>CM053037.1:140805802-141228302 GCA_028564925.1 Lithobates sylvaticus | reverse complement strand
TGTGTCTAAGCTGGAGGACCCCCCCATTGGCAGAGACGGCAGCATGGTGTGATCGGCTCGCACGTCTGTCAATCATTCAGCCAATCAGGAGAGAGAGAGGGGGCAGGCCAGGTCCACAGCTCCATGTCTGAATAGACACAGGGAACTGTGACTCGGCTCAGGTGCCCCCATAGCAAGCTGATTGCTGTGGGGACACAACAGGAGGGAGAGGCCAGGATCACAGAAGAGGGACCCAAGAAGAGAAGGATCGGGGCTGCTCTGTGCAAAACCAACTGAAAAGAGCAGCTAAGTATAACATGTTTGTTATTTAAAAAAAAAAATTTTAAAGCGAGACTACAATCACTTTAAGTATTTTATATCTCTAGGACAGTGCTCAGTTCCAACAACATAGTGCAAACATATTGTAGGCAAAAGGGATTTGTAATCCACCTAAAGGAAGAAGTTAAAGCTCAGTGTCACCCAAAAGTGGAACTTCCGCTTATCCGTCCCCATCCCCCCACCGGTGCCACATTTGGCACCTTTTGGGGGGGGGGGGGGGGGCGGTGGGTACCTGTTTTTGACCGGTACTGTTCCCCATTTCTGGGAGACGGGGGCATGGCCCGGTCTCTCAGGAATTTTGGCCCCTCCTCCACCACCAGAGCAATTGGAAAGAAAAAAAGGCTTCACTGCCGGGTTCCCTTACTAGCAATGGCGGTGGCTGTCTATGTCAATGGACGTAGCAGCAGGACTCGGGAGCGCACCCGCACGGGTATCCCCATGGAATGCGCCTCTCCAAGAGGAGGAGCCAGGAACGCCCCAGAGGGATCCCAGAAAAGGAGGATCGGGGCCACTCTGTGCAAAACACTTGCACAGAGGAGGTAAGTGTAAAGCTTTTTATTTTTTATTTCTTTTAAATAAACATGTCATCACTGCAAGAATCCAAAAATAGGTTTTCTTAAAGGGTAACTCCCCTTTCGTGAGAAAAAAATAAATAAAAATAGAGCGTATACTATTGTGACTAAAGTCATATTGTAATTGATGATAAAAATGACCTTTCCTTTTCAATCTACATAGCCATATTGCATTTTACTCAAAATTACAGCTATCCGGAGGCTTCTGTACACAGATAGTGTACGGAACACCCCCTAAAAAATAATGCATTTCCTGCTTGTGTGATTGGCCTACTGATTTTCCCAGGAGTCTGCACACTTTTTTTTTTTTTTTTTTTTTGGCATCCCCTGCAACATAAAGGTCATTTTTGGTGATATTCTCCCAAAGGGAAATCACACCTGCCGCTTTTCTTAGAACCCTGCATGTTCACCACTCAGATTGACTTTGTACATGGACACAAACAACCGGCTATTTCTTAAGAATAACAAAAGGTAGGAATCTGCAACAAAGTTTGTTAAAATCATTGCAATGTACATAGATCTCCCAGAGGGGAATGTTTTTTTTCTTTTCTTCTCAACAGAAATGGGGTTACTTTTTAAGTATTCCATTGATATGTTGGCCTTTCCATGCACTTTGGTGCTACTTAGAGCTGCACAAATTAATCGTGTAGAATCGTTATCTTGATTCTCCACCCGCTACGATCACAACTCCGGATTTGAACGATTCTATGATTCTGACCATTCAAAGCGCGCGCCTGTTTCGGAGTGGAAAGGAAGCCAGCGTGAAACCTCTGTCAGCAAAGAAGAATGTGATTGGTCAGTAAGTATGTCAGAGTGACAGCCCCGCCCCCCGGTGTTGGTAGGTAGGGGACGTTGCCTCTACCAAGATGGCGGTGGGCGCTTCCTCTTCCTGTGTGCGTCCGAGCATGTAATGTCAGCGGGAAACATGGCGGAGAGCAGGAGCGGGCCGTACAGCCCCCCCCAAGACTGGAGCCCTGACCCGATCCCACGGATGGGGGTCTCTCTGCTCTAGGTGCTCTGCCTGCTGTGCCAGGTGTGTCCCACCAGGGCCACAACACACTGGGTGGTGACAGAGGACTGCAAGATCCAGAAGCAGGTGAGGTGACACCTGACGGGGGGGAACACATGACAGAGGAAGAGACAGGGGGGGGACACCAGAGAGCAAGGGGGACACCTAACATAGAGGGGGGGGATCCTGGGATTGGGGGCACCTGACAGGCGGAGGGAGATCACTAGAGAGAGTGGGAAAAGGGGGGCAACCGAGATAAGTAGGGGCACCTGAAAGGAGGATGGGGGATACTTCAGAGGGAAAGAAGAGGGGGACACCTGAGGGGAGAGGCTCTCAATCAATCTCAATCAATCACCTACTTTCTCTCTCTATCAATCTCTAAAAAAAAAAAAAAAAATTACGTTGTGAAAATCGTGATCTTTTTATTCTAAGTAAAAAAATATTGTGATTCTCATTTTGGCCAGCATCGTGCAACTCTAGTGCTACTGAAGCATTATGACATAGTCCATGAAAGTCTGGCTTGCTTTTGAGGCCCAGGAACAGCTTTAGGCACTTCATAGGACCCAGAAAAATCGTTTCATTGACGATAGTAAAGTTGAAATATTTAGGCATATTTGTTATTTGATGCCAGTATTTGATCAGACTTGAATAGGTTATTACAACCGGGTAACACTAATTTGCACTGAAACTACTTCGGAAAGCACGCAAGTCAGTGGGAACACTGTAGCGGCATGACGCAGGTTGATACAGCTAAGGAGGTCAAGTAGCAGTCAGAAGTTCAGCTCCAGGTCAGATGTACCTGTCAATGTACTCGGAATGGTCTCAAGTGTCTCAAACTAATGACAAATGGTTCACATCTCCACTCCAAAATGCCTGAAGCTCAAACAAGTTCTGGAGCTTTTTTTGGTCGCTCGAATCAGGCAGATTTGGGCGTTTTTGGCGTGTTTGTATTCCTATAGATACGCACCATTTGCGCGTTTCTGCGCGATTTTCTGCTCAAATGAAAAAAAGTATAAAATTATTAATGCATAAATGTAAAATAAATACACAAATGACTAAAAATCATCATAAAAAAATAAATATGTAATAATACATAACCTCCTAACCTTTAAAAAATATTAAATACATTATTATTATAACACCCACATACATTAATATTTTTTTGGGGGTTATTTTATTTTTATAAATTATTTGTTTTTTATTAAATTTTTTTAAATTTTTTTTTATGATTTTTATATGATTTTTATTTGTGTATTTTTACATTTATTCATTTAGGCCCCTTTCACACTGGGGCGGTTTTCAGGCGGTACATCGCTAAAAATAGCGCCTGTACACCGCCTGAAAAAAAAACGTCCCCATTCACTCCAGTGTGAAAGCGGGCGGGCTTTCACACTGGAGCGGTGCGCTAGCAGGACGGTAAAAAAAGTCCTGCTAGCAGCATCTTTGGAGCGGTATAGGAGCGGTGTATTCATCGCTCCTACCCATTGATTTCAATTGGACACCGCGGTAATACTGCCGCAAAGCGCCGCTACGGCGGTGCTTTGCAGGGGATTTTAACCCCTTTTCTGCCGCTCGCAGGGGGTAAAACCACTCCGCGAGCGGCAGAATACCACGGCAAAAACGACGGTAAAGCAGCGCTAAATATAGCGCTGCTTTAACGCCGCCGCGGCTCCCGCCCTAGTGTGAAAGGGGCCTTATTATTCGTATAATAATAAATAAATAAATCACTCCAACTCCTAACCCTAACCTAAACTGAACTTGAACCCTTACCCTAATGAAAAAGACATTGTAATAAATTAATAATAATAAAAGAAAAAATCAAAGCCAATGGAAAAGCTAAAAAAAGCTGAAATGCCTAGCAACAAATGATGCAACAGATAATGGTTTTCTTTATTGGCTAATAAAAAAGGCCAAAGCCCAAAAAACGCATGAAAAAACTCCGGAAAAGTGCTCAGACGCTACGCTCAGGTGTGGCTGCAGCTGTAAACTTTACGCATTTCCTGACTGTCAGACACACCATGAAAAGCAATTTCGTCTACAGAAAAGGTTGAAAAGATTTGAATTATTCAACAATTATAAGAGGGTTATGTGGTGATTTTTAGATACAAGCCAAGCATAGATCTTTTTCTTTTTTTTTTTTTCTTCCTTCTCCTAAGAAGGGAGGGGGAGAGAAAGCGTTTTGTGATTTTTCTGGTTTTGTTTTTGGCACCAAACTTGCTACGTTGGTCCTAGTCACAAGGATTTTATTATTGAAGGAAATGGTTGACTTTCCCACTTCTTCTGAAGAGGTAGAAAGAAGATGGAAATTTTGACAAGACTGCAAATAAAAAGGCCAAGGCAGACAATATAGACTACAGCAGAGGGTTTTCTTAGAAGGATTCACTGTGTAGCAGAGCTTGGCCTGCTTCATATATTGCCGGTGGATCTTCTCACTGATCATTAATTTGGATTGCTCTTTCTACAGGTAGTAGTCTTTGTGTGCGCTGCTGAAGAAATTTGAAATATTGACTTTGTGCTTAAAGTGGATGTAAACCCACTCTCATCCTTTTTTTACTGCAATATTGGTTATCTAGAAGGATATACATGCCTCCTACATGTATACTTATCTGTCAAATGTCTCCCCTCTGTCTGCTATGAGACCCGAAAAAAATGCAGATTTTGTGGGTGGGTCTGTTTTCCAGGGCTCAGTGGGTGGAGTCGTGATGTCAGTAGACTCCCCGCCCACCTCTACACTCCCCTTATCAACATGCATTTTCTCCTGTGTATTTCTTACACTGAACTTCTGCTATGATCTCTAACATCCAGTCAAAACCCAGAAAAGTCCCCACATGACTTCAGCATGCCAAATCATGCTGAGGTGTGGAACAGCCAATCCTTGCAGAGCTGCTGAAGAAAGGAGTGGGGGTGGGAATTAAAAAATAATGCCTGTCTTAGGCTAGTGCACAGGATATGTAAATCACCTGTCAATCACAGCAAGGGGCAAGAACAGACAAAGTTTTCAGTTTGTCCGTTTTATTTCACTGAAAAAAGATATGAGGATTTCTCAGCGCTGGATTAACTCTTTGTGGCAAGACTGGGCACAGCTGATCTGAAATCCCATACTCTATATTATGCCAGACAAAAAAAAAATATTTTTTTCAGGTTTACATCCACTTTAAGACCCCTTTCACACTAGGGGGCTTTGCAGGCACCCTGAAAGAGCCGCTTCTGTGTCCAATGTGAAAGCCAACGCTAAAAAAAGTCCTGCTAGCAGCATTTTTGGAGCGGTGAAGGAGCAGTGTGTTTACTGCTCTTCCACCACTCCTGTCCATTGAAATCCATTGGCAGCGTGGCTATAGCGCTGCTGCAGCAGCGCTTTTACGGGTGGTTGTAACCCTTTCTCGGCCGCTAGCGGGCGAATAGCGCCACGAAATTGACGGTAAAGGGCCGCTAAAAATAGCAGGGCTTTACCACCAATGCACCCACCGCCCCAGTGTCAAAGGGGCATAATTGTTTTTGTCTGGAGATTGACTTTTAAAGGTAAACCCCGGCCTTACCTTTATTTTCTAAAGTTTAACACTTCCTCTGACTTTCACAGAGCTATTCGTTGGAATATCCTCTCTGCTGGCTTTAAAAAAAACAAAAAAAACAGGTCTTCTCTGTAGCGCCCCCTGCACTTTATTCCCGATCGGCTCAATGCGAGTTGAATTTCACTCTCTTTTGAAGTTGCTCCCTTGGCCCACATCTTCGTTATTGGGTCTCCATTTGGCCAGTCATTTCCTGCAGAATGAGATTGGTGGGTGTGCTTATTTATTTTTTTTCTTCTGCATCATTTGTGGGCGTTTCTTTTTTTTTCCCCTCCTATCGGTGGGCGTTACCTTCGTGGTACAGGACTGTATGCAGGATCTATTAGTCTGGGAACGCCCCCCCCCTCTCCTTTCATGTGTACACTAGTGTCGCTTTCTGAAGAGTGACTTGCTTTAGGATTGCTCTTTAAAGAGTATTTTTATGCGTTGAGGAGGCATTGTATCACCGCCACACTGCCAGCTTTAACCCCTTGAACCTCAAACTGGCATCACATTCAGTGGGTGGTACGGTCTACTGTATACATATGCGTTGGCATATGTATACACCCCTCCAGTGCCTTTTCAGCATAAGGGGAGCAGCTGGGGGGGGGGGGGTCAATAAAACCACAGCTCAATGGTATGGGTTTCCTTTTTTTTTTTTTTTTTTTCTTTTTTTCTGCTTTGCATTTCGCATGAGCGCGTATTAACACCTGTTTTACGTGTTGATCTGCTCTGATGCCTTTCTGTTTTTTTTTTAATTCATATGAGAAAAACAGATGGGTGTGGTTCCAGACTTTATGGGTGGATTTGGGGATGCCAGACTTGGATTCTCAAGCTAGGGATTAGGTGTTCCCAGATGAACAGTTTACTAATGGCAATAGGTTTTATTCAAAAGCCTAATGGTAACGTTATACGTCTTTATGCCTAAATTCTGCCATTGTACAAAATACAGCAATCATTCTGTTTCAATAAGGTGTTGCGCTCCAGTTAGGTGACTTGGTCCCCTGGACAGACTCTCAGAAGAAGCATTGGGAATTGCTTTCTCGCTCTCCTTTCCCAAGGGACTACTTTGAGTTTGTGTCAGTAATTAAGAGCAGCTTGGTTTTAGATGCACTCGGCTTGCAGTTGACATCAGTTTGAGATGCTTCTGAAATGAACAGTTCAGTGATGGGTGCAGTTTACCACGTTCTGACCTGCATTTGACCACCTAAGCTTCATCGACTTGCTCTGAGCTGTTTTTTTAGTCCTGTAAACTTGCCCGAGGAGAGGCATCCCTGATACAAACCAAAGGAAGTTCAAAAGCAAGTGAAGCAAACCTCATGGGTAATTGGTCTTTCAGTTCCCCATTGGGCTCCACTCACTACTAGTAAAAAAAAACTCCTTGGCTATGTGCCCGTCAGTGTGATGGGCATGGTGGCTGAGGAGTGCACTTGAAGGGGTGTTTGGTGTAGACATACAAATTAATTAATGTATCTGTCTGTGACAGGTACTTGAATAGGGCGCAAGCACCAACATTTTTGGTGCTGCACCTCGACAGAGTTCACACCCTTTATGAATTCTTTGGACTGTATGGCAGAAGGTCCTTACTATCTTGTTGCCTGACCTGGTTTAATTTACCTTTTTTACATTTTATTTTTTTGTTCAGGATTTGGAAATGCAATTTTTGTTAGCAAATATCCATGTATGACTGAAAACAGGCTTTAGTGTTATAAAAGGCAAAAGTCCGGGGGGTCATTTATTTAAAACATGTCCAGGCCATCAAGCTCCTCTTGGCTGAAGAATAAACCATTGTGAACTCTGTTTGCCCATCTTGGTTCAACGAGTAACGGATTATTCAGGGATAATCCAGGCGCCTCTGATACCCTTTTACCTTTTGAATAGGTTTTAAAAATAGATTTATACTCAATTTTTTTCAGTCTGTTTCACAATTTGTGTTCTTAATGGCTCCATCTGGACTTTTAGAGACCCCAGTATTCCTACATTGGTCAGCTTGCATTGGGGGTCTATCACATCCTTGGTTTAGATGGCTCCAGCTAGGCTCTCAGATGCCCTAAAATATTAGGTCAGCCAACCATGTTTAGTTTTTACTTTACGTCAGTTTTTTTATTTATATATCGGTGTGGTCTAATGATTTTACAAAATAATTTGATGAGTTTAACTTATTATGTAACTGCAGCTCTTTCCTGAGCCCGTAGCAGTCTCCTTTCCACATGAGTTTGGGAACAGCTGATGTGACATTTTTTTCCCCTTATTGTAGAAATGTTTAAACTCCCGATGTGTCTCGGCACACCCCAAGCCAGTTTTGAGGTATCTTAGGGTATCTTGGGTTATTAGGCATTCGGGATGCAGACAAGCATGTGGTGGAGTGGGTAGAGGCAGATTCTTCCAGTGTCAAGTCTAGCTTTAGAAGCTAAATTATGTATAGCTAGTAGTAGTTGGTCACATTCAACTGGCCTTGTTCTGTACTGGTGATAATGTGTTTTTCTTCTTCTTCTTTTTTTTTTTTTTTTTTTTTTTTTTTTTTTAGTTAATCCAAGCCAGTTTTTCAGTTCTAACAAGTGTAAAAAAGATACCCCAGCACTTATATTTAAAAGGGTAGCAGACGCCTAAATTCAGTCACCAGTACATCTTTGGACATTCATCCATATAAGTCAAAGGTTTGACACCTATGTGAATTTCTGCCACCAACGATGAGCTTGTGTAACTAGAACAGGGAGGTTGCACAATCTTCACAGCTCCCATTTGCCTTTCCATGGCGATTGGCGTAACCACTTGTCCAACGGGGAAATTTTATTTCTTTTTTTTTTTGTACGTGTTAACTTATTTTTTGCTAGAAATTACTGTAAGCCCCCATAATTTTCTGAAAGCAAAGACCATAGAGAATATAATGGTTGTAGTTGCAATTTTTCATATTGCACGATATTTGCGCAGTTATTTATCAAACGCATATTTTCAGGAAAAAACCCCACTAAAATGAATTTTAGTGCAAATGCACACAATTTTATACCCAGTTTTTTTTTTTTTTTGGTAAAATATAAAAGGGGTTTCAACTGAGTAAATAGATTCTGAACATGTCAAGTCTTAAAAATGAATTTTAATTTTTGCATGGCCTTGGAATTGCAAAAAATGATGGCACCCAAAATCCTCCATATGTAATGCTTTTTAAAAGCATTTACAGGTCATCACTTTGGAGTTTACCGTTAATGATGACCCTGGAATTATTGCTCTCACTCTAATGCCTCGTTTCCACTGAGCGGATCGGTTCGGGTCGGTACAGTTTGGGAAGGGTTAGAATGGTCCGGCCTATTCAGGTGAGCGTTTCCACTGCAAGACGGACCACCAGGGTCCACACGGGGGCTTTAGAAAAAATGCCTAGCATTGCCTCACACTGATTGGCAGTAGTTTTTCTGTCCGCCAATCAGTGGAATGTATCGTAGATCCGCCCTAACCGAACCATTCCATTTTCTATGGCCCCACATCTGAAGCAGGACCCTAAATGGTGTGGTATGGTTTGGTTGTATGGGCCGCTTTCATAAGGGAAACACTGAAAATAGCGTACCGAACCGATCCGCTCAGTGGAAACGAGGCATAACATTTACTTTGATACCTCACATGTGTGGTGCAATTGACACGTCCTTGTGAGCTGATCAGTTTGCGGTAAAGGGCCAATCACTGCTACCATGTGATCAGCTGTGTCCAATCACAGCTGATCACTTGTATACAGACATTATTACAGGCCGTGTGTGAGGACAGGAGAGCCAATAATCGGCATGGCTGATTGGGCACAGTGAGTACATTGTTTACACTGATAATCGGGGCACTGATCATCAGTGCAGCCTCATCAGCGCTCATCAGTGAAGAATTACTTTTTTTTGCAAAATTTTATAACCAAAACAGTTTATTTTTTTCTTCAAAAAATGTGGTCTTTATTTAGTAAATGGCACCAAAAGTAAGCTCCATCTGTATAAAAAAAATACATTTAAAATTTCAAAATCTATTTGGGTACATTGTTGCATGACCACGCAGTTGTCATTCAAATTGTGACGGCACTGAAATCTGAAAATTGGCCTGGGCAGGAAGGGGGTGAAAGTGTCTGGTATTGAAGTATGGTAGTTAAGGTGTTGGTGCTACCAGTGTGGATATAAATGCTGGGGGTAGATCTGGACACCATTAGAACTGAAGAAGTGGCTTGGATAAGCGATGAAATGTCTTTGACATTACAAAGGAAGCCCCGTTAAATGTGACAAACTATTAGCTATGCTGTGACCTGGATAAATGAGAACCTTCACCCATACATTTTTTGTTTTTTTTATTATGGGGAATATACAAAAAAATTCTCCAGTAAATTAAAAATTTTAAGTGATAAATATTTGAAATGATTTCTTTGCTTTGTAAATCTTGTACTGTTTATACCCATCACTCAAACAATTTAATTGTCTAAGTGACAGAGCAAAAAAACACCAACAGATCTGTATGAAAATGTATGTTTCCAAATTTTTGTCATATTCATGTCTACCAAAGACTGGAAAATGGCTAATGGTATGATATTTATACATGGTAAAATAGGAATAACCTTCCTTCTCCTTTTTTTTTTTTTTTTTAAATCTTCTGTTCGAGAGTCTTGATTGTACTATTTTATATTTTAAAGCTGTATTTTTTTTTTTTTTTTTTTTTTTTTTACACAATAGTTTGTAACACATTGCAGTCAGATACATTTGTTCTTGCCTAGTCTCTGTTGTATTGTTTTTTTGTATTCTCTTGTGCACATGTATAAACAACCCTGGCTTTGATTAATGTTCTTGTGTATGGTTCCGAGATGGAGGATGGGAAGTAATTAAGTGGTTGGCGGACAGCCAGTGTGCGTATACATGTGGGCCTTGTTCTGAATGTTAAAGCTACGGTTGGTATGTCTGACTCTGGGGCTGTTTGTGAAAGGAAGCATATGAAGAAGGGGGGGAATAGGGGACTGTAGAGGGGGGGAGATGAAGCCAAGCAAGAAACACGTTCGCATGTAGCCGATCGTCTGTCTGCCCCTGTTGTTTTGGCTGACTTTCAAATCGGGGGGAAGAAAAGAAGCTCTGGAGTTAATTGTAACAGGGTCTTCAAGTGAGAATGTTTTGTGACAGTTGAAAGAATTTAAAAGGAAGGAAGATCGGTTTAGTGTCAGATGCAATTACATAATCAAAGCCTAAAGAGTCTGAGGCTGTTGATACCTTCACCCAATCTGGGGGGGGGGGGGGGGGGGGGGGAGGGACTGTCGAAGAGAGAGCAAGGGGGGAGAGAAGGGGGATCCTCCCTGTGCTGTAAGGGCATTTCCAAATCCAGTGCAGCAAAAGGCCCAAATGAGCTTGCAGGTTGTCCGGTCACCGTCTTGCATAGAGGTTTTCTTGGCAGAGCTACAGGATGAGACGTACGCTTTGCACAAACAACATTCTGAAGCTGAAAGCCAGGATGCAGAGAGAGGCAGCTCTGCGCACAATGTAGCGTTTCCTAGGATGGTTGGGCGTCACCTTTTCGCAGGTATTTTTACTCCCCTGTCAGCCCTCCCCAGCTCTCCTCCCTTCCTTTCTCCTGAGGCCAAAAAAATTATTGTTAGCAAATCGCTTTAGCTTTTGCTTTAAATCGTATTATTGCATAATGTCTCTTAGGCAGTGCATTCAGAGCTTTTTTTGGCTCCAGTTCAGGCTTTAGAAAATGGCGTCCTCACAGCCTGAGCTCCTCTCCGCTCCGACGCAGGGAAAACTAGAAATAAAACCCAGAGATTTGTTCTCTGCAGGAGCTTGGGACTTAGAGAGCTTGTTATGATCTTTCCCATGCAAATCACATGCACTACAGTCTGCCGTTTATCTCAAAACGTACCGCTGAACACGGCTTTAATTTCCCATACTTTGTGAATAAAACTTCAGCGTAACTAAACGTCTTATTCACATTTTTTTATTTGAGGTCATGTGAGAGTGGAGAGAAGAATTTCTAAAAACCTTACATTTTAATCCTTTTTTTTTTTATTTTTTTTTATTTTTTTTTTTAATATTCCCTTTTATAGTGGCCTTCAAAGTTTTTGCAGCTGTCACTTAAATGTACTTTTTTTTTTTTGTTTTGTTTTGTTGAAACTTTACTGCTTACACTGCAGTATTGGCAGCAAAACGTTGCTTGCATCACTCTATTATTATTATTATTATTATTATTAATATATTATATTATAATATTATTATTATTCAGGATTTATATAGTGCCAACAGAGTTTATGCAGTGCTTTAAAATATAAAAGGGAGACAATACAGTTATAATACAATAAAATACAAGAGGATTAAGAGGGCCCTGCTCAGAAGAGCTTACAATCTAATAGGGTGGGGCAGGTGGTACAAAAGGTTGTAACTGGGGAATGAGCTGTACAGGATATGTTTATTTTACATACAAAAAAAAAAAATGTATCAGTTCAGTAGAAAGTTTGACTTTTGCCCATAGTATACTGTTAAACTTGTAGCCACTTTTTGTTTTATGAGAACAAAATCAAAACTACTGTAAAGAGATGCATTTGCAGGTGTTGCAAATATATGCATTTTAATTTGGAGTTTAAAGAGATGTTGTGTGATTTTCACCATTTTCTTGTGTCCGCTAAATACATTTTTTTTCCTGCTATGTGCAATGTATTCTGATGGGTGGTGGGGGTATTTTGTAAATCAAGTGTCAGAGTTCTAGGGCGCATACACAGCACATTTTTTGTATAGATGCATTTAAATGTAGAGAATTCGATATGCTGTGACATGCATTTTTTGTGTTGTCCCGTGTCAATAATTAAACGGTAAATACTATTGGCAGTGTAAGGAAACTGTGATCTTGTGTGTGTGTGTGTGTGTGTGTGTGTGTGTGTGTATATACAATCGATGCGTGTAAATTCACCTAATCTGCTAACCATATGTTGAAGGAAATAACACTGTTCCAAGCTGCATGTTTGCTCATCGCTTTATATAGTGCAACTAAAAGCATCACAGGGAGCGGGCGGTGGGCATGCTGGTATCCTTGATTAACAAGTTGGTATGCGAGTTCCTGTTTGTATAGGAGTGCTTATGCATGTGCCCTGGGCTAGACTACATGTAAATCATGTGTAATATATTTGTGTGATGTCATTTGCTCGTCTTCTCTTTTCACATAGAAGTATGAGCTACCTGATTAATGTTACTTCATTAAGTTGGTTTTATATGATGGATCTCTGTAGGTTTATTTTAAAGTTTTAATATCAATATTTGGAAGTCGGTGAACAAGGCACTTCTAAGGGTTTTTATGACATTTGCATCCAGCCTAAGGCCCCTTTCACACATGCGGACCGTATGTCCATTTTTCATCCATCCGTTTTTGGATAAAAAAAACGGACATACATGCATCCCTATGGGATAGCGGGTGTCAGCGGATGAGCATCCGCTGACACCCGCTATCGTCCGCCTCCACTATTGTACGATTCTGCAGACGGAGGAAAACCCTATTTTTCTACCCGTCTGCAGATCGTCCGTGTCCGTGCTCATCCGATCCCCCCCCCCCTAGAGGAGAGCGGAGAACTGACAGGGCGGTCCCTGCACAGTGTGCAGGGACCGCCCTGTCATCAGCCGGGATCAGCTGAGCCATCCCCGCTGAGCAGCGGATCTTCACGGGGCGGATCCATACGGATCCATCCCGTGTAAAAGGGGCCAAAGAGAGATTGATGATCAACTGCAGTTTCTTGCATTTTTTGCCAGTATACTTCTGCATTAAATCTTGCAGCCTGTATATCTACGGTGAAAACTCTTGTTATAAGCACTTCTGTAGCAGCCTAAGTTTTACTGAGACTGCTGGATCATATCCTGATTAAGGCTGAGCTCAGGTGTGTTCACATGGTCCACTTGCAGAGCCTGCCAGGAAGTCGGCGCAGCGCTGCGCTAATCACAGGCAGTGAGACATGGTCCCGATGCACGGCTGCAGAGATCGGGAAATGTCTCACTGCCTGTGATTAGCGCAGCACTGCGCCGACTTCCTGGCGGGCTCTGCGCGTGGACCATGCAAACACGCCTGAGCTCATCCCTAATCCTGATGTTCAAAAATCGGATCGGTAAGTAACACAGATTTAAAGTGGTTGTAAACCTCAGACATGAAATATGAACAAAGCCTATCCCTCTATAGTGTGTACTTGTCTCCGTTAAAATCGCTAAGTATGATTTCCTGCTGTGTTCCTCTGCTATCAGCATGAATCACTTCTCACGCCAAGAGAAAAATGGTGATGGGGAGGGACCTCCAGCTGATTGACAGCCTCAACTCCTGTAAACAGCCTGTTCCTATCAGCTGTGTGAAGGGGTGTGTCCCCGTTCCCTCCAATCGGCTCTCAGAGCTCTCCTTACTGAGCTGTGTAGAGTAACGTTAGCTCTCCCTCCCCTTTTTTCTGAACTCTCAGACAAGCTTTATAAATTCAGGACTTTAAACGGATGTAGAGAAGACTGCAGATACAGACGCAACTTATGTAGTAGGAGGATTTGTTTCATCTGTGTATCACCTGAGGATAGTCCCTTCACTGGGTATATGGAATGGTTTACAAGCACTTTTAGCACATTATCCTATTGAAATAGGAGCTTGGAGAATACAAATGAACAGGAAGGTGTATAGACTGTTATAAATAACTACTTTAGGGATTGTATTTGATAAATGTTGAGGTGCTCAAGGAAATTTTGTACATTGTTGTTTTCCCTTAGTTGGGTTTCTCTTCTATGCAAGTATAATGACATAAATTTTTCAATTTTTTTTTCCCCCCCCACTTTTAGATCTCGGTTTTAGTGGTCTCGGCGACCATTATGAAAATTCTTATTGGGGGCCGCAGCCTACTATCAGAGGTGAAACCAGTTATAGCTGGGATAAAGTGATAATAGACAGGACTGACAAGGAAGCGTGGCCTTCCATTACGGGAACGGAGACTGAATCTGCCTCAGAATGTACTACAGACACTGATTCCGCCTCCAACTGTGGCTCGGAGAAAAGTAGCATGGCTACAACGAGTGCCCAAGGCACCTTCACTGGACATACAAAGAAATCGAATGGCAATAATGGCACCAATGGAGCACTCGTCCAAAGCACTTCTAACCAGAGTGCCCTTGGAGCTGGTGGAGCAAATGGGAATGGAAACTTATCCAGAGTTTGGGGTGCACCTTCAGGCTCCAACCCTGGCACTGCTCACTGCTCCTCCAGTGGTGGTGATGGAAAGGTGGACAGTATGATTGGAGAGAGTAGGAGTCAGAACTGCTGGGGTGCTTCCAACACAAATGCCGGCATTAATCTTAACCCTAATGCCAACCCAGCTGCCTGGCCTGTCCTTGGACATGAAGGAACTTTGAATGGAGGTAATCCTTCCAACATTTGCTGTCCAGTCAGTGCCATAGGCCAGAATATCGGCAACCAGAATGGAAATGCTGCAGGTACCTTAGGTGCTTGGAGAAGTTTGCAGTCACAAGAGAGCACAGAACCACAAACGTCCACTTCTCAGAATGTGTCTTTCAGCATACAACCTCAGAACCTTAACACTGATGGACCAAATAACACTAACCCCATGAATTCTTCACCAAACCCCATTAATGCAATGCAGGCAAATGGACTGCCCAACTGGGGAATGGCTGTTGGAATGGGGAGCATCATCCCGCCCCACCTGCAAAGCCTTCCTGGTGCTAATGGTTCAGTTTCTCAAGTCAGTGGGGTTGGTGACAGCGTGGGCAGTTCAGTGTGGGGTTTATCACCTGGTGGCCCTGCTCCTGGAAACGGAAGTTCTGGGTTCAGTCAGGAAACTGGAGATACTTCTAATACAGCTGTAAGTGCTAAACAAAATGGAGGACAAAAAGATGGAACTGTAGTGAATGCATGGGATTCAGGCCCACCTACCAGTCCAGGGGTCTTAGCTTGGGGTAGGGGTAGAGGTAATGGTGGAAATATGCATTCTGGACCTTGGGGTCAGCCGAGTCGTGGCACAAACATGAATGGTGAATGGGGAAAGTCTCAAAACCAGCATTCCAGTAATGACATCGGTGGAAAAGGGTCAACAGGGTGGGACAGTTCTAGTATTACCATTCAGAATTCTCCACAGCAGGGAAGTGATCAAATGAATTCTAGGGCCAAATCTGCATCATCTGACAGAGGTAATGACAATGCTGGAAATCCAAATGAAGGAAGAGGGGGAGAAGGTCAGCGTGGGGACAAGGGAATAGCAGATCAGGGGCAGATGCAATTGCCAAGACAAGACCTTGATCCAAGGGTCCTCTCCAACACAGGTTGGGGACAGGTTCCAGTTAAACAAAATATAGCATGGGAATTTGATGAATTTCAGAGGCCTATAAGAAAAAATATTGGAACAGAAGCTTGGGGATCTACAAACTCGCAGCCTTCAAACTCAGGGGGGAAGAGTGAAGGGTCCATCATGAACAGTACAAATACCTCTACAGTATCAGGATGGGTCAACTCCTCCCAACCTTTATCTGCTTCTGTTAATGCAGGCTGGGTGGAAAGCAAAGCGCCAAATGGTCCAGGGGGATGGGGAGATCATGCAAGCTCTACTGTTGTCAATGCTGCTGCCAAAAGTGGTCACGCTTGGAGCGGGTCTGCTAATCAGGAGGAGAAATCTCCTACATGGAGTGAGTCTCATAAATCCAAACCCCAAGGCTGGGTAGAAGGACAGAAGCCGAATACTGGCTGGACAGCAGGTGGTGGAGACTGGAATGACATGCCACCTGTTCCAGCACATATTACTGATGGAAAGAAAAATGGAACTGGGTGGGACACAGAAGGCAAGTCTGCAACAGGGTGGAATGATAATACACGGCCTGGGACCAGTGGGTGGGGCAATGGCACAAGCACCAAGGCCAATTCGGGTACAGGTTGGGGGGAACCTTTGAAATCTCCTCCTCAGCAGAACTGGGCCAGCAAACCCCAGGATGTGAGTGGTTGGGGAGGAGCTGCATCTGTAAAACAGACTGGATCTGGGTGGGGTGGAGGACCAGTGCCAGCACCTCCGCCAGCTAAGCAGAAAGACATGAACCCTGAGTCCAGTGGTTGGCAAGAACCTTCACCACCGTCCATTCGCCGAAAAATGGAAATTGATGATGGTACCTCAGCTTGGGGAGACCCAAGCAATTACAACAGTAAAACTGTAAACCTGTGGGATAGGAACAGCACAGTAGTTCCGACTATTCCCTCAACTAACAGCAACACCACCCCAATTACTCCCTCAAATGCCAGTTTGGTTGAACCTCAGCCACCTCATCAGTCAAGTGCCCAGCAGAATCGGTCCCCACTACTTGGTCCAGGTAAATTTATGTTTTTAATCTGTACTGCATTTATTACTACATTAGTTTTACTTCCTGCCAGAAATCCTTAAAACTTTGTTTAAAATCTAAAATAACACTGGATAGCGTTAAAATAACTACATAACATTACTACTCATGTTACTTCTGTCAGAGTGGGCATGTTAATACATCCAAATATACAATATTGGTACTATCAGGTGGCCGACTTTTGTGATATATTTTTAAGACCTTGCTTTTACATAACTAAAATTGTATATATCCCTTCTTTGTGGTGATACTTACTTGTTTGTTAATGATGGTTTTTGTGTTTTTTACTTTTTTTCTACATCTCTCTGCCTTTCAGTCATATTTTCTGTATATCACCAAGAGGATTTGATTAATTTTTAATTGTTGGTTCCAAAGGTAACTTCCTGCTTGAAAGCTAAAAACAGGTCATATATAGCTGAGTTCTAATTCTAGGCAAAAAGTGTTAGAGAAAAATGATCAAGTCAGAACTTAACTTATTTTTTTTTTTTCTCCTCTGTTGCATGTATTTCTGGGCTATCTTCATAACACATACTCACCTGTACAGTAAATCCAGCATTGTCATGCTGCAATCTGCTGTTCTGGTGACCTAGCCTGAGCCCTCACCGCCATCTTGGTCATCTATAGCTGGCTGACTTTTTTTGTTGGGCTCAGCCATCTGCTGACACCCCTGACTCTGCCTCTGGCCTGTGTGTCTGGTGCTGCAGCCCCTTGGCAGTTTTGACATTAGTATCCTAGGAGGCTGCAGGAGTTAGGCCTCGTTCACATTGGCATATTTAAATATACACCTGTGTGAGGGCTGTATTTTTGCCTGCATGGGATTTGCAGTGCAGGCAATCTTATCTATGTTAATTGGGACGCAGCAGTTTGACATCTGTTTGGGTGTGCGCGGTGTCCCTGAATGCAGACAATGTGTGTTCAGAGACCCGAACAGCTGCTGCCTGTGCAGCCACTGCATCCCAAGTAAAATGAATGGGACTGCCTGCACTGGACGCACAGATGTTCCTTGCACAGCCCCCACACGGCTGTATGCTGAAAGTGGTTGTAAAGGCTCAATTCATGAAGGTAAAAAACCTTCTGTGTTCATGTCCCTGATCTTAGACAATGTGTGTTCAGTGACCCAAACAGCTGCTCTAATACTTACCAGAGCTCCATCTCAATCCAGCGATTTGCACGAGATCAGCGGCTCTTCTGGGTATCTTACGCTTCATTGGCTGAAACAGCAGCGGGAGCCTTTGACTCACACTACTGTCAATCACAGCCAGTGAACCAATGAGGAGAAAGCAGGGGGAGGGGCTGAGCCACGCTCAGTGTTTTAATGGACACATGGAGCAGCGGCTACCAGGCTGCTTGGTGTGGTGGGCACTCAGCAGGAAGGAGGGGCCAGGAGCGCTGGCGGGGGACCCTAGAAGAGAATCAGGGCTGCTCTGTGCAAAACTACTACACAGAGCAGGTAAGCATGACATGTTTGTTTTTTTTGTTTTTTTTGTTTTTTGTTTTTTTGTTTTTTTAATAGTTTCTTCTAATATCACTTTAAAGTAGAGCTATAGGCAAAACTCCTTTTTTTTTTTTTTTGGTTCATTTTGGATAGAGTAAGGAAGGTTTATAATCCCTGTCGGATTTTTTATTTTTTTGCCATCTGTGTCCCAATGCTGAGATTTCCCTTTGCTTCCTGTACCATAGCCAATCAGGAAGTGGGCAGAAATCCCTGCAAATTAAGTAAATTCATTGGACACCAGGTCTCCAGAACTGGTGTCCCCATTGGAAGATTACTTTTCAGGGGACAACCCAAAATGTAAGATTTACTTTTACTTTCACTTTCGATGATAATTGTAAACAAGGCAAATAGAGAGGGTGAATCTCCCTAATGGAGGCACAGACCGCAATAAAAACGGACAGGTGTCAAAAAATTAAAATAAATGCCTTTAGTTATACTTTAAGTGTGAACAAGGCCTAAGACCCCATACACACTTAGATTTTCTTCAGATTTCCCAAAATCATGTAGTGCAAGGGCCTGCCTGATTGCATACAAAATGACCTCATATTATATGGTTTTGGTAAATCTAAAGGCAAACATCTGCAAAAAATCAGATAGTGTGTATGGGGTTTTAGGATCCATGTGGCACATGAACTTCAGAGATTATCTTGCTGTCTGTAGACTGAATACAGAGGATCATTCGAGCAGCATCCCCACCATTCAGACCATCTTGTATTTTTTTCAATGAATATAGGTGTTCTCTGATTTGGAAGAGAAAGAAAGGAAGGGCAGATGATGATGGAACTATAAACTCAAGGTGAAGCCAAACTGTACCTTAATGTCTCACCAGCAGAAAAGCCTGTGCCACTGTAGTAGGCTGCAGATAGACTGTTCTATGTCGATCTAGCTGCTGTGGTCTGACTTGTTCTGCGTAATGGTTTTGCTTAGAGCAGCCCTGATTCTCCTCTTCTGGGGTCCCTTGCCTGCGCTCCTGGCCCTCAATTCTGCCGAGTACTTGCTTTTGGGGGCACCTGAGCAGGCTCGCTGCTAAACTGCAGTTCTTTGTGACCATTCAAACACAGAGCGCTGTTCGGACCCTCCTCCGCTCTCTCCTCATTAACTGTCTCAGCTAATGAGGAGGAAGAGACGCGGGACAGCCGCTGCTCTCGTGCACATTGCTGGATCAAGATGGGGCTCAGGTAAATATTGGGGGAGCTGCACACAGAAGGGTTTTTACCTTCATGCATATAATGCATGAAGGTAATAAACCTTCAGCCTTTACAACCACTTTAAAGTGGAGTTCCACCCAAAAATGGAACATCTGCTTTTCGGATTCCTCACCCCCTCCATTGTCACATTTGGCACCTTTCAGGGGGAGCGCATACCTGTCTAATACAGGTATTTTGCTCCCACTTTCGGGCATAGATACCCGAGCCACTCGTGGGTATCTACGCCACTTCTGGCGCCTTCTCCGTCCCCCTCGCTGTCTTCTGGGAGACACACAGGTCCCAGAAGACGGCAGGGACCAGTGAGAACACGCAGCGTGAGTTGTGCATGTGCAGTCGGGAACCAGGAATTGAAGCCACAAGGCTTCACTTCCTGATTCCCTTACCGAAGATGGCGGCGACAGAACCGAGGGACAGGTCGGCTTTGTGTGCTGGCATCCACAGGCGCCCTGGACAGGTAAGTGTCCTTATTTTAAAAGTAAGCAGCTGCAGTATTTGAAAAAAAATCGGTGGAGCTCTGCTTTAAGAAGGAAAACCAAGATGAAGCATTTGGAAAGTACTGTTTGGCTGTATCCTGAGTTTTTAGGTCTACTTTTAACTGCTATTTCACCTGCGCTTTAACTATTTATTTGCTTTTTTCAGTAAGGCAGTGTATGTAAAACAATAACCATGTTGCAGTCAGATAAGTGAAATGGGAGATATAAATGTTTACTAGTAATAGCATAGTAATGGGTGTGGTACATTTGCCTTTCCTTTAGGACCCATTCACACTTGCAAAATGGGGGTCATTTGTGATTTCCAATGGGAGAATCAGCTGAGATCCATGCAAAAAGATGCCCATGGACAATTATCCACAGCTAATGGCTACATGAGAAATTTATAGATGCCTTCAGGCTCCCATTGCTTTAAACGGGGCTTCCCTCTGCACCTAATCACACGGATCCCCGCTAAGTCTCCTGTGGATAATCACAAACCATTTGCAAGTGCACCTTGCATTAGGAATCCCTGTTGATTTTGTATTCTTATTTACAGCAACTCTTTTCTTTGCCCATCATATATAGGCCCTGCGTTCTAGTGCTACACAATGGTTGTGCTTTTCAGTGTCTTCTCACAGCCCAAGTCTTTATGGGCTGGTTTGTTGAAAACACAGCCTTCTCTGTGTGGCTGATGGCTTAACTCAATAGTTGGAAGAATATAGCGGGGATAAAGCAGACCTTCACCCAAAAATCAATCTTGGCATCATTCTCATTCTACTTCCTAGCCTGTTGCATAATCGCAGGTGTTTATTTTTATTTTTTTTTAAGAAAAGGTCCCTTTCTTTGGTAATGCCCACTCTCACTTCCTCTTTCCTCGCCTAGGCGGGGGCATCTTGGCCCTCAGCCCAGTTGCAGCCTCTTTTTTATAAGCATTACACATCCCAGGAGGCTTCGGCCAGTTTCCTTGAAATCCATCATCCTTGCGCATGTGGGTGGGGGTGGCTGAGTAATCGGGAAGTGGCAGCTTCAAATTCAAGTCCAAGATGATGGCACAGGAATAGAAAAGAGCTGTGAAGACACTAGATGCGAGGAAAACCACACTGGATTTTGTAGTCTGTTTTCTTATAGCTGTTGGCTTTTACTTTTATGATAGTCAGATGAAATTTTTATTTAAATAGAGATACGGATTTCCTCTAGTTTCAGTGGTAAGCAACCCCTGGCACAGGTGCGGCACATGAAGCATCTTTTGCCAGCACTCGACTCCCTCCCCATCAGCAGAGCAGTGCAGGGAAGTGTTAGAGACACTAATGCATTTCAATCTCAGAATTCCCCACGCTGCACCTGCACTGAGGGGGAGGTACTGTGCCCCCACACATTGTAAAAGATGGGCAAACATTGTTTGGTTCTCTAACTTTGCTGTAGCTGCGATTGTCAGCTTTTGTGATGGGGAAGAGATTGGGTGCAGTTCTGCTGGGGGGGGGGGGGGGGGGGGGGGGGGGGGGGGGTCCCTGTTTGCAGGAGGAGGACTGTCATTGGCTACTGCTAAAGCCAATCAGGCCTGCTAGCCCCGCCCACCATCTGGAGGAAGATGACTTGCTTGGTTGCCACTACCAATCTCAGACAGAAGGGATTTCACTGTGATTGAGAAAACCACAATCGAATGACAGTTTGTGGAATTACTGTTGAGCTTCTGGGAACTTTTATGAAATTATTCCTGAACCTTTGCGTCACTTACTACTGAACCACCTCTGTGTCCCTTAACCACTTCAGCCCCGGACCAATTTGCAGCCAAAGGACCAGGCCCCTTTTTGCGATTCGGCACTGCGTCGCTTTAACTGACAATTGCGCGGTCGTGCGACGTGGCTCCCAAACAAAATTGGCATCCTTTTTTTTCCCACAAATGGAGCTTTCTTTTGGTTTTATTTGATCGCCCCTGCGGTTTTTATTTTTTGCCCTATAAACAAAAATAGAGCGACAATTTTGGAAAAAAATGCAATATTTTTTACTTTTTGCTATAATAAATATCCCCAAAAAATATATAAAACGTTTTTTTTTTTTTTTTCCCTCAGTTTAGGCTTATACCTATACTTCTACATATTTTTGGTAAAAAAAATTGCAATTAGCGATTTTATTGATTTGTTTGCGCAAAAGTTACAGCGTTTACAAAATAGGGGATAGTTTTATAGCATTTTTATTAATTTTTTTTTTTTACTAGTAATGGCGGCGATCAGCGATTTTTATTGTGACTGCGACATTATGGCGGACACATCGAACATTTTTGACAAATTTTGGGACCATTGTCATTTATATAGAAATCAGTGCTATTAAAATGCACTGATTCTTATGTAATTGACACTGGCATTGAAGGAGTTAACCACTAGGGGGCGGGGAGGGGCTAAGTGTGACGTGTTGTGTTTTTTTTTTTTTTTTTTTTTTACAGTAGGGGGGCGTGGCTGTACGTCTGACGTCATTGATCGGCTTTCCCGATGACAGGGAACAGCCGATCAATGACATGCAGCGTAGGAAGCGCGAGGAGAGGTTTGTTACACAGACCTCTCCCCGTTCTTCAGCTCTGTGACCCGATCGCGGGACACCAGCGGCGATCGGGTCCGCTGGTCCCGCGGCCGTGGTCACGGAGCTCCCGATCGGCCAGCCGTGCACGACCCCGCGGCTAGGCAACTAAAGTGTGTGTGTGTGTGTGTGTGTGTGTGTGTGTGTATGTATATATGTATGTATGTATGTGATTTTGCCTAGCCGTGCCATTTTGCCGACGTATATGTACAGGCGGCGGTCGGGAAGCGGTTAAAGTGGATGTAAACCCAATGTCATCCTTTCTAAACTACTGCCATAGGGGTTATCTATAAGGATATACATGCCTCCTGCATGTATCTTTACCTGTCAAATGTCTCCCCTCTGTCTGTTATGACACCCGAAAAACTGCAGATTCTGTGGGTGGGTCTGTTGTCTGGAGCTTGTGGGTGGAGTCGGGATGTCAGTAGACTCCCCGCCCACCTCTACACCTCCCCTTGTCAGTATGCATTTTCTCCTGTGTATTTCTTACACTGAACTTCTGCTATGATCACTAACATCCAGTGAAAAGACAGGAAAGTCCCCACATGACTTCAGCATGCCAAATCATGCTGAGGTGTAGAACATTCAATCCTGGCAGAGCAGCAGAAGGAAGGAGTGGGAGGGAATTAAAAAATAATGCATGTCTCTTAGGCTAGTGCACGAGATATGTAAATCACCTGTCACTCACAGCAAGGGGGAGGATTTGACAGTTTTTCTCTGTTTTTGTCAAGATTTATCTCACTGAACAATAAGACTCAATAAGGGCTCAAATGATAGGCAATCGTATACTCTACATTATGACATCAAAAAAAAAAAATTTGGGGGGGTTTACATCATCTTTAAAGCCACAGCCAGTATTCAGCGAAATTAAAATCACACCCAATTTTTCTGTGGCGCTCGGGGAAAATGAGCAGGAGTGGTTCAGATGTGCAGGGTGGTTCAGACGTGGGGCAGATGTGCAGGGTGGTTCAGACGTGGGGCAGATGTGCAGGGTGGTTCAGACGTGGGGCAGATGTGCAGGGTGGTTCAGACGTGGGGCAGATGTGCAGGGTGGTTCAGACGTGGGGCAGATGTGCAGGGTGGTTCAGACGTGGGGCAGATGTGCAGGGTGGTTCAGACGTGGGGCAGATGTGCAGGGTGGTTCAGACGTGGGGCAGATGTGCAAGGGGGCTTACAGTGGTGGGGGCAGATGTGCAAGGGGGCTTACAGTGGTGGGGGCAGATGTGCAAGGGGGCTTACAGTGGTGGGGGCAGATGTGCAAGGGGGCTTACAGTGGTGGGGGCAGATGTGCAAGGGGGTACAGTGATCTGAAGTGTGAAGGATGTTAATTTCTCGCTACTAAAGTAGTTTACAGCATTTACTTTAGAAAAAAATCCTTTTTTCGTGATTGTGAAGTTGACATTTTTTGTTATAAAATCGGCACGCTCAATTTCTTCAAACATTTTTCGGGCACACTGTGCTCCAAAAGGTTGCCTACCCCTGCTCTACTTGGTAATCTACAAATATAAATTTAAAATTGTAACAAAAATGTAGAACTAGAATTTAAATATGTGAACCCCACATCAAGATTACATTGGAGTAAGCACTGCAATAACTCATGTGCATGCTGAAATTTAAAATATTTAATTTCCCTTTAAGTAAAAGTGTCCCTTTTTTAGCCCAAAATAATTTTAGCCTTTTAAGCCACCAGCTGGCAGATGAGCATGGTATGAATGTCACCTACATAGTGACAGACACCGGCACTGGCAGGATTAAAGAAGGGTAGATCTGCTTATAAAGATGCTACCTCTTTATTCTTAGTCAGCTTAAGTGTCCTTCCAAAGCTTTCTAAAATGGGAATTGTATTTTACAAATATGGTTTCAGCCCGTGTGCATGTCCTATCACGTTTTCATATAGCTTGAAGGACCTTACAGTCTGCAGTGTTGGATTGTCGCCTTTCTGTCCCAATTAGAACCTCTTACTGGCTAGTTTAATAATGCAATGAATAGTAATGCGATGGAAGCCATTGATCAATTTATCTTTGGGGTAATATCAATCTGATTAAAGGTGAATGCTGGTTGGTTGTCATAGGTTATTGCACTGCAACTATATTAGTGGTGGCCCTTGGTTTTTCCTTTTCTGATACTTTATGTATTATTGCTTGTCTCCTACCTGTGACTTCGACGCAATACTATAATCTGTCAGTTTTGTCTACGCACATGGCTAAATATAACAGGACGAAGCATTTGCACATGTTTTATGAAACATGTATAGCATCATAAAAATCTAAAGTTCAAATAGAATATACCTTCCTATTTATTTACTAGTGTGTGTGTGTGTGTGTGTGTGTATAATATAATATATAATTACACACAACGTCATGGTTTATTGGAACAGGCCACCTTGTTCCATTGCTCTGTGGTCCATTGTAGGCACTTTTGGCCCCTTTCACATTGGCGGGAATTTTTTTTTTTGAGGCCTACCCATTTGGACCCTCCATTCTCCTCTATAGAGAAGGGAGTCTAAACAGATCTGTGTCCATTTACATCCAATCTGCTAAAAACAGACGAATGGGAATCTGGCTGGATCGAATGGCAGTTGGGCATAAATGGACAGGCAGTCTGTTTACATCCGACTGCCCATAGAGAACGGTCTGTGTCTGCATTGCTTAGTGGGCAGATTCCTCACTGGAAAAGCATAGTCTGCCCCATGTGAAAGGGGCCTTTGGCTGTGGAGTAACCATGGGCACACTGACCAGTCTATGGCTATTCAGCCCCTCATGCAACAAACTGCGATGCCCATTTTTTTTCTTTTTTCAACACATCAACTTAAGGGACATCCAGCTCCCAATTCCTCCTGTGGCTCCGCGGAAGGAAGTTCATCTCTCTCCTCTCCCTTCATGCAATCTTCTGGAACACGTCACAGACCCCAGAAGATTGCCTGGCCAATCACAGTGTGCAGCGCGTACCTGGCTGTGGCCACAGTCACAATGCTGGCGCAGAGGAGAGGAGTGAGGCTTCATCCACCTGCATTGTTGGATAGTGGGACAGGTGAGTGCCCGATTATTGAAAGTCAGCAGCTACACTTTTTGTAGCTGCTGACTTTTATATGGGTGGAACTCCGCTTTAAAGTTCAATTCCAGACAGATTCTAACGAAGGCTAAATATACTCCCACCCCTATTCTAAGACTATTCGAGCTACTCTGTTGAAAGAAAAGATGTGTATGCTAACTGTGATGGAACCGTGCCTTCACCCAGCTTGGGTGCCTCCGTTAAGATATAGCTTCCTCCAGTCTGGACCCTAGAACCAAGTATTATAGCCTAGCACCCAGTACTAGGTGACACTAGCTTGTATGCCACCTGGTGCCATCCGAGTGTGCTTGCCAAGTTACCCTAGTGTACTAAAACTGCTCCCGTGCTTTGCACACAAGATCAGGTAGAACCTGATCACGTTTCCCTAACGGTGCAAACTGTAAACAGGAATATAACTAACATTGCTAAGGAACAGCCAACATAAACGTTAAGCTAATTAAACAGCTATCCACCTAGGTGATGCTGTGCCCACCCTGACCGTTCTGCACCAGGCCCACAACCCTGAGTACAAAGTACATTACACATGATCATAAGCACAAACATCCCACAATGGTTCGATAACAAGGTATAGTGGTCACAATATTAATCACATCTCCAAGAGAATGGCAGACAGGGAGAAACGATAGGTGACTCAATTAACAATGGGAATGCAGTTGGAAAGACACAAACTTGGGTAATCTATTAGACAAGTCATCAGAAGATGAGCAATGTTCCAGCAGTCTGATCTAGTGGAATTAATTTATCTTCATCGATTTCTTGAAGGATATTGTTGATAGATATTTCTGTCCCAAGTGAGGGAGCCTCTCCAACCCAGTCTGCAGGATGGCCACCATATTCCCTCTGACCATTAAACCTGTACAAGATTAATATTCCACCTTTCCATCCACTCCAGAAGGGAAGCTTTATTGTCCTTCAGAGTAATAATCCAAACCTTGTTCTCGGTGTTCATCGCATTGTTTTTCCATCATTGGAGAATGATCTGGTCTCTCCATGGGCCATAACTGGGTAGAAGGCTTGCCCTTAGTCCTCTCCAAAAGCCCCTGTCCTGGTTGGGTCTATCACACTTGCCAATTCTGAAGTCGCTCCGGTCTGGTCACATATTTGGCTTCAGTGTCAAGGAGGTACAGCTGACAACAGCTGCCCCATAGAAAGCCTATGGGTGACGTCCTCATTCAGGCTCTGTAGCCATCGTCGCTGCCTCTCCTAAAGTCAGCATTGTGACCCAATCATGTGATCAGAGCGGAGCGGCTTTAAAATGGGTAAATATAGATATCCTTCCTTTCACAGGGTATTTTATATACATTCTATCTCTTTCTAAAAAATTATCAGTTCATAATATGAGGCTCAGCCAGTCGCAAAGCATTCAGTTCAGATGTTATCCACTTCAAATACCGCACTCCGTCATATGACGTCCTTGACTTTGTGCAGGGATATCTGAATGAGGCCTGCAGCTACAGGCATCATTCAGATATCCTTATTTGCAGGCGGGGATTCTGTGCACGATAAGAACGATCATAGCGGCTTCCGCCGCTTGATCATTCTTATAGGCGACGAGAGGGGACACCGCTGCCATCCGGTGCTTCTCTGGGCTCTCCCCTGCCATCGGGGGCCCAGAGAAAGAATAGGATGCGGCCGGATGACGATGCGGCCGGATGACAACCATAGAGATTTCTGGTGACCATCTGATGGTCACCAGTCATGGTCACCAGTCATCTCTATGACTGTCGGAGGCCCGGGTGCGATGTTATGACCTCACACCCGGATCCCGCATGTAAACAAAGCCACTGTCGGCATGAGATCGTGAGTTTTTTTTTTTTTTTTTTTGATTTTTTTTTTTTCCGATCTCCTAGTGGAGAGATGCGGGGGTCTTATTAACCCTGCATCTCTCCATAATGAGGACCTGTCACGATAGATTCCTATTACAGGATTGTAATAGGCATAAAAGTGATTAAAAAAAATAAAGTAAAATTAAAAAAATAAAAAAAAACATTTTTTTAAAACGCCCCTGTCCCCGGTAGCTCGCGCTCAGAAGCGAACACAGGCGCAAGTCCTAACCACCTATGTAAACGCCATTCAAACCACACATGTGAGGTATCTGCGTGCGTTAGCGCGAGAGCAACAATTCTAGCTCTAGACCTCCTCTGTAACTCTAAACTTAAAAAAAAATAGATTTTTTGTCTGGAGCTACACTTTAACTTGTAAAAAAATTTAAAAGCTGTAAAAAAATTTAAAAGCGTCGCCTATAGAGATTTTTAAGTACCGAAGTTTGGCGCCATTCCATGAGTGTGCGCAATTTTAAAGCGTGACATGTTTGGTATCCATTTACTAGGCGTAACATTATCTTTCATATTATGCAAAAAAAATTGGGCTAACATTACTTTATTTTTTAATTCATGAAACCGTTTTTATTTTTTTTTAAAAAGGCGTTTGAAAAATTATTGCGCAAATACCGTGCAAGATAAAAAGTTGCAATGACCGCCATTTTATTCCCTACGGTGTCTGCTAAAAAAAAAAAGTTTGGGGGGTTCTGAGTACTTTTCCAGCAAAAAAAAAAAATGATTTTTACAGGAGAGGAGTGCCAGAATAGGCCCGGTATTGAAGTGGTTATGGACAAGATTATTATATTATTTTTTTTATTACACATGTAAATAAATGCATACAGCCTAAGCTGTTGTGAATCAACTTAATATTGAGTCAAAAATGCTTTCAAAGGAAATGTTTTATTGAAACCTCCTTGTTGCAATGTGTGTATATTGAAGTGCAGAAGAGATCACACAGTTAAAAATGTGAGCCTGCCACTTCCAGGAACATGTAAAACCCTGTGCCTATGTAAGCCAAGGAACATAATGTGCCACTTGTATTACACTGCAAACCTTGTCATCTCTGTCCTTTTTTTTTTATACCAATATTTTAGTTTCTAGTGTTTGCACACATTACTATTCACTTTGTCACTGGACACTTTGTAGATTTTAAAAGTTTAAAAATGTATTTACAGTGTACACTTGTAAAACGTTGTTTACTCAGCAGATATTCTTCTCTTGAAAAATACTGCTACAGCTACATATTCTTTACACCTCTACATACAGCAAAGTGCACAGTAGGGCCTCTTGCACACTGCACCCCTTCGGAGCTAAAATACCAGAAATTGTAATGTGCCTATGCACACAGGCACGTAAACAAGCGCTGTGCATTCTTCAGTAAAAAAAATTGAAAATCCGCTTTTTTGATCAGTAGTTTACGCCCCCTTAATAACTTTATAGGAAAAGCTTCAAACTTGGGGCCTGTAATGCTTGTTTAACCACTTAGGCCCCAGAAGGTTTTACCCCTTTCGTGACCAGAGCACTTTTTGCAGTTTGGCACTGCGCTGGTTTAACTGGTAATTGCGCGGTCATGCAATGCTGTACCCAAACAAAGTCGTCCTTTTTTTTTTTTTTTTTCTCCCACAAATGGTGCTTTCTTTTGGTGGTATTTAATCACATCTGGGATTTTAATTTTTTGCAATATAAATGGAAAAAGACCAAATTTTTTTTTCTACTTTTTGTTATAAACTCAATTTTAGTCTTGCATTAAGGCCAAAATGTATTCAGCCACATGTATTGGGTAAATTTTTTTTTCAATAAGCGTATATTGGTTTGTGCAAAAGTTATAGCGTCTACAAACTCTGGTACATTTTCTGGAATTTACGCAGCTTTTAGTTGGCCTATCTAATTTCCTCAGGTACTAAAATGGCAGGGCGGTACAACACCCCCCTCCCCAAATCGCCCCTTTTTGAAAGTAGGCACTCCAAGGAATTTGCTGAGAGGCATATTAAGCCCATTGAATATTTTTTTTTTTTTTTTTTTTTTGTCACCTGAAATTATATCTTGCTCACACATGGCATGGGTATATGTGGAATTACACCCCAAAATGCATTCTACTGAGTACGGGGATACCACATGTGAGACCCCGAAAACCAAGCACCGCCTTCAGGATTTCTAAGGGTTTAAATTGTTGATCTCACGCCTCACTACCTATCAGTTTCGGAGGCCTTGAAATGCCAAGATAGCACAAAATCCCCCCCCCCCCCCGTGACCCCTTTTTAGAAAGTAGACACCCCAAGCTATTTGAGAGGCATGATGAGTATTTTGCAGATGTTTTGTCACAAAGTTTTGAAAATTTAAACAAATGAAAGCTGCAAAATACTCACCATGCCTCTTGGCAAATACCTTGGGGTGTCTACTTTATGAAAAGGGGTCGTTTGGGGGAGGGTTGTGCCATCTTGGAATTTAGGGGCCTCCGAAACTGTGATAGGTAGTGAGGAGTAAAATTACCATTTTACGCCCCCTTAGAAAGCCTGAAGGAAGTGATTGGGTTTCGGGGGGGGGGGGGGGGGGGTCCTGTACGTGGCTAGGCTTCCAAAAAGTCTCACATGTGGTATCCCCATACTCAGAAGCAGCAGATAGTATTTTGGAGTGTAATTTCACAAAGACCTATGCCACGTGTGAGCAATATATCATTTAGTAACAACTTTGTGTATATTAAAAAAAAAATAAAACATTTGTCCTGACACTTGTGGTAAAATATTCCATGGACTCAACATGCATCTCAGCAAATAGCTTGGGGTGTCTACTTTCCAAAAGGGGTCATTGGGGGGGGGGTTGAACTGTCCTGGTGTTTTATGCCCAACATTAGAAGCTTATGTCACACATCACCCACTCTAACCACAGACAAAAGCCCTTTCTGACACTTTTTTTTTTATTTTTCTTGCTTGAAATTTACTTTAAATGGGTTGTAGAGGTGTGTGTGTGTGTGTGTGTGTGTGTGTGTGTGTGTGTGTGTGTGTGTGTGTGTGTGTTTCTTTTTTGAGTGGTTTACGAACGGCCGAATTTTGTGGAGCCAATCTCATTCAGGGTCACCCCAAGGATGACAAAGTTCATTGTCATTGAACCATGGCATGGCAGCAGAGAAAGCGGGCATATGGTGAATTGGGTCAGTGGACCAATATGACCGCAACTCTTTTTTAGTAATGCCCATGAGGAGGGATAGGTCTTAAATTCGGGAACCGTTATAAGTTTCCAGCCAAATTCTCTGGCATGGGTCAAATTTTGGATTTGCAGCAATAAAGTGACCAGCATATAAATTGCTTTGGTCCACAATAGATCTGTACAGATCTTCCATGAAAAACCGCTTGTAAAATTCAAGGTAAGTAAAATCCAGTGAATGGGGGAAGTACGGGCGCTGCAGAAGTGGTGGGCTGCCAATCGGGATTTGCAAACTCATCAGGAAGGGCACTATGGGCTCTACAAGCCTGTCTTTGGAATTCTTGGTGGTACTTGTGCTAGCCACCGCACCATCTTGAACTGTACTTATGGGACTCGCCATGTCACCAAGTGATACTGCAGTGCTGGTTTGTCCATGACCAGGATGTACTAGGCCGCTGGTGCTTGCCAGTTCACCAGAAGGTTGAGCGGCACTAGTACTGGCTCTCTGCTGCATACGAGAACGTCGTTGTTGCACCTCAGCAACAGAAGAATGGGTCGGGTACGTCTGACCTTAGCAGGGACCTCTACTCCATCTTCAGAGCCATCTGTCTGGGTGCCGCTGCTCTCTACAGGTTCGTAAAGTGAGCCTGATTCAGATTGATTCTTACAGTGAGGCTTCCCCTGCGGTCTCATCTGTCAAGCTCAGTATCCTGTAAGCCTCTTCACTAGAGTACCTTTCCTTTGCCATTTTGGCCACTAAATTTATAGGTGCAGCTAGTGTGACTCGCAGGTAAAAAATGCACCTGGTTGTCGGAGACTGACAAAAATATTGATCCATTCAGACACTATACTAGTAAGGGAGGTATATGGTGTGTGCATGTGTGTTGGCGCTACTGGCAATCAAAGGTTTAAAATCTGACGCTGTCTGGGATTGATGCTAGGTAGGAATCTGGAACAAAGTTTGTCAGTTTCCCTGATGGGAATTTAAAGGCTAAGTTCACCTTTTTTTTTTTTTTTTCTAAATTACAACTCCCCCTATGTGCCAATATAGCATTACTGTACTTATTTTACAAAAATAAAACCGCTTTCCATTAATTCTACACCTGCTTGCCTAAATCTCTTCATATCTGTTTAAACGCACTGCTCGATTAGTTCTGCCTTACTTCCTGGTCAGACTTTAGGTCATGAGACAGGAAGTAGTTGACCAGCTGATCTCATTAGCACACATCCTGCATCATCTACCCTCAGCTGGTCAACTCCTTCCTGTCATGATCTAAAGTCTGTCCAGGAAGTAAGGCAGAACTTATCGAGCAGTGTGTTTAAACAGCTATGAAGAGAGTTAGGTGAGCAAGTGTAGAATTAATGGAAAGCGTTTTTTGTAAAATAAGTACATTAATGCTATATTGGCACATAGGGGAGCTGAAATTTAGAATAAAAAAAAAAAAAATAGGTGAACTTCCCCTTTAAGCTTCAATAGCATGAAATAACTTGGGCCTCATTCAGATGGGCGCTGACGCCTGTATTCTATGACTTGAGTGCCTTTTTTTTTATTTATTTTTTTTTTTTATTATAAATGAGGCGTCGACCACTAGGTGCTGCATGAAGACAGCCATTCATGTCTTTGGTCGGGTTCACACTGGTACGACAGGACTATTGTACGACTGTCATCCTACTTTGCCCTGGGACATCAGTCCTACTTCCATCCGACTTGAATGAACAAGATAATATTTTGCTCTGACTTTGAGATAGTTTGACTTGTCGTTTGACCAATTAAAACAATCCCAGTGTGACATAAATTCCTTTTACTGCTGCTGTATTCGCCATGTTGGATGTCACAAGTCGGATGGTTAGGACAAGGATCCTACTTTGATCCGACTTCAATGATCTCCAATGAGCTGAAGTAGGACCAAAGTCAGACCAACTTGTGTTGGACCAGTTAAGACGGCTCTCGTAGGGAATCAATGATTTATACACATCATGCGACATTTGCTCCCAACGTTCGAGCGTATGTCGTACCAGTGTGAACCCAGCCTTAGGGGATGCAGCAGCTACATGGACACAGCTGCTTGTCCCAACTTGACATCTTGCAAACAGTCTGCATTCAGGACCACTCGCCAGCACGGCTGACAAATTGGGATAATCCAATTGGTTGCCATGCACAGCTGCTCCAGATTCTGTGAGCTCTAGTAAATTTGCTCCTATTTCTGCTGTGCAAGCTCTAAGGCACTGTTGCCTTAAGCTGCTAGTCTTACCAAATCTGGAGGGAGATTTGGTGATGTCACTAATGTGCTGCTCCCTGTTCTCCTTTGCTGGAGGCTCTGACGTGAAAAAACAAAAGCCCAGCCTTTCCCAAGATGGCTGCCTCTATACAGAGAGACAGTGCGGAACAAGGCATAGTTTTGGCACGCCTTCTACAGTTCCGTTTCTTTTTAATGGGACTGGGCACCCACAGTCACAAAATCAATGGCATGCTTGAACTGATATGCTTTTAAACAAAGGTAATAATGTGGTCTAATTCACCAGGGTTGATTTAGTAATAAAGTAGAGTTTGTTTGTCTGGCAAAGTTAATGCTCACTTAAAGTGGTTGTAAACCCTAAAAACAAAACAAACCTTCAAGACAGAGGCATAATGAGCTAGTATGCATAGCATACTAGCTCATTATGAATTACTTACCTGAGATCGAAGCCCCCACAGTGGTTCCCATTCACTGCTCCGTCTACCGACATCGCTCCCGGAGTTGCTTCCAGGTATCGCTGGCTCCGGTGCTGTGATTGGCTGGAGCCGCGATGACATCACTCCCGCACATGCGTGTGGGAGCCACCAGTAACGGCACAGTCTAGCTGAAGCAACGGCACGTACGTGCCGTTGCTTCAGTGCGCATGTGCCGATGACGTCGGCACATGCAATTGCAGGGTTTAGGCAATATCGTGCAGGTTTAGGCGATATCTAGTATACCTAAAGTTAAGCCTAATTATAGGCTTACCTGTAGCAAAAGTGGTTGTAAAGGGTTTACAACCACTTTAAGCTGTGTTTAGTTTATACTCACTCAATCATGTGAGGGCTATAAAAGCAAAAAGACTATATTGCTGGCGTATGATTGTTTGGTCTTCAGGTGGGGAGAGGATAGGAAGTAAATGGTATATGAATCATCTGCCCTTGGTCAAGATGGCCATGGCCAGAAATGCTAGAGGATGTTTTTTCGAAGTGATTTGTCAGCACAATAAAGCTTGGAGACATGGATGGATGGATGGATGGGGGCAGTTTGCTTTGAATATTAAAAATATATTAAATAGCATTTTTGGTTTGTTGTGTTCAAATGCCTTCCACGGCTTTCTCCGACTTTCATGTCCCACCGGGAGACCTGAGCAACTAGCCGGCTCTCCTGACAGCTGGTCGAAGAGCCGAACAGAGCCCAGATAAGCTTTGATCACCTTTAAAAAAAAAAATAAAAATAAAAAGCATTCGAAAGATCTTGGTATTTTGAATGCTTTTAAGGGAAGATGAGGGATTTGAGGTCTTGTAGATCCCAGACCTCTCCATAAAAAGTTCCTGTCCACAAGCCTATGGCTGTCACAAGGATGTTTATATTCCTTGTGACAGCAATAAAAGTGATCAAAAAAAAATTAAAGCAGCAGTGTCCAAAAAATAAAATATTTTTAAGTGCCCCCACCCTAGCGTGTGTCAGTCCTGTGCGCAAACAGAGGTTGTCCCACACATGAGGTATCACCTTGAATGTCAGATCATTGGCAGTATTTAAAGCACCAGACCTCCTGTGTAAATTTAAATTTGTAACCTGTAAAGGCTTTTAAAGCATCGCCTATGGATAGTAAATTTTACATTGGTTGTCGCCGGTGCACGGGCTTGCGCCATTTTAAAGCGTGACATGTTTTGGTTTTTATTTACTTGCCGTAGCATTTATCTTTTATATTTTGCAAAAAAAAATGAGTTCTGTATAGTGTTTTTTTATTTCTTTTTTTTGCATTAACAGTCAACAAAGTGTGTTCCCCAAAGATTTTGTTTGAAAACTGCTGCGCAACTAGCGTGTGACATAAAAAATTGCAAAATGCACCATTTTATTCTCCTTTTCTTTAAAAAAATTGTATGTTTGGGGGTTCCAAGTAATTTTCTAGCAAAAAATACTGATTGTTACATGTAATCAAAACGTGCCAGAAAAGGCTTGGGCTGGAAGTGGTTATATTAAAGGAAAAAGCTGCGGCTGCACACCACCATAGATCCAACATTGATTTATTATGTCAACATGACTGCCACCAAGACATGACACTTGTGCTTCTTCAAAACCAGTGCTTCATGTTGACATAATAAGTCAATATTGGATCTCTGGTGGTGTGCAGCCACATCTTCTTCTTTTTTTTTTTTTTTTCTTTCCTCATACTGCGGTGGCGAGTCGGGGCTAGTACCCAGCCCTTTTGATCCATTGGATTATCACCTGGAGCAGCGTTGCCTTTCTTTGGATCCATTTGGAAGTGGTTATATCCAAGCAAAGTAGACAATAGGGTAATATATAATGGTTACATGCATAAAGAAGGAACAAGAGGGGGTTTAGCCAACCTGACTGACTATCAAGGTACCTGAACAGACGTATGTCTCGATACAAAAGGTTTTTTCTAAATCACTTTTTTATTAACACATAATATATATTATGTGTTCATAAAAGTGATTTAGAAAAAACCTTTTGTATTGAGACATACGTCTGTTCAGGTACCTTGATAGTCAGTCAGGTTGGCTAAACCCCCTCTTGTTCCTTCTTTATACATATTCCTAGGACGAGGTACTCACCATAGCTTATCCACATATTTTTATAATGGTTACATGCAATTAGTGAAATATGCAGGCCTGGGTTCAAATAGTTACCTGTCCCTATCAGCATGTAACTGCTTGATGTGCAGTTATATACACAGCCTGTTATGTTCAGGCTTTCTGGCCGTGGCTGATGGCAGACACCTGTGATCTCCATATTGGCTGTGCATGCCATACTATGGCCCTAATCAATGTGTATGAGGCCTTAATGTTTCTAGTTGTAACATTTCCTACCAAAAAATTGTGTATGTGCATGCAAAGCCATATGATGCAAATGCTATAAGTAATGTGTTAAACAGTAATGGTGGAAAGCACACAACTTTAATCTTGCACATGGCTACAGTCTGAATCATATGTGAACAGAACCTTCCCCTACATTCCATAAAACGCAAATGTATTAGGATGAAGGATGAGCTCATTCGTGTTCGCAGCTCCATGTGCCCGCACCCTGCCAGGAAGCTGACACTCCTCAGCGATAATCACAGGCAGTGAGATATTTCCTGATTCGTGGCTGCACAGATCGGGAAATGTCTTGCTGCCTGTGATTAGCGCTGCGGAGTGTCAGCTGCATGGCGGGGTGTGGGCACGTGGAGCTGCGAACACGCTTGAGTTTATCCTTAATTAGAACTAATTCATGCAGTCTAAACTTTTTACCTGCAATTTTTGAAGTTTGTTACAGTGTCTCTAACGACGTGTCTACCAAGGTGCATTTATAAACCTCATGGTAGACATGTGGTTAAGTCAAGCTCACAGCTGCTGCAGCTGTGTCCTAGATACCAGCTTTAAAGTGGTTGTATACCCACAGATAAAAATTATGAAATACTTACCTTAGATCGAGGTGTCGGCAGCTGATCCCAGTCACCGCGAGGGAGCTGACATTTCCCCTCGGCGTGTCCTCCGGGTTTGCCGGACCTTCACAGCGTATGCGCCGCTGACGGCTGCATGCAAAGTGAATATCTCCTAAACCATATAAGTTTAGGAGATGTTAATTTTACCTACAGGTAAGCCTTATAGGCTTACCTGTAGGTAAAAAAATATATATAAAAAAAAAAAGTATACAAATCACTTTAAGAGCCGTTAAAGGACTTTCCGATTAAAAGTCGCCAAACTTCTCTAGAGCGTCCCAATCGCTTTTTTTGATTATATATATATATATATGTATGTATATATATATATGTATATATATATATGTATGTATGTATGTATGTATGTATGTATGTTTGAGAGAGATTCTAGAATTACAATCCAGAGAAGACGGTATTCAGATAATGTATCAGAATAGTTCAAGTACCAATGCAATTCTTCATCATGCATCAAGTTCCAGGTATAGACAACCTTATAATAGAATTCTGTCAATTAATGGGACTCCTGGGTTGTCCAACCATTGAGCCCATAGTTTTTCAAATCCATCAGGGCGGGCAGGTACCCCTCTGTGCTGGTAACTAAATCGCTTCAATCAGAGTCTCGCCCATATGCTTCACATTCTGAACATGTGGCTGGGTCTGTTGACTTCCAGTGTATTATTATTATAAGCCTACGTGCTTCAAACGGGGCCCTTGTAATGTCGTCCCTAGTTATAGTTTGCAATTGTAAGGTACCCAAGATTCTTAAAATGCATTGTTTGGGCGGCAGTTGTTGCCTGGTAACTTTTTTATAGGGCTCTCAAATGGGTGATCTGTAGTGGAGACTAGAGGTGCACCAAATGGACATTTGGGGGGGCGTGACAAATTTCTGGATGTACTTGGCTGAAACCAAAAATGACAGTTTTAAAAAATATATAGATATATTTTTATATACAATTGTATTATATTTAATTCTTTAATATCATGAGTTTAAATTAATATTAACTTATTTTCAGCCATTATTGGCACCTTTTTAGTGCAAGAAAAATGCATCCCTTTAAATTCTATGTATGTCTTCACATTGGTCCGTTGCACTTCCGTTGTGGTGTTAAAAATCTTGCTTGCTGCATTTTTGGTCCTTTAAAAAACAAAAAGCACTTCCCCGTTGAAATGCATTGAGAACGCAGCAAGAACACATCAATAACGCACCCATGTTACATTTTTGATGCAGTGCTTTGCCAGGGGGCCCCTGTCCCCCTATCCAGAAAAACATAATGTGTGAATTCTACTTTAGGCCTGATTCACACCTATGAATTATTAGTGCATTTTGCAAATTTGCACTACAGAACGTGTTCCACAGGAAACCATGGTAAATGGACTGTAGTGCAAATCTGCAAAAAAAAAATGAATAGGTGTGAATCGGGCCCAAGTTAGATCAGTGGGGCAGCTTCCACTTTATTTCATGCTTATTGAATATGTAGACCAGGGGTCTTCAGACTATGGCCCTCCAGTTGTTCAGGAACTACAATTCCCATCATACCTAGGCATGTCTGTGACTGTCATGAGTTTTACAATGCCTCATGGGACATGTAGATCTGCAACAGCTGGGGGGCCGTTGTTTGAAGATCCCTATTGTAGACTATAGAAGGTGTTCACATGACTACTGAATGGTTGTGGCAAATCAATTCAGTGCTACATATGTTTTTTTAATCCACCGCTTGTAGAGCTTTCCTTAAGTGTATTCATGAATGCTTGGATATTCAATCTTTATAAGCTAAGCCTATTTGACATGAAGGACTTAGGTGGTGTTTGATATGTTGCAGAGCTCCAGAGACACTACAGATATGTAACGAATATCTGTAAAGTCCAGAAGAACAGACAGACAACCCCCTCAGAGGACTATATTTGTCTCACTGAGTTTGTTGAATAGGAATGGGTAAACCTGGAACATGTAATACATCTGGGTTATTTGTGAACCTGGTTTGTTCAGTGACCAGGTAAAGTAGTCCACTTGGGCCCCTTTTACACTTGTGCGACTTGGGACTGCAAAGTCGCTTGACAAGTCGTACTCTATGATTTTCAATGAGTATCATTCATATCTGTGTGACTTCAAAGTAGTCCCTGCACTACTTTGGTCCGACTTTGAGGCGGCTTGTGGTCCCTAGACTTTAACATTACACAGTTGTGTAAGCAACTTCAAGTCGTTGCAAAATCGTTTTGCAAAATGGCAAAAGTGTGACAGGAGCCAGACCCATTCCCTCTTGCTACTGCAACAAAGCCGAAGCGTGCCAAGGAAGCCAAAGTGGGTCATGGCATGAGAATCCCTTCCCTATTGATGGTATTGGGTAATAAAATACTAAACTTCTTGATCATGATGGCTCCAAATAAGAAATCGTACATCTGCCTTATTAAGCCCATGATGTCCGAGGGGCCCTCTATCTATTTTGCAGCCTTATGTCCACTTGGATGGTGGGGCTTCCATCTGGACTCGCGGCACAGACGCCGTTCTTCTTCTGAGATTTTCCGACTCTCCTTTTGCTCCGTACTGCGGAAGCGCTGCGCCTGCGCAGTACGGGGCGGACTAAATTTTATAGGCGGACACTATCCGACAGAATACCGGCTCAGCAGGGATCAACGGAGAGATCTCCCGCTGAGCTTGCGGACAGAGGCGGACTCCAAGGCAGCGGATCCGCCTCGTGGGAATGAGGCCTAAGTCTTTTTTTTTCAACCTGACTATAACTAGATTTAGAGCTTTTGATGATGCTGATATTGCTTACATAAGTGATGAAGTACCCATAATTTAGATACTTTTTTCCATTTTGTTGTCAAAGGCCAAGCATTTTCCCCTAAACATATTGTGAATTCAACTTCTTTGTTTACTGAGGTTTTGTGCAGTCTGTAATCTTGAATATGGTATTTTGAAATGTTTACTGACACTGATTATACTTTTGACTATAAGTGAAATCTTTTTAGCTGTTGTATGTTTAGGTTTGTGCCTATGGCACCTGTCTATGCAACAGAAGATCATTATTTGTGCTGGCTGACCACATATTTGCAGACGTGTCAGATTTACAGATATACAAAATCTCACTGTATTCTTGTGATACTGCAACTTAAATTGGTTCTAAAGTCAAATAATTTTTTTTTTTTTTACTTTAATGCATTCCCTGCACACAGGACAGACTGCAAGCAGTGGGGGTCATTACTTCTTGCTGCTGTCAGTCATCTCTTGTGAGCAGGGAGGCCACATGGCCAAGTTGTGCTGTGTGTGTCCATAGACGCAAAGTGCCTGGTTTGGGAGCACACCAGCACTGGTGCCCCCATAGCACACAGCTTGCTATGGAGACACTTGCAGGAAGAAGATGCAGACATCGCTGGCAGGGGACCACTAAAGAGGAAAGGGACCGCTCTGTGCAATATTGTTGCATAGAGCAGGTAAGTATAAACCTGTCTGTCTTTTTTTCTGTTCTTTCTTTACCTTTAGAACCACTTTAAAGGTGTAGCAAGCATAATAGTTAAAAACCATGTGTATTTTCATGATATACAATGTATTCTATCCTTATTGTGCAACGATAGTAGGCGAAGTGGAGAAAATATTGCAAGATGTCTAAACATTTAAGCCATGTACACCTTCAGTTAATATTTTGTACTTGTATGATGGCTTAACTTTTTAAAACTTGTTCTTGAAAGCTCCTCTGTATTCTGTTGATGTATCCTCCATGCTGTTCAAAAAAGTTTTTCGGAGCCACAGCTGCAGTTACATTGCTGTAGATCCCAGCCATAAAATGTAAATATAAGAACACATAAGCCACCATTTTTTGCATTTTTTTTGTTAAATAGGTGCTCTTTTTAAATGAATCTGTTACTATATGTAAGATAAACATTAATGTTTTATTGTGTGAATTTATTATGTGTACTTTTATGTAGGCTGGGGAGATATGCCTCCTGTCCACTCTAAGGCCGAAAACCCTTGGGGGGAGCCCCCATCTCCGTCTGCTTCAGTTGACAATGGCACTTCTGCATGGGGAAAGCCCTCCAATAGTGGTTCAGGATGGGTGGATGGTGCTGCAGAATCATCTGGAAATTATGGCAGGACAAATGCTCCAGCTGCTGCCCCTTCGCTGTGCAAACCAGGTTTGTAAATAAGAAAATTATCTCATGCTATTCCATTTGGGGGGGGATCTTTTTTTTTTTTTTTCTCTCTCCTAAAGCTGGCTATACTCCTAGATTTCGTTCAGGCTGCGGACTGAAAATTAAATCTAACAAATTACTCCATACACGTTACCAATGCAGATGAACGAACTCTGATTAAAGGAAAAGCTATTTTGGTTATACTTCTCCTGGGGATCACAGTGCAGTTTGTTCTGAATTCCTATGACCGGTTTTCAGCCGACGTCACTGAGCCGGTCCAGGCTCTGAAAAGATCCCGACCATATGGACCGGCGGTTGGCTCAGCCTCTCAGCAAGCCTCAGGGAACTTGAGCCAGCCACTCTCCCGCCCCTCCACAGTCCAGCACTGGAGGGGCAGGGCAGAGAACCAGTGACTGACATTTACCGGCTCTCTGCAGCCTAAGGACCGAGTTGCTGAGCATTCAGCGATGTTTAAAACAAAAATAAGAAAAGCAGTATTGATTGCAAAAACTAACCATCGTATGAATCAAAGTGACATCAACTAATATTGTGACAGCAGCACCCACTAAACTCCCACATACAGATAAAAACAATAAACCAAATAATTGTGTTGCGCTTTCAAAGTGCTAATACATTAATATTACAACCAATAAGCATAGGGGTATTGCATAAAAATCATGTGACAATTCATCAAAAGGCTCTAAAGATAATTAAATAAAGTGCACAGTGCAAAATCAGTCCAAATAAAAAGTGAACAGTGCAAGAAACTTCTTAAAGTAAATGTGTATATCGCCCCAATCTTCTTATGTAACATATGCCACACACCCAGGTGTGCACCCAACTCACAAACTGCCTTCCGACAGGCAAGACCTCAGATATGGAGGCCTGGTTGCACATTTTAGGAAAGATCCTTGCTGGGATGGATGGCACACTTCAGGACACAGAATAATGCCCCGGAAAATCCGATCATTCTGAACGTGGTGACATTCGTTGCGTACGACGTAACTACGTAGAGGCTATTAGCCAATAGCTTTGGTCTCGTAATTTGATCTGAGCATGCGTGGCACTTTGTCCGTCAGAATTCTCTACACACGATCGAAAAAAGTCTGATCGGGTTTTGTTGTCGGAAAGTTTGAGAGCAGGATCTCAATTTTTTTTCCGTCTGAAATTCCGACGGAAAAAAGTCAGATGGAGCCCACACACGATCGGATTTTTCGACAACATGGTAAGATCGGACATTTTCCGTTGGAATTTCTGACCGTGTGTACGGGGCATTAGGGCTCCCAGAACACTCTGCAGAAGTTCAGGGGAATATAGAGATAAGGAGATTGCCTTCCATGCATCCCAGCAGGGATCTTTCCTAAAAAGTGCAGCCAGGCCTCCAAATCTGAGATCTTGCCTGTCGGTAAGCAGTTGTGAGTTGGGTGCACACCTGGGTGTGGCGTGGCATATGGCCTTTTTTCACTCAGCAACTTCAGTAAAAGTCACCTGAAAGGGTAAGGAGAGCACTGAAATTTTGGTAGTAGAAAAGATGTTTCCATTGAAAGACGTTCCCTATATTCTTCTGTTAAAAACTGTAAAACTTTAGATTTCCGATCGTTTTGTCACATTGACAAATGGTCACCAGTGAGTGTAAATCAAGGACACCGACCATAATAAAACCTGATGCAAGTACTAACCCTTCTCCATTTGAAACCAACGACGGGTTTAGTTGACATTCCACTTTGATTTCCATTTTCTCTTACAGACATTCTGACCTTCCCTATTCAGAGCAACAGGGACTTTCAAACCCACCCCAACCATACTTCCCTTTACTTCCCATGAATCGCTCCTCCCTCTGTTACAGCCACCGCAAAATACCTGGTGCTTCTGGATATGGGAGAACATGTGACCTACTCCCATGAAGCAATGCTCAGGCCTAGCTGCCAAGATGGTCAGGTGCCAGCAGTGGGTGACAATACTTAGGGTTTCAGGGAAAAAATTGCTGCGTAAAAGTAAACCTATTACAAATGTCAATGGAAATTCTTTGAACACAGTAACTACTTTGGATTTATTTTCTCCCTTGTGAAGACTGGGAGATGTAATATTTTTGCAACCCCTAAATTCTATTTACATTTTTTTTTTTTTTTTTTTTTTAGCTCAAAAATCTATGCAAGAAGGCTGGAGTAGTGGAGGAGAAGAAGTTGGCCTCAGCCAGTGGGATGATGAAGAAAGTGATATGTGGAATAATGCTGCTTCCCAAGATAGTAATTCTTCTTGCAATTCTTGGGGCAATGGCCCCAAGAAAGGACTTTCCAAGGTATCCATGTTTAATGAACCTATTATATTGCAAACAATACAATAATGCATATAGAAAATGCACCATTTTATGTAGCTACAAAGTCATTAAAAGTCATTACTTGAAGAGCGGGTTCACACCGGGGCGACTCGTCAGGCAACTTAGCCGCCTGACAAGTCGCGCCCCGTTCTGTAGTATCAAACCGTTCTAATAGGAGCGACACAAGTCGCTCCAACTTAGAAAAAGGTTCTTGTACTACTTTGGGGGCGACTTCAGGTGACTTGCATTGACTTCTATACAGAAGTCATTTTGCAAGCCGCTGCTGAAGTCGGATGCCGGTCGCCTGAGGCAGTCGCGCTCCTAGTCGCGCTGCCTCAATGTGAACCGGCTCGAACAGTATGTTTATATACAGCTTGTATAAGTACCTAAGCTTCACATTTATATTGGCTTCTTGTAATACCTACATAGCAGCAGTGTGGGAAAGGGAGCCAGCAATGTTTGCCAATTGGACTGGATTGGAAAAGTGCCATCAGTCAGAGGAAGAGCTATTTGATGACCTAATTAGTACTGTGCTGCTGCTTCATTGCTTCAATGGGAAGTAATACCACTGCAGTCCTTGCATGGAATCTGATGTCACTCAACTATTTTTTTTTTTTTTTTTTTTTCATTCAGATTTTATTTTTGAAAATTTAGTTTTTTCCTTTTACATAAAAAAAATATACAAATAAACATAAGAAAAAAAGTTCTGCACTCTGCCAGCATTGTATGAATCCAAAAAAGTGTCGGCCTGAAGTGTTATACATACATACATACATACACATACAATTTTTTTTTTTTTCTCGGTTATATATTGAGAGAACAAGTTTTTTTGCTTTGTGTTCTATAGTGGTACATTCAAATAAGAAGACAACACAAGTTACATACTATCACAGTAGTAGGAAAGTGTCAACTAATAGCAAATCGCATGTAGAAATTCAACATAATTGTTGACCAAACACTGTTCTGTTGCAGATATTGCTAACTACAAAGAAAGTGTCTGTCAAGCATGTCCTATAGCTGGAAAAAAAATCAGACTCCCTATCTCCTGCTTATGTCAAATGTACGTTCTTATGAGTAGTTGTACATGGGTAGCCATGAAACCCTTTGCATAAGTATTCTGTCGCTCACCCAGTATCTTTATCTGCATGTTAAGATTGCAAATAAAGACTAAAGAATAAATGATTGTAGATGGCCAATTGCGTCTGCTGCCAATTTCATGCAATGACGGGGATATATGAAATTCATTTTATCGCTGAATTTCCTCACGAGACTTATAATTGACAAAAACTATATATTGCAAATGTGGATTTACTGGGGCTTTGTTATGAAGTTAGTAATTTTGTTCAATTTTAAAAGATAGAAGTCTATTTTATGTCAATGAACTTGCTATGCTCACTGTTTTTCTTATGGAAATTGATACATTGCCTTTTCATATGCATTTTTTGACATTGTGTTTTCCCATAACAGGGCATGAAGACTCCAAACAAGTCTGATGAGGCCTGGATCATGACTCGACTGACTAAACAGCTCACTGACATGGGCTTCCCGGTGAGTTTGTGTCTGTGAAATGTTTTTTTTTTTTTTTTAATTACATTTTTGGCCTCATTTAGAAATCCTAAACCATGGGTGCAGCAAGTATACTGCGGTTCTCTGCAGCCAGGAACCCAGATGCCCAGACCAGGGGTTGGCACCCAGGCTGCACAGATTTATTGATTGGTTCAAAGGAGCCAGGGATGTCTGCGGGCTGTAAGCATACATTTACAGATCCAGCAGTTACCTGTGGTTAGGGACAGATATCCACCCCTGGACACAATCTGCATCAGTAACTGCTTTAATATAGCTTCGGACAGCCCTGGCTTCAGCCTGCCTAGAACTTGTACTGGTTCAGTCCAGAAAACCATAAAAAATCACTGCCTAGTACTACTGTTGGTTTTGCAAAACGTACTGATTTATAGCATAGCTAAGCACAACTGATGCAAACGTATCTTCTTTTGGCATTCCTAAATGATTGCCCAATAGTCAGTTGTTACAAACATAGAGACTTTTTAATGTTTCATGAACAAATATAAAAAAGGTAACTTGGATTCCCAAGTCCTTACATCCCTATAGTTGCATACCAGACACCCATAACCTCAGTTGGGACTTCAGTGGTACCAAACAACCAAAACATATTGTACTTTCACAACCACATAAACATGTTGTTTTTTTATTATATCTTAAATGATGTGAGAGAACTCGGATACATGTTAAAATTGAATATACAAAACAGTGAATTTTGAACATGCCACAAAAATGATGTGAGTATGTCAGAGAATTCAGAAAATCTTGCTATGCATCAATTTATGCTTGGCATTAGTAGTTGCTTTAGTCTGTATAATTTGTTTTTAATTTTCTATACACATTTCACAGGAATTAAATGTAATTTCTCAGGAGTTTAAAGGTCCATCAATATTTTCCTGTAACACTGAACAAGAGTCAATACATTTGCTGCACTCTTACAATTAAAGTCATGTTGCATACAGAGATTAGGAAGAGAAAAGGGGGGAATTATGGGACTTTAAATGAAGCACACTACTAAAGAATAAAATACAATCATGTTTATTGATTCCTGGTAAACAATCGCATAATAATTTTAAGATTTTGAGATTAAGAAGTCGAAATATAGTATAAAGAACTTTCATCTTGATCCCACGGATTTGGAGAGCAAAAGTGAGTCTACATAGAATGACCTTTGCGTTATGCTCTCCCTGTAGACCACTCTCTTATTGGCACGCGGAGGACCCCTTTTTTCATTGGACCACACAACATCATGTTTAGTATGCCTGGTTGTAATGGATTTGGATGTCACAGCAGTGTTTATATACATTCATGATGTTGATAATCGGTAATGCTACCTTTTGAGTACATTCTGATGATTTGCCCCATTAAGCCTTGCTTGGCGACATATGTCTTTCATACGTTTTCTATGTTTATTAATCTGCTTTGCTGGTTATGTTCATCTCTTTTCTATACCAAAAAAATGTACTGTGACTTCCAGGAATCTTTTGTGTTTCATGAACAGCAGTATTCCTCTCCACAAGTGAAGCAACTTTTAACTGATGGGTTCTGGTTTCATAGTTTTCCAAGTGTTAACTTTCTTTTATCCAACTGTTTTACTAATGACCTGAATATACCTGTTATTCCCACCTCCATCCTCCCTGCCCGCAGCCTCCTGGGACATGTCCCACATCCCAGGTGGCTGCATGTCTATTCAGAAAGCTCAGCATGACTCGCTCATGTGCAGTGGAAGCCAGCTGTGAAGCTGCTGGCATTCATAGCCAGCTTCCCACAAGCAAAATGGCAGCGCCTGGGACCCGAAGACCGGCAAACAATTGGCCCGGGTGAACACAGCACTGGCTGGATCCCTGGACATCCAAGTGTCAAAGTCAGCAGCTAGAGTAATTGTAGCTGCTGACTTTTAACCATTCCAGAACCGACTGTAGCTCCTCTTTAAAAAATAAATAAAAACCTTTCTTTTATTACAGAGAGAGCCTGCTGAAGAGGCCTTGAAAAGTAACAATTTGAATCTGGACCAGGCCATGAGTAAGTGTTTAATTATTATTATTTTTTAAAAACAAATACCGGCAACTATTTTGGAATTCAAATGTAATCATGTAATTTTAAAATAGTTTCCTTACACTGTAAATCTTCGCAAGCTTAGCGCAATACACAAGCAATGTTATGTTACAAGGCATGCCCTTACATCTAGATGAGATATGAAGTAGTATTCAAAATTGGTGTTTGAACAAAAGAAAAATCTAGGAGCCCCTGTTCGTATTGTATACTGTGTGGATTTAGTTTTTTCAAGATGTTGGAATAGCAAATTGTCTAACTAAAATTACATTGTCACTCTCTGGTTAAAGCAGAACTCCAGGGAAAGAAAAGAATACCCTTTGCAGTGAGGCTTCCTCTGCAATGCAAAGGTTAAATGCTTGTGTATGCCTAGGGTACCAGTACTTTTTCTTTCCTTATCCCTCGCTCCCCCGGCAGCCAGCATTTAACCTATCTCCCTAAAGCTCTGGCTTGTGGGTGGTTCCTTGGTGTCCTCAAATACATTGCAGAGCTGTTTGCCTGCATTGTACTTGATGTCAGAGTCTTCATTTGCTGGCAAGCCTTAGAGCTGCTGGGGCAGACAATCTTGTAGCATGAAGGGAGCCATATGCATGCCTAGGGTATCAGTACTTTTTTTTTTTTTTTTTTGATAACCAGGATTGTTCTTTATTGAAACAATGGCATGTTACAATTACAGCAAACAACAAGTCAGTACACAGCATCACAATTTGATACAGGTACTTAAAGTGGTGTCCCCTCGGCGCAGGAAGGGCTCCCTCCCTCCTGTCAGTCATCTGTGCAGTGGGTGCACGGCTGTGAAGCCACAGCCGGGTGCCCACAGGTGCAATGCCGGGGCCGCCAAGCGGATCGGGGGACGAGCAGAGCTTTGACACCCGCAGTGCAGGAAAAGGCCAGCAGGAGACCAGAACTTTTTACTTGCCTTATCCCTCGCTCCCCCAGCACTCCTCCCTCCATCTTGTAGCATGGAGTGAGCCTGCGGAAGCTAGGGACAAGGTAAGTAAAAGTCTATTTTGCTGGTACTGTAGGCATAAATGAGCATTTAACGCTTGCAGTTCAAAGGGAGCCCTACTACACATTTATTTTTTGTATTCCTCAGAGTTCAGCTTTCAAGACTTCATGTCTGTACTCGGCTATGACTGTCCTTTTCTGTTAGTACGGCCATTGTGGTCTAATGTATCATGGAAATTGGTTACATGCCTCCCCTGTTAAATTTTTGGCTCCTGTAATTACTGGCAAATACATATTTGGAATGTTTTAGTGTCTGTTGTGTACTGTGTAGGTGCTCTACTGGAAAAGAAGGTGGAAATGGACAAGCGTGGATTGGGAATGGCGGACTACAATGCAGTTGTCGCCAAGCCCTTGAGCTGCCGCCCACCACCGATCTCCAAAGAGTCTTCCATGGACCGCCCCACTTTCTTAGACAAGGTAATAAGGATTATTTAGTTGTTTCAGTTACTTGTATAGCGCCGTCAATTTACGCAGCGCTTTACATATACATTGAACATTCACATCAGTCCCTGCCCTTAAGGTGCTTACAACCCAAGTTCCCTAACACACATTCGTACATAATAGGGCCAATTTAGACAGGATCCGATTAACCTACCAGCATGTGTTTAGAGTGTTGGAGGAAACCCACGCAGGCACAGGGAGAACATGCAAACTCCAGGCAGATGGTGTCGTGTTCGGGATTCGAACCAGTGACCCTTTTTTGCTGCTAAGTGAAAGTGCTAACCACTACACCACTGTGCTTGACTCTTCATCTGGATATACTTTGCATCATTTGGTTGAAGGGTAAATGCAGGCATTTTTTCAGGTTTTGCTAGTGCTTTAGAATCCATCGTAAAATAACAGGGCTATTTTAATTCAACACTCTGAATTACCAGGACATTTAATTGTCAAAAGGAGTGTACTAACAGTAAGATTTTAGGACAACAATCTGTCAACAATCCCCTGCCAACGATTGGACCGTGTGTACGAGGCTTAAAGCAGTGTTCTGGCAAAAAAAAATAATGAAAAGCCAGCAGCTACACATACTGCAGCTGCTGGCTTTTAACAATAGGACACTTACCTGTCCTGGGGTCCAGCGATGTCGGCACCACAGCTGATGTTTCTATCAGCTGTTGGGTGCAGCCGGCTCCATTGTGGGTAAGGGAACCTGGCTGTGTAGCCTTACGGCTCTCGCTCTCTCGCGCTCTCTATATACCTGTCGGATATATCCTGTGCCCCCCCCCTCCCCCTGAAAGGAGCCAATGTGGCACTGTAGGGGAAAAATGAGCGGAAGTTCCACTTTTGGGTGGAACTCCGCTTTAAGGTACCAAATTGCACCAAAAAAACGAATGTAGCAGCTGCACAGGGCAACGCATGTTGCCTCCAAGGTGTGCTGCACTACAGCACAAGTGCTTTCAGAAGGTGCACTTTGGTACCATTCGGGGGTACATTTTTCGCAACACAAAAGAATGAAAGGTCCCTGAAAACAGATTCTGACAGGCTGCCCTCTAATCTAAATTAACTAGTAGGCGTTTCTATGCTATTAAAACACACTGAAATCCTGACTTTAGAGTCTGTTGTGATCTTTGAGAAGTAACTTCACATTTCGTTCTCATTTACACTACATATATGCTTTTATAGGATGTTTCCTAATGCATATAAATGTGTGTATTGCTTTTTAAATGGTACAATTTACACAGTATGTTTTGCCTGCATAAAGCCTCGTACACACTAGTCGTTTTTTCTTTTCTTTTTTTTTTTCGTTCAATCCAGCGGGCTGAATGGAAAAAACCTGGACTGCTCATGCCAGAGGAAAAACAGGTGCATTGGCGCTACAACCTTCCCACATAACTGCTCAGGCCAGAGACTCTGTACTAACAATCTGATGTTAGTACAGCAGTTATCTCCCCTGCTGTTCTATTGTGTTCTGACAGGGCCACAACAGGGCCATTGGCTGAGAGTGCTGATCGGGAGCCAGTTGGCAGACCTTTTTCAGTCATACCCATTTCGAACCGGTCGATGCCGCTGGACATTCAGCGTGTGTGTACGAGGCTTTAAGGTATCTCCAAATTAACTGCATTTGGAGAAAATAGAATTTGCAGAAGCAGATAATCTCAACTTGTTTTTAAGGTGTGTAAATTCACATAATGCAAGTACATTTAGGCACATGAGAACTTGATCTGGGAAGTATTACATTTATTTAGCCCCTGGTCACTACGCTGCACCTTGTCATGTTATTTGACTGTTTCAAATCGCATGACAAGTCGCACCCTATTGGCCGTCTGAGTCTCACCGATTTTGAAAGTAGTTCCTTCACTACTTTTTGGAAGTTCGGGTGCGGCTTGCATAGACATCTGTGCATGAAGTCTGTCCAGATGTCCAAGTGTCACCTGTATTAGCACTGAAATGCTACTTTTGAAATTGTGCTACTTCAAGTGAAGTAGTTGGATTTCAATGTAAATGTGTGAAAGGTTACGCTTACCAATAAATTAACCAAATGCAGAAGGTTGGTGTGCTTGTAGCCTAAAAAGCAGCTAGAGACCCATTTTAAAGCTCATTTATTGTTGTTTTTATTTCATATTTAAATAGTTTAATTTTCATAGTCTAGGCACAGGTACACTTAAAACATTGTAAGGATGTGATGATTAAAGCGGAACTAACCCCTCCTATCCTTTACGGCCAAGGAAGCTGCCATCTTAGCCTCAGTTTTCAGTTACCATAGTGCTGCACTTCTGAGCAATTACTACAACAGCCATTTGATGGCTGGTTGGTTGTTGACGGCACAACAACTTTGATGTTGATCATTTACACCGCAGGGGTCTCCAAACTACGGCCCTCCAGCTGTTGCAGAACTACACATCCCATGAGGCATTGTAAAACTCTGACATTCACAGACATGACTAAGCATGATGGGAATTGTAGTTCCTGAACAACTGGAGGGCCATAGTTTGGAGACTCCTGATTTACAGTATACCTTGAATATAACTGTTTTGTGAAAATGCATTTAGTTCTGTTTTAAAGGGTCCATTCACATGGTGCGCAGACATTCATCCCCCATGCATGCATTCAGGGGAACCGCACCTGCACACACCCGCATGTTATATAAGGCCACGGCGGCTGTGCCCATGCAGCGTGTCCCAGTAGAAGTTAATGGGATGCCGGCACAGGGATGCACACAGCAAATGTGTATCCCGTGCTGGGAAAACATGGCCCTGCACGGAAGACGCATGTCTGAGTATGGTCCCTAACACATAGGTAGACAAATGACTAGGCAAAATTTGAAAATGATCTCTGTAAAGATTGAATTTGTGTTTTTCATTTAACACTTGCTAGATACCGTATATACTCGAGTATAAGCCAACCCGAATATAAGCCGAGGCACCTAATTTTACCACAAACTGGGAAAACGTATTGACTCGAGTATTAGCCTAGGGTGAGAAATGCGCAGCTACTGTAAGTGGAAAAGAGGGTCAACAATGCCCATTTGCAGCCTCACCTTGCCCATTTGCATGCCTCACTGTGCCCATTTGCAGCCATAGGTCCCCCAAACTTCAAACTTGGTAGTTAAGGGTTCCTAGATGCCCCCTAGCTGCAGATGGTTCACCCCCAAAGGGTCCCGAAATTACATTGCTGCAGATGGACACAGTTGACTGACTTTGGGGCCCTGTATCTCGGGGTCACTTGGTGCTAGGAACCCTTTGGATATGTTGTAGTGTTGGTTCCACTGGGTTTGAATACCAAATTTGGGGTTCCTAGCACCAAGTGTCCCCAAGATATGGGGCCCCAAAATCTGGTCAGAAAATGTCATTCTCTGCTGCAGAAAAGTGCTTAACATTTTATGATCCCGACTTTGGGGCCCCATATCTCGGGGACACTTGGTGCTAGGAACCCCAAATTTGGTATTCAAACCCACCAAAAAAATGTGCTGAAAAACTCGGCTTATACTCGAGTATATATGGTATGTGTGCAGTGGCTGTGAATTTGAATGACTGTTGGGGATGTCGTTGCCAGTTCTGTTTTGTACATTTAGCTGTGTTTCAGCTACTTGACTTTCTTTACAGTCTGATAAGACTTGATGTCTGCTGTCCAGCAGAATCTAGGTTGTGGGGGTGAAGCAGAAGGATTAATCTTCTCCAGAATGAACAGCTGAGCTATAGAGACAGACTTCTGGCCATGTGCTTGTCTTCTCCTAAATGTCAGCAAAACTATTAGGTCATGAGAAATCCTTACCATCAGGACTCTGTCTGACTTCCCAGTTTAAAATAACCCTTTGCTGTCCTGAGTAGCCGGCACCGTATCATTATATTTGAAATCGTAAAGACACATTTTAATTTGGTATGGAAAATTCAGCATGTAATAGTTTACATGGGGACGTAGCCAAATACAAACTTCATTTTTTAAATGATGGTTTCATTTATTAAGGCAAAAAAGCTGTCCAAACCTGCCTGGCTTTATGTGAAAAAGTAATTGCCCCCTAAACCTAATAACTGGTTGTGCCACCCTTGGCGGCAACAACTGCAATCAAGCGTTTGCGATAACTGGCAATGAGTCTTTCACATTGATGTGGAGCAATTTTGGCCCACTCTTTGCAGAATTGTTTTAATTCAGCCACATTGGAGGGTTTTCCAGCATGAATGGCCTGTGTAAGGTCATGATACAGCATCTCAATTGGATTCAAGTCCGGGCTTTGACTAGGCCACTCCAAAACCTAAATTTTGCTTTGTTTGAACCATTTGGAGGTGGACTTGCTGTTGTGTTTTGGATCGTTGTCCTGCTGCATAACCCAAGTGCGCTTGAGGTCACGAACTGATGGCCGGACATTCTCCTTTAGGATTTTCTGGTAGAGCTCAGAATTCATGGTTTCATTAATTATGGTAAGTCGTCCAGGTCCTGAAGCTGCAAAGCAGCCCCAGACCATCACGCTACCACCACCATGTCTAACTGTTGGTATGAAATGTTGTATTCGTTTTATGACAGATGTAACGGAATGCACACCTATTGGTCCACAGAATATTTGCTTAAACGTCTTGGGGATAATCAAGATGTTTTTTGGTAAATGTGAGATGATTCTTTGTGTTCATTTTGGTCAGCAGTGGCTTTGGCCTTGAAACTCTCCCATGGATGCCATTTTTGCCCAGTCTTTCTTGATGTCGAATCATGAACAACTGATCTTACCAGAGGCAAGTCAGGCCTGCAGTTCTTTAGATGTTCTGGGTTCTTTTATGACCTCCTGGATGAGTCGTCGTCATGCTCTTGCAGTAATTTTTGTAGGCCGGCCACTCCTGTTCCAAGCTATCTCCATTCGTGCATAATGGCTCTCGCCGTGGTTCACTTGAGTTCCAAAGCCTTAGAAATGGCTTTGAAACCCTTCCTAGACCGATACATGTTTGTTTCAAATTTTTACTTGAATTTTTTTAGATTGTGGCATGATGTGTGGCTTTTTGTGATCTGTTGGCGTGCCTCAACTTTGTCAGACAGCTTCTATTTATGTGATTTCTTGATTCAACAAGTCTGTCAGTAATCGGGCCTGGGTGTGGCAAGCGAAATTGAACTCGGCTTTCCAAAAAATTGTGGTTTATCACGGTTCATTCATGATTCAGCATGGTAGGGGCAATTACTTTTTCACATAAAGCCAGGCAGGTTTGAACAGCTTTTTTCCCTTAATAAATGAAATAATTTAAAAACTGCATCTTGGATTTACTTGGGTTATCTTTGTGTAATATTAAAATTAGTTTGATCTGAATCATTTAAGTGTAAGAAATTTCAAAAAATGAATAAAAAAATCAGGAAGGGGGCAAATACTTTTTAACAGCACTGTAGATACACTTTAAAGCAGAGTTAAACCAATTTAACAAATTCCTAAAAGTTTTATTACATTTAAAGTGGTGTTGCACTCAAAAAAAAAATTTAATTAAAAAAAATGCTTAAAATTCCCCCAAAAAAAAAAAAAATTGATTTTTTTTTTTTTTTTTTTTTTTAACCACTTCCCGACCGCCCCATGTAGATATACGTCGGCAGAATGGCACGTACAGGCAGAATCACGTACCTGTACGTGCCATTCTTCAGGCGGTTGGGGGGTCCGATCGGACCCCCCTCCGCCGGCGGGGACGGTCGGGATCGTGTCAGGAGCGATCCGGGACGAGGGGACGGCCAGTGGTTTCTGGCCACCCCCTCGCGATCGCTCCTGGCCAATGAAAAGCTTCCCCTTCCTGTCTATTGTATAGACAGGAAGGCGGAAGTGATGTCACGCTCGGTGCGCCGGTCTATGTGACCGGAGACGCCGAGCGGCGAACATGTAAAGGTTAGTGCACAACAGTACACTGACACCAGTACAGTTAGGCACATATTCCACCCCCCTGTCACCCCCTGATCACCCCCCAGATCACCCCCTCCCCCCCCAGTCACAGTGTCACTAATTGCAGTGATCATTTTTTTACTGATCACTGCATTTAGTGTCAGTGTGACTGTAATAACGGTCAGGGCAGTTAGTTTTAGGTCCAAGGTAGCCCCCTACCCCCCCCTAATAAAGGTTTAACCCCTTGATTGCCCCCCAGGTAACCCTTTCACCCCCTTTTGCCAGTGTCACTAAGCGATCGTTTTTCTGATCGCTGTATTAGTGTCACTGCTGTCGCTAGGTAACCATTTTTTTTTTTTAGGTAACAGCCATGTTTATATAGGTTCATAAATAGTTTTATAGGTCAGGTACCCCCATATTACAACCTAAATAAAGGTTTTAACCCCTTGATTGCCCCTAGAGTTAACCCTTTCACCAGTGATCACTGTATAACTGTCACTGGTGACGCTGGTTAGCCAGTTAGTTATTTCGTTATTTAGGTTCCCCGTCAGGTTTTTATATAGCGTCAGGTACCCCCATATATTACCTAATAAAGGTTTAACCCCCTGATTGCCCCTAGTTAACCCTTTCACCCCCTTTTGCCAGTGTCACTAAGCGATCGTTTTTCTGATCGCTGCATTAGTGTCGCTAGGTAACCAGTTTTTTTTTGTATTACTGTTACGGGTGACGCTGGTTAGTTAGCTTGTTTTTTATACTGTCAGGGCACCCGCCATTTATTACCCAATAACGGTTTAACCCCCTGATCGCCCGGCGGGTGATATCAATTAGGTTTTAGGGTCAAATAAGGTCTGCGTCGCCCCAGGTTAGTGCCAGTACCGCAAACACCCACGCACAAAGCATACACCTCCCTTAGTGGCACAGTATCTGAACAGATCAATATCTGATCTGATCAGATCTATACTAGCGTCCCAGCAGTTTAGGGTTCCAAAAAAAACCGCATTGTTAGCGGGATCAGCCCAGATACCTGCTAGCACCTGCGTTTTCCCCCTCCGCCCAGCCCAGCCCACCCAAGTGCAGTATCGATCGATCACTGTCACTTACAAAACACTAAGCACACATAACTGCAGCGTTCGCAGAGTCAGGCCTGATCCCTGCGATCGCTAACAGTTTTTTTGTGGTAGCGTTTTGATTCAGTCGCTTCAGTCAGGAGCTTTTTTACCTGTGAATCTCAAAAAAATAAAAAAAAAAAATAGTTGTCGTTTTATTGTTCTCTCTCTCACTCTATTCTCTCTCTATTGTTGCTCTTTTTTTACTCCATTCTATTCTGCAATGTTTTATTATGTTTTATCATGTTTTATCATGCTTGCTTTTCAGGTATGTAATTTTGTTTACTGTGTTTTAGTGTTAAGCATTTTTTTGTTTTCAGGTGCGCCATTCAGTTGCAACGCGGATTTATTTATCTTGACAGCAACAGCGTTTGCTCCCACGATACATAAAGACGCGACTCCAACACTGTAGGAGGTGATTTCACCACCACAGTTAAAAAAAAGAGCATATATGCCGAAGCATGGGGGCAGCAGGGGGGGGGAGGAGCGATTGGCTCCTAATGCCACGTACATACGGTCGAAATTCCGACCGTGTGTACACGGCATAACTTTTGCGGGAGGATGCCCCCATGCATCGGCATATATAAATGGTGCATGTATGCCCATCATTAGAAGTGGGTGGATGAAGGGAGGTATTCTAATGGTGGGCATACCCACCAATCAATCTCTTTTTTTCGTTCAGCCAAGAGGCTGCATGAAAAAAAAAAGATTACAATATATGTCCAGTATGTTGCTGGACTTTGAATGGTTATACCAGAATGATGCCTGCAGGTTTAGGTATCATCTTGGTATCATTCTTTTCAGCCAGTGATCGGCTTTCATGTAAAAGCAATTCTAGCGGGTAATTAGCCTCTAGACTGCTTTTACAAGCAGTGGGAGGGAATGTCCCCCCTCCCGGATATAAACCGCGCCATTGGGAAATTGGGAAAGCATTTTATCACACCAATCTTGGTGTGGTCAGATGCTTTGAGGGCAGAGGAAAGATCTAGGGTCTAATAGACCCCAATTTTTTCAAAAAAAGAGTACCTGTCACTGCCTATTGCTATCATAGGGGATATTTACATTCCCTGAGATAACAATAAAAATCATAACAAAGAAAAAAAATGGAAGGAACAGTTTAAAAATAAAATAAAAAAGCTAAATAAATAAAAAAAAAACCAAAAAAAAAAAAAAAAGCACCCCTGCCCCCCCTTGTCTTGCGCAAAGGCGTACACAAGCGTTGGTCTGGCGTCATATGTAAACAGCAATTGCACCATGCATGTGAGGTATCACCGCGAAGGTCAGATCGAGGGCAGTAATTTTAGCAGTAGACCTCCTCCGTGAATCTAATGTGGTATCATGTAAAGGCTTTTAAAGGCTTTTAAAAATGTATGTAGTTTGTCGCCACTGCGTGTTTGTGCGCAATTTTAAAGCATGTCGTGTTTGGTATCCATGTACTCGGCCTAAGATCATATTTTTTATTTCATCAAAAATTTGAGCAATATAGTGTGTTTTAGTGCATTAAAATAAAAAAAAGTGTATTTTTTCCACAAAAAATGCGTTTGAAAAATCGCTGCGCAAATACTGTGTGGAAAAAAAAAATGCAACACCCACCATTTTAATCTGTAGGGCCTTTGCTTTAACATTATATATAGTGTTTGGGGGTTCAACGTAATTTTCTTGCAAAAAAAAAATATGTTTTCATGTAAACAAAAAGTGTCAGAAAGGGCTTTGTCTACAAGTGGTTAGAAGAGTGGGTGACGTGTGACATAGGCTTCTAAATGTTGTGCATAAAATGCCAGGACAGTTCAAACCCCCCCCAAATGACCCCATTTTGGAAAGTAGACACCCCAAGCTATTTGATGAGAGCAATGTTGAGCCCATTAAATATTTTTTTTTTTTGTCCCAAGAGATTGAATAATGAAAAAAAAAAATATATATATTTTTTTTACAAAAAGTTGTCACTAAATGATATATTGCTCAAACATGTCATGGGCATATGTAGAAATACACCCCAAAATACATTCTGTTGCTTCTCCTGAGTACGGGGATACCACATGTGTGGGACTTTTTGGGAGCCTAGCTGCGTACGGAACCCCAAAAACCAATCACCGCCTTCAGGCTTTCTAAGGGTGTAATTTTTTTATTTCACTTCTCACTGCCAATCACAGTTTCGGAGGCCATGGAATGCCCAGATGGCATAAAACCCCCCAAAATGACCCCATTTTGGAAAGTAGACACCCCAAGCTATTTGCTGAGAGGTATTGTGAGTATTTTGCAGATGTCGCTTTTTGTCACAAAGTTTTGAAAATTGAAAAAAGAAAAAAAAATTTTTTTTTTCTTTACTTTCTTCATTTTCAAAAACAAATGAGAGCTGTAAAATACTCACCATGCCTCTCAACAAATAGCTTGGGGTGTCTACTTTCCAAAATGGGGTCATTTGGGGGGGTTTTGTGCTATTTTGGCATTTTATGGCCTTCGAAACTGTGATAGGTAGTGAGGAGTGAAATCAAAAATTTGCACCCTTAGAAATCCTGAAGGCGGTGCTTGGGTTTCGGGGCCCCGTACGCGGCTAGGCTCCCAAAAAGTCCCACACATGTGGTATCCCCATACTCAGGAGAAGCAGCAAAATGTATTTTGGGGTGCAATTCCACATATAACTATGGCATGTGTGAGCAATATATCATTTAGTGACAACTTTTTGAAAAAAAAAAAAATTCTTTTTTATTATTGTCTTTATTCAATCACTTGGGACTAAAAAAAAAAATATTCAATGGGCTCAACATGCCTCTCAGCAAATAGCTTGGGGTGTCTACTTTCCAAAATGGGGTCATTTGGGGGGGGGTTTTGTACTTCTCTGCCATTTTAGCACCTCAAGAAATGAAATAGGCAGTCATAAATTAAAAGCGGTGTAAATTCCAGAAAATGTACTCTAGTTTGTAGACGCTATAACTTTTGCGCAAACCAATAAATATACGCTTATTGGCATTTTTTTTACTAAAGACATGTGGCTGAATACATTTTGGCCCAAATGTTTGACTAAAATTGAGTTTATTAGATTTTTTTTATAACAAAAAGTAGAAAATCTCTTTTTTTTTTTCAAAATTTTCGCTCTTTTTCCGTTTATATCGTAAAAAATAAAAATCACAGAGGCAATCAAATACCATCAAAAGAAAGCTCTATTTGTGGGAAGAAAAGGACGCAAATTTCGTTTGGTTACAAAATTGCATGACCGCGCAATTACCAGTTAAAGTAGTGCAGTGCGAAATTGAAAAAAGACCTCTGGTCCTTTGGCTGCCAAATGGTCCGGGGCTGAAGTGGTTAACTCTCCTCTAAATGCCGGTTGCTAGGGGGTCCCTCGTAGTCTGCCTCCTACATTGCCTGGGCTGGTGATATCACTTCCCCCTTGGCACAGGAAGGGCTCCCTCCCTCCTGTCAGTCATCAGGTCCCAGATGACTGCGCGGCCAATAACTGCACGCGGCTCTGCTCGCGCATGCGCAGTGGGTGCCCGGCTGTGAAGCCACAGCCGGGTGCCCACAGCCGAGCGGATCGGGGGGACGAGCGGAGCAACGTTGGACCCTTACACAGGTAAGTGTCCGATTTATTAAAAGTCAGCAGCTTCAGTATTTGTGGCTGCTGACTTTTCATTTTTTTATTTTATTTTTTTATTTTATTTTTTTATTTATTTTTTTTATAATGGATACTCCTCTTTAAGGCATGCTGTGAATGATGGCAGAGTTGCTTGTGCAGCACCATGGCAACTGCAGATCACATAGAGGTTAAGATGGCAGATTCCTTGGCAGTAAATGATTAGAGAGTTTAGTTCCACTTTAATTTGGTACATTATTATTCTTTTATACTTGTTTATATACTGTATAATAGGGGAGTAACTTTGCAGGCCTTTAAAGGGTAGCATTTTAGGAGGTCACAGGCTGGCCCTTCAGTCTTTATTTTCTTACATCTTTCTACAACATCCCCAGGACCATCATTACATATTGTATATGCCCTGCTCCTCCAGAAATTGTGGTTTCAACTATCCTTAGTGAGTTTTCAAGTCTGTAACATGCATTTAAAAAAAATGGCAAAACATTCAGTAATTTTTAAGGTGCAAAATGGAAAGTAGGGCCCAGCAGCAGAAGCCTTAAGATAGCTTGTAGACACAATTAAACAATTCTGTCATGAGAAAAATCTATAGGCCACCATTATCGACTTTTTTTCCAAAATTCCTGATCCTACTAACTTGTTCCAGATCAGTGACTCAAAGTGAAGCCTGCGATGTGCAAGTAGAATTTTCAGAAAGGCATCATAATGACAGCCTGTAAATATTTCATGGCAGATATTCTTTAAGATATATTTATCCTGCTACAATACTCTCTCGGCTTGCTTTTTTTGCCTCCTGCCTTTGGTGATTTGAATGTGCTGACCACAGCTCACGCTCTTATTTCAATCAGGATGGCGGCCTAGTGGAAGAGCCCACTACTTCACCATTTTTGCCTTCACCAAGCCTGAAGCTCCCCCATCCCAACAGTGCACTCCCTAATCAAGCCCTTGGTGGCATGACACCAGGCCTAAACATGCAGAACTTGAATTCCTCTAGACAGGTAAGAGACTAGGAGAAATGCTTGTCAAAGTGCAATAAGCAAAACGCCAGTTTTCTAGCATGTTTATTATTTGAATGGACCTTTTGTACAATAAGGGCACTTGGACACTGTCCTGCTGAGGTTTAGCCGCAGCAAAGTATAGTGGTTTCCCAAAGACTTCTATTATGTCCCACGTTTTTTTGTTTGGTTTCTGAAAGTGAACCAAACATGCAGCATGCAGGACTTTGGTGTGCTTTCAGAAAATGCACTAAAAACGGGGGACATACTATAAGTCTATGGGAAATCGTGGGTAACCTGCATGAAAAACGCAGGTACATTGTACTGCGGTTTAGCTGCAACAGGGCAGTGTGAAAATGCCCTTAAAATCTGAATACAATGGTGTTTATTACATTTTACAGAAATAACTAAGATTAACTTCTAGGGAGACTTATAGGGTTAAAGAAAGTTTAGCCACTTATATGCGGTTTAGCAGAGCAACATTCAGACTTGCATTTGTACAAAGGTCTGGTCCTCCAAAGGGCAGCATTTTAGGAGGTCACAGGCTGGCCCTTGAGCCTTTTTTTCTTTTTCTTGCAGATTTCTTTTGTATGTATTCAGGGAGTAAAATATATTTGGGGACGTAAGATTTCAGGGCAGAAGAATGTCTAGGGAGATGCATAATGGAAATCCAGACTTGATAACAATATTTCCTTCACACAGATGCAGAGTGGCAATCTGGGTATGTTTGGCAATAGTGGAGCAGCACAAGCCAGGTCCATGCAACAGCCACAGCAGCCACCAGTGCAACCTCTCAACTCATCCCAGCCTAGTCTTCGTGCTCAAGTGCCTCAGTTTTTATCCCCTCAGGTAGGTCTCTGGATCTGTTCTATCCAAATGGTTTGGCATGTTTACAATGAAAAGGAATGAAGTCTGTAACACAGAATTGTAGAATTTGCTGGAGTCCCGTAGGAAGACTTTATGCATTGTTGTGAGGACAAAAAATAATTCTCTCCAAAAAAGAGGATTCATGGACAATTGCATTTTACTTGGCAGTCTTGTATGATAGAATGAAGAGGGTATGTGGCGCTAACCCTTATGTAAATCAATAAATAATCTAAAAATAATCTAAAATGACCAGTTTGCAAAGCTCAGAGTATCCGAAAGATGAGTGACCTTTCACATAAATAGATATATAAAAACATAAAATAATGAACCAAATAGATAAAATTCCTTAATAGCAATACACATAAAATATTGAATAAATATAAGACGTGTGTATAAAATGAAAAAATGTTCAATAAAAGTGATGGTGCTAAAATAACCGTGCTGAAAATAAATATATGTGCTGGGGTAAAAATGATGATGGAGTTGGGTTAAAAATAGTGAACACGAAATCTTCTAGCAATAAAAGGTGCACAGTGCAACGTGCAAAATATGTGAATAAAGAACCAATAGAGAACCGATAAATTGATTCTGAAAGTGCAAGGAAATTGCAAGGGAAATTAATGATTGAATGTGCAGAAATATCCAAAATAATGACAAAGTGACCATACAGATGAAAAGAGTGTGTCACTGTAGGTATGGTATAATCAGATGATACCAAAACAATAATATCGCTGAAAAAAATTATTAAAAAATAAAAATAAAATTTGGTGCACTACAAGTCCCAGCTTGTAAAGAAAAAAATGGCGGAAAATAAACGATAAAGTCCACAATCTGGAACAATGAAGAGCATAATGCTCTGGAATAAGTGAAGGTGAGTAGAAATATTCAGGAATCTTTGTGTTGATCACAGTGATGATCCGTGCAGGCAGTGCTCTGTGCTGACTTCAGGGGTGCACCCTACTAGTTCCCCCAGCCTCTCACCTCTATTTGCGGCCCCTACAGGCCTAGTGGAGCAGATAGCCTCTAAAGTGGCAAGCCTGGTCTCTTTCCGGGTCCTCCTTCTTATGGGCTCCTATGGGCTCCTATAGGCTTCTATGGGCTCCTATGGACTCCTACTCCAATCCAAAAAGGCACTCCAGGGGTAAGGGGTCACTCACGGGTTAGATCAGCATGTAGGGGTTAAAGGTACAAAGAAGCGCTCCAATGTGTAGTAAAAAACAGGTTTATTGAAACAAAAATAATATCCACTCACATTTAAAGTTCTCTTGCATCAGCATAGATGAACTTCCGGTCGCGGCCGCAAACCAGAAGTAGAGCGATAGGCACCTGACTTCCTTCCTCCCTCACTAGTATCGTCACTAGCACACGTGACTTTGTCAAAGGGTAAGGCTGTCAGGTGTCTCTGGGCCTATTTATACAGTTGTCAATTGACGCTGTGCTGACAGCGGTGTAAATAACGACTAAAAGTTGACATTTGGACATACATAGTAGGACTTGATGACATATGCAATCCTAATCTGAGAAAATGAATCTATTTTTATTACATATAAAGGTCTGAAAATAAGGAAATAATTTAGCCTCATGGTTTAATAATAAATAACAATCACAGTGCCATCCAGTGGCCGGAGGTATAAATTGATTTCTAAAAGTAGGAGAGACTACTCAATAGTGACATCCAGTGGTAGTAGATAAAAATAGGAGAGACTACTCAATAGTGACATCCAGTGGTAGTAGATAAAAATAGGAGAGACTACTCAATAGTGACATCCAGTGGTAGTAGATAAAAATGACCATCAGGAAATATCCTTCATGTATGCCATCTAGTGGTCACTTGTAAGATTGGCCATATTCTTTAAAAATTCCAATTCTATTAGAAGAACTTTGTTAAAATTATGTATAAAAATGTAGTTTCAAGATGTAAAAAGGTCTAATAAAAATATTTTTTAGATAAAGAGACCTTACATAATAAAAAGAGACCCGACTAAAAATAATTAAAAAATAGGGAGAAAATTAATCATATTGGTAAAATCATTAAAATAAATATTAATAATATACCAGCATGTAATCAATAATTGGATATAAAACAATTCAAGTCGAATTCGACATTATGTCCCCATGGTCTGAGTGTACACAGTTCATATATCCATCTGGATTCAGCTTGGCTGATTCTAATAATCTTATTGTCACCTCTCCAGTGTGGCTTATATTTTTCGATGGCACATATTTTTAGGGACGAGGGATCTTTTTTGTGATATTTGGCATAATGCCTTGATAAGCTGTGCTTGTCAAAACCCTTTTTAATGTTTTGGACATGTTCCCGCAATCTCTTCCACAATTCTCTTTTTGTCCTTCCTATGTATTGGATCTTGCAAGGGCACTCCATTAGGTATACTACGCCCTCAGTCTTACATGTTATGAAGTCTTCAATATCATAGTCCTTATTTGTGACAGTAGATGTGAAGGAAGACTTCTTTTTCTTGGGCTCTTTAGTATGTCGACATGCATAACACTTTTTGCATGGGTAGTAGCCCTTCCCCTCAAAGAACGAAAAAGTCTTCTTAGGTGGTGGGTCTAGCACATTTTTAGCCAAATTGTCTCTTAGGGTAGGAGCCCGCCTGTAAGTGAATTTGGGTCTTTCTGGGAGAATGGTACTAAGGTGTCGATCTGTTTTTAAAATATCCCAATGTTTTTTAAAAATTTTCTCTACATGTTTGTGTTGTACATTAAAATCCATTATAATTGGTACTCTTTCTTTATCATCTATTTTTTTGGTGGTATCTTTTATTAGTGCATCTCTGTCTACATGTGCAATATCTTGTATCTTTTCTTCAATGAATGCTGTCTTGTATCCCTTTTGTATGAATCTCTCTCCAATCATTTCAGCTTGTTTCATGTAGGTCTGTTTATCCGAACAATTTCGCCTTAATCTGATCAGCTGTCCCTTTGGAATATTTTCGAGCCAAGTGTTGTGATGACAGCTATCCAGCGGAAGATAGCTATTTCTATCTACTGTTTTAAAATAAGTCTGTGTAGTAAGGAAGTTTTCCTCTTTCTTAATTAGTAGATCTAGAAAATTAATTTTGTCTGTGCTAATCTCCCAAGTGAGCTTAATATTTTTAGTGTTCGTGTTTAGTCGAAAGCAGAAATCTGTGAGACTGTCTCTGTCTCCAGACCAAATTATGATAATGTCGTCAATATATCTTTTATATAGAATTAGTTGGTGCGGAAACTGTTTGTACAGGGCCTCTTCTTCCCATTCGGCCATGTATAAATTAGCTACACTGGGAGCAAATTTAGCTCCCATCGCGATACCACATATCTGTTTGTAATAAGTACTATTAAACCAAAAATAGTTTGAGTCTAGGCTGAATTTAAGACAGTCTAATAGGAACCTTCTCTGTACACATTTGAGTTCACTGAGATTTCTAAGGGCCCATTTTGTGGCCTGTATTGCCTCCTCATGGTTTATAATTGTATAGAGTGACCCTACATCTGCCGTTGCCAAGTAAATGGGACCATCTTTTAGATTAAGTGTATTGAGAAGCTGAATGAGGTGCTTTGTATCCCTGAGATAAGATTTTGTTTTCTTGACCACTGGTTGTAGGAAGCCATCTATATATTCCCCCATTCTTGCACACACTGAGTTAATGCCATTCACTATGGGTCTCCCAGGGGGTTTGTCACTGTTTTTGTGTACCTTCGGTACTGTATAAATGACAGGTACCCTACAGATGTTGGGTTGTAGGTATTTACTCTCTTTTTTGTTTAGTAGTCCTTTATCTGAGCCTTTCTGGATTATTCGAGTAAGTTCTTTCCTATATCTCATCGTTGGATTACTTAGAAGTTTCTGATAGGTGGTCTCATCATTTAGTTGCCGGTTGATTTCATCATTGTAATCTACCTTAGACTGTATAACTATGGCTCCTCCTTTGTCTGCTTGACGTATCACGATGTCTTGTCTTGTAGTGCACCAAATTTTATTTTTATTTTTTAATAATTTTTTTCAGCGATATTATTGTTTTGGTATCATCTGATTATACCATACCTACAGTGACACACTCTTTTCATCTGTATGGTCACTTTGTCATTATTTTGGATATTTCTGCACATTCAATCATTAATTTCCCTTGCAATTTCCTTGCAATTCCCTTGCACTTTCAGAATCAATTTATCGGTTCTCTATTGGTTCTTTATTCACATATTTTGCACGTTGCACTGTGCACCTTTTATTGCTAGAAGATTTCGTGTTCACTATTTTTAACCCAACTCCATCATCATTTTTACCCCAGCACATATATTTATTTTCAGCACGGTTATTTTAGCACCATCACTTTTATTGAACATTTTTTCATTTTATACACACGTCTTATATTTATTCAATATTTTATGTGTATTGCTATTAAGGAATTTTATCTATTTGGTTCATTATTTTATGTTTTTATATATCTATTTATGTGAAAGGTCACTCATCTTTCGGATACTCTGAGCTTTGCAAACTGGTCATTTTAGATTATTTTTAGATTATTTATTGATTTACATAAGGGTTAGCGCCACATACCCTCTTCATTCAATTTTACCTTTACAAGTGTGAGATCACTTATATGTTGGCTGCTTTCCTTTTCCATTTTTTTCCTTATTTGATTTAATAGTTTTTGGTTGAGCGCACTGGTTACCCCTATTATCTAGTCTTGTATGATAATTCCCCTACCACCAAGGGATCTAGTTACTAAAAACTTAAAACATTGGGAGGAAATGAAATGAAAAGTGCTAGTGAACAATAAAAGCTGAACACAATAGAAACTGAACACAAATGAAACTCGTACGAGAGCTGTTATACCTGACAAAGGATTCAAACTACCTTCTTTCCAGTCCTGAAATTTACACCACTGACACACAACCCTATATTGCATAGTTATATAGTTAGCCAGGTTGAGAAAAGACACACGTCTATCTAATTCAACCAACAGTAGAAAAAGAAGAAACCGAAGACATGTTCTTTTTAGTTTTTTTTTTTTCTGCTGCATTTAACAGGTTTTTAGGTCAGATCTATATTTAACCAAATATAATAAAAATAATTTTTACTCACTACATTTCATTGGTATATGTGCACGTATACCTCCTAAAGATGTCAAACATTTTTAGGTATTCATTTATATGGCCCTAGTCCCTCTGACTCCAAAACAAGGCAGGTGGATGTTTTTATTTTCTCTTTTCATTCATTGAAGGACACTGCAGATCCTCATGTCAAATGGGTTTTAAGGTGCCACTTGCAGGATGCCAGGTGCAACTAAAACCAAAAGGGGGCACCCCCCCCCCCCCCCCCCCCTGTGCAACACAGCTCAGTTTTTTACCTAGAGGAATTTTTGGCTTCAACCAACTGCAGTGCTGGATGACAGGCCGGATAATATAGATTTGGCTAGTCTTCCAGCAGTACCATCGAGAACATGCAGTTCCCTGCTATAGTGGGGTTGGCTGTGACATCTCTGCCCTTTGCAGAATGCCCGCAGGGTCTTGACATGTGCGACAGCCTTGGGGGTCCAGGTGCTCCTGGTCAAATTTTTAAATGACCGTGCTTTACGCTGCACCTTGCCATTTTAAGCTCTAACCACCAAGGTACCATGCAGAACCACAAAAAAAGCAACAGATGGTAAGAACTTGTACTGTGCTGGTGATCCTCTTTATAGCTAGCTTTAATCTCTTCAGCCCCAGCCAAATAACACAGCTGCTGTTCAGCAGGCACAATACTGCTACCTGCAAACCAGCACCTTTCTCAGTCTACAGCTAAAAAATCCCGTGTGAGCAGGAGCTTAAAGGATAATTTCACTATTTAAAAAAAAAAAAAAATACACTTTTTTTTTTTGCAGGAGCCTGTAAAGCATTGCACCAGAGACCAACAGATCGCTGGTGCCATGCAGGTCTCCTGCAGATCTGTAATTGTATCGGCTTGCTTGTACCTCATACAAGGAAGCCTATACATTCTGACAGGAAGACTCAATTACAGAATTTATGATTTCTTGGGCATTTTTCATAGAATATGAATGATAACGCAAAAACATTTTTCACTCATGGTTAGTGTTTGGTTGAAGCCATTCATTATCAATCAACTGTGTTTACACTTTTCCAATCCTAATGGCAACAGAAACTACCCAAATGACCCTGATCAAAGGTTTACATACCCTGGTGATTTTGGCCTGATAACTTGCACACAAAGGAGTTTGAATGGCTATTAAAGGTAACCATCTTCACCTGTGATCTGTTTTCTGGTAATTAGTGTGTGTGTATAAAAGGTCAATGCGTTTCAATCCTTTATCCAGTGCTGCACTGACGTTTATGGCTTCTGATTCATGGGGAAAGCAAAAGAATTGTCAAAGGATCTGCGGGAAAAGGTAGTTAAACTGTATAAAAGGGGAAAGGGATAGAACGATATCCACGGAATTGAGAATGCTAATCAGCAGTGTTCAAACTCTAATCAAGAAGTGGAAAAGGCTGCTGAAATCTAATGATGAATTTGCTGCTTCAATATAGGGAAAGGTTTTATTCTTTATTTTATTCTTCTATAAGAATTTGGTTTTGCTATCTGCCAAAGCAGTATTCTATTAACTGAATTTGACTTTTCTTTATACATTTCTTTTTAAAATTAAGAGTATTTTGGATTGATTTTATTAATTGTACATAATATAAACATTGAGAAGTACGGAATAAAAAAAGTGGAAAATTAGGGATTTGGTTGAAACCAAACCACGGTCAGGTAGACCAACTAAAATTTCAGCCACAACTGCCAGGAAAATTGTTCGGCTGCAAAGAAAAACCCACAAATAACTTCAGGTGAAATACAGGACACTCTGAAAACATGTGGTGTGGCTGTTTTCAAGATGCACAATAAGGTGACACTTGAAGAAAGATGGGCTGCATGGACAAGTCGCCAGAAGACATGCCACAAAGTATCCCACTTAGGGCTCTTTCACACATGCGGACCGTATGTCCGTATTTCATCCATCCGTTTTCGGATGAAATGCGGACATGCATGCATGCCTATGGGATAGCGGGTGTCAGCGGATGAGCATCCGCTGACACCCGATATCGTCCGTCTCTGCTATCGTCTGATTCTGCAGACGGAGGAAAACCCTATTTTTCTATCCGTCTGCAGAGCGGATCGGATGAACACGGACAGACGGTCCGTGTTCATCCGATCCTCCATAGACGAGAGCGAAGATCTGACAGCTGTGCAGGGACCGCCCTGTCTTTCGCCGGCTCAGCGGAAATCAACAGAGCGATCCCCGCTGAGCAGCGAATGTTCACGGGGCGGATCATTGCGGATCCGTCCCGTGTGAAAGAGCCCTTACAATAGGCCACACAGCACAGAAACAAGCCTCAAACCTTCTGGCACAAAGTCATTTGGAGTGATAAGACCAAAATTTTACTTTTTTGGCCACAACCATAAACGCTGCATTTGGAGAGGAGTCAACAAGGCCTATGATGAAAGGTAAGGAGGTGGATCGCTGATGTTTTGTGGATGTGTGATCTACAAAGGCACAGGAGATTTGGTCAAAATTGTTGGCAAGATGAATTCAAAAAATACTGGAGGAACATTTGCATTCATCAGCCAGGAAGCTGCAAATAGGACGTACTTGGACATTCCAAATTGACAATGATCCAAAACACAAGGCCAAGTCGACCTGTCATTGGCTACAGCAGAATAAAGTGAAGGTTCTGGAGTGGCCATCTCAGTCTCCTGACCTCAATATCATTGAGCCACTCTGGGGAGATCTCAAACGTGCAGTTCATACAAGACAGCCCAAGAATTTACAGGAACTGGAGGCTTTTTGCCAAGAGAAATGGGCAGCTTTACCATCTGAGAAGATAAAGAGCCTCATCCACAAATACCACAAAATACTTCAAGCTGTCATTGAGGTTAAAGGGGGCAATACATGGTATTAGGAACTGGGGTATGTAAAGTTTTCATCCGGGTCATTTGGGTAGTTTCTGTTGTGATTATGATTTTAAAAAGAGTAAACACAGTTGATTGATGATGATAAATGTCTTCAGCCAAACACTAACCATGAGTGAAAGAAAAGGTTTTGTGTTATTCATATTCTCCTGAAAAATGGCCAAGAAATCATAAATTCTGCCAGGGTATGCAAACTTATGAGCACAACTGTAACTACTACAGCACTCAGTGCCGTGGTAGTTCATTAAGAAAAACTACAAGCTGATGGCCGCAAAAGCTGAAGATTTCCATTCGCAGAGGGTTGTGAATGAGTGGCGTGACTGGGTGGGCAGAGCCCTGGGCGGCTGTGTCTTTTTTGAATTGTGGCAGCAGACACGGGGAGAAGATTCCCGGTCTGCTGTCGGAGTGGGGATCGGGGGCTTTTCTGCATGGGGCTAGGTATGCCCACACCCCCAAACGCACGTGAAAATGCACAAGTCTGTAAATAAGTTGTTTAGGCACCAAGCAGTGCATAAAGCGTCATTTGCCCTTGCAATGACATACATGTGTTTTTGTGTGTGCATATAGTACATTTCTAAATGCATATAAATAAATACATACATTTATTTTTAAATGGTATAATTCCCACTGCATTTAGGTGCGTCCAGTTTAGCTGCCTTTAGGTGAAATAGAATTCTGTGGGTCCATATTCAGATTAGATACGTTGAACGTGTCTAAACGCATGTAAATCAAGTACATCTAAACGCAGAAGAGCGTGACCTGGGAAACAGTTTTATACTTCCTGGATAATTTCTCCTCCATTTTAAATTAACTGGAGGAGGTTAATGTGAATGTAGCCTTATGGAAGGTTGAGGGGAGAGTGAGCATCTCTGATACATACCCATAACCTTGTATGAATAGGTACTGTAATATTAACCCCTTTCCCGACAAAATATGGTTACGTGTCTAACAGACCACAACACACATTTAAAATAACAATAATAATTTTGTTGCCCAGTGTACTGAGTGGCGGGCAGGATTATAAAATGTAAAGCAGGGTTTAGGAGTGCATGTTGTACAGAGCGCAGTGTCCAGGACTGCATATCACAGAGGGTGCAACACTCTGGGGTGCCTAATGCAGGTCAGGAGTGCATATTGCACAGGGTCCAGGACTGCATATCTCAGAGTGCAAAGATCTGAGGTGCAGAGTGCAGGGGTCTGCCATCCGTAATGCTCAAACCACTTTGCAGAGTTCAATCAAATTCCCCCCTTTTTCCCAGTACAAACTCCTCAAAGCCCATATGACCCACAGTACAGATCTCCCTCAACATCCCCTTCCCACACTTGCACAGATCCTTCAGTCCAGACATCCCTCTCGAGTACAGACCCCTCAGTCCTCAGTACAAACACCCCATTTCCCCAGTAGAGATACCCACCCTTCCCTCAAGTACAGACCTCAGTGCAGTCTCTTCTCCCTCACCAGACCAGATGCAGTGGCATTCCTCTCCTGGGCTCTGTCATATGACCAGAGTAGGGAGGAAGGCTTCCTGTGGCTATGAACTGCCACTGTCGAGAGGAGTGGGTGGCAAATCTCTGGGGTTGCTGTGGCTGCCAAAGCAACCCTAGAGTTGGCTTTTGGTGTGAACCACACCCCCCTCAGTATGCCACCTAATTTAATAACCTGGGCAGCATTTGGTTATGCAAGGTCTTTCATCAAGTCTCTCACTCTCTCACTCTCTCATTTTGATACGTGTTTGGACAGTCACGTAATACACCTTTTGGTTTCTTGCTCTATTGTAGGTTCAAGCACAGCTTTTGCAGTTTGCAGCAAAAAACATTGGTCTCAACCCTGCACTATTAACCTCGCCAATTAATCCTCAGCATATGACCATGTTGAACCAGCTCTATCAGCTGCAGTTGGTAAGTAGCAACTATCGCAATCGCTAAGTAGACCTTTACTACAACCGGTCTGTTGCCCATGGTCAGATTATAGCTGTATTTATAATATACATGTGAAGGTCTGATAATATACACAGCAGACATGGGGTTGCTTTGCTAAAGCTGGAGAGTGCAAAATCTGGTGCAGCTGTACATGGTAGCCAATCGGCTTCTAACTTTAGCTTGTTCAATTACTGTATTTTCTGGCGTATAAGACTACCTTTTACACCGAAATTACACAGCCAAAAAGCGGGGGTCGTCTTATACGCCGGATGAAGAAGCCACCAGATGGGTATCAGTCTGCCGGGCGCTCTGTAAAATTGTAATATATATACAGTATGCGCCGCTCAGCCAATCCCGGCGGGCGATGCACTCTGATGAATACAGAGCCTGCTAAGCCTGCTCAGATTGGGTAACAACCTCTGCCAATCCGAGCAGGCTACATGAGTCAGAGCGGCGCGGGCTGATGTCACAGCCTCTGCCAATCCGAGCAGGCTTTGTATCCAGATTAGTAAAATACAATGCCTGCCGTGATTGGCTCAGCGGTGCACATTGTCTGCACACTGTATTCTGAAGTGTACCTGGCGCTACTGTACTAACACAGCATCATATACTGTGTGTACTTGGTGCTCTACATATTAACAAAGTATCCTGTACTGCACATCCAGCTCCAGATCTCCCCTAAAATACAGGTATGATTTATGGTGCTTTGGAGGAGAGGATTCATTGTTGCTGCCTACCAATTGTGGGATCTCTGGGACTTGTAGTTCACCAGTTTCCTTTTTCTGATGTTAAGTCTGATGGGTTTTTTTTTCTGATGTTTTTTTGTAAATGGTGTTGCCTCGGAAGGGGGGTAGTCTTATATGGCGAGTATAGCCCCAAACCTAAGTTTTCACTGGAAAAATAGGGGGTCGTCTTATACACCCAGTCGTCTTATACGCCGGCAAATACGGTAAGTTTGGACAGATAAAACCTGAACGCTGACTGGTTTCTATGCAGAGCTGCACCAGATTTTGCACTCTCCAGTTTTAGTAAATCAACCCCAATGTTTCCTTTTCCCAGTTTTTATAAAGTTGACCTTATATTCTGTATTACAAATTCCGCTAGTTATGAGTAGCCTTAAGGCAATACCTAAAATGATGCTTCAGATAAAAAAAATGTATGAAATTGTGTGGTTGTGTTGACAGCAGATTCCCTTCTCGCATTAGGTCGTATCAATTGATGAGTCTCTGTAGCCTTCCAGCTAAACTGAAATGCATGGTTACCATTATTCCAATTGCATGCCTAAAAAAAAAAAAATTGTATTTTAGGTAAACCATTTAAAGCAATAATATTAATGTTAAATGGCCTGTTAAATGTTTTCATTGCCCAGTTTATCACTTGTTACATATTGATGCAGTCTGGTTTAATGGTTTCGTTGTCTTCAGTCTGTCTGACCCACTTCTTCTCGCACCTGCAGGCGTATCAGCGTTTACAACTCCAGCAGCAGATGTTACAGGCTCAGCGTAATGTTTCCGGACCCATGAGGCAACAGGAGCAGCAAGTAGGTCAAACCTGCTTATCTGGCATACACAGCTCTGTCCATACTCAAGTGTTAATGTAGATAGCCTACAACACAATACAGAAGGCAATGTATAATGTGTGCTAGCCTGACAAATGCACTTACTCTGTATATGAAATGTCTTGTATACCTTTTTATGTAATATAAAAATTAGGTATCTAAATATATGAGCACATGAAAAGAATGTAGTATTTTTCTGTGATATTTTCCTGTGTGTTTTTTTTTTTTTTTTTTTTAAATGTAAAATTGGAATTTGTTATAATTCTGGTACAATGTACAAAATCTCTGTGGATTGATTGACAGTTTACAATAAGTAGTTACTTAGAGCTTTAAGAAAGCAGCAGAAGCAATCTGTGGAAGCTGATAAAAACATAGATTTTTAAGCACAAATATTGTTCTTTCTTTTTCCATTCTGCCTTTAGAAATTCCAGAATCTGTTACTCCAGACCTTTGCTGTTTTATAATTGTATACCTATAGGGTACACACACTTATTAAAACGTTTTTATTCCGAACACCAGGCAGCTATTTAAAACATTTAATTTATTTAGTCATTAAAAATCATTGCATTTTGATTTTAGATAAATACATTTTTTTTTTTTACCTTTAAAGCGGTTCTGCACTAACGTTGTTTTTTGGTAATGTTTCAAAATAATGTGTTGCTAATAATAGCCTTACTTGGAGTGACGCTGCCCGTTATCTCCGTCCATTTTTATATATAAAGGATAGTTTATAAAAATCTTCTCGGCCGATGCCATCTTGCTTGTGGGCATTTGAAGCCCACAAGCGATCACTTCCTCTTTCCCTCGATTCTGAGAAAACCAGCATTCCTTGCCGGTTCCGGCGCATGCTCAGTGGCTACAGCAACGAGCGGCGTAATCATAAAGGTTGGCATAACGCCGTTGAAATAACGCGAGATTTCGCATCGGACCTCCGCAGTGACTTCTGGGATGAATTACACAAGATCCCAGGAGACACTGCAAATTACATTGGATATGATGCGGATACCCACATATAGACCGCCCACCGCCGCAGGGAAAATAAAAAAGATCTGAAAAAGACAACAGGTACGCTTCAAAGAAAGGGAATTAAACTTTAAAGGACATAGAAACGATAGAACGAAACATAGTGATATGTGTGCAGAACCGCTTTAAATGCCTGTTGCTAGGGGGTCCCTCGTAATCTGCCTCCTTCAGTGCCTGGGCTCCTAAAAGTCACTTCCCCTGGCACCTCCGCTGGCTACTGCTCCTGGGAGATGTGTATCATGATTTCCCAGGAGTCAGTTGGGCAGTGCCAAGGGCTAGGTTGCCATAACGGGGCGGGCACTTCCGATGCCCGTTGTTATGGCAACCTGTGTACTTTACGGCGCATTACTGCGCATGCACTAGGACATGGAGAGAACGGGCGGTGCATGCTGGTCCAGCAGCAGCACCGTGTCCCCGAAACTGGATGCTTGTGGGCTTCACATGCCCACAAGCAAAGTGAAAGACACAATTATATAACTTAATTTTTCATATTGCAGCGGACATCGGGGGAAGTGAGTGTTTTATATTGTAATGTTCTGACCTTTTTAGAAGCGTTTAAAAAAATAAAAATAAAATTTGAACATGTCGTTGGAACTCCACTTTATCAGCTATGGCAATAAGAGGGGGAGGAGTGGATATCTGGTTTTGACAAATACCCACATCCACATCGGTAAGATCGCCACAGCAATCTGTGCGGAAGTTTGGCACCGGGGGGGGGGGGGCCCCCCCCCCCCCCCCCCCCCCCCCCCCCCCCCACACAGTCTCCTGGGGCACATTACAGGTCACACAGGACTGTGGGACCATTCGCAACGCGCAGCACAGCTCATGCATGCGCAGTAGAAAAGCTTCACTGCTGGTTTCCCTGACTTAAGATGCCGAGCCAGCACCTGGAACCGATTTGAAGAATCGGCTCAAGTGAGGACATCGCTGGAACCCTGGACATGTCAGTGTCCTTATTTTAAAAAGTCAGCAACTACAGTATTTGTAGCTGCTAACTTAATTTTTTTGGGGAGACTGGAGCTGCTCTTTAAGGCCGAACTTTAGGCAAACCATTAAATAGCTAAAATACCTATATTTGGGCTGTCTTAACCTGTCAAAAGGTTTGTATTTCTGCTCATCCAGTTCTGAGATTTGCACAGCGCAGTCTTATAGGGCAAGAGACTTGTGTTTTTTTTTTTTCTTTGCTTCTACCTTTTATAAATGATGTCCCTACTAAGGATGAGCCGAACACCCCCCCTGGTTTGGTTCACATCAGAACATCCAAACAGGCAAAAAATTCTGAAGAACACACCAACACGTTAAAGTCTATGGGACACGAACATGAAAAATCAAAAGTGCTAATTTTAACCACTTTCAGACCGGACCGTTTTGCTGGCCTAAGACCAGACAACTTTTTGCGATTTGGCACTGCGTCGCTTTAACTGACAATTGCGCGGTCGTGCGACGTGGCTCCCAAACAAAATTGATGTGCTCCCCCCCCCCCCCCCCCCACAAATAGAGCTTTCTTTTGGTGGTTTTTATTTTTTGCGCTATAAACAAACAAAACAATAGCGACAATTTTGAAAAAAACACATAATTTTTTTTACTTTTTGCTATAATAAATATCCCCAAAAAAATATATAAATCCTTCCTCAGTTTAGGCCGATACGTATTCTACATATTTTTGGTAAAAAAAAAAAAATCGCAATAAGCGTTTGGTTTGCGCAAAAGGTATATCGTCTACAAAATAAGGGTTAGTTTTATGGCATTTTTATTAATAATTAAATTTTTTTACTTGTAATGGCAGAGATCTGCGATTTTTATCACGATTGCGACATTATGGTGGACGCGTCGGACAATTTTGACACATTTTTGGGACCATTGTTATTTTTACAGCGATCTGTGCGATTAAATTGCACTGATTACTGTAAAAATGACACTGGCAGTGAAGGGGTTAACCACTAGGGGGCTAGGGAAGGGTTAAGTGTGTGCTAGGGAGTGTTTCTAACTGTAGGGGCTGTGTGTAACACTACACTGATCAGCGCTTCCGATTACAGGGAGAGCTGATCAGTGACAGTGTTCCTAGGCAGAACAGGGAGATGCTTGTTTACTTTGTCATCTCCCCGTTCTTCCTCTCCGTGAGGCGATCCTCTCTCTTCCTCTCCGCGGGACGAGTCCGCGAGACCCGCGACCCGACTCACGGAGCTTGCGACGGGCATGTGAATGGCACAGCGGCAAGTTCAAAGGGACATACCTGTACGCCCATATGCATGTCTGTGCCATTCTGCCGACTTATATGTACATGCGGCGGTCGTAATGTGGTTAAAGGTTTGTATGTAAGTTATTGTCATAAAAAGTGTTTGGGGACCCTGGTCCTGCCCCAGGGGACATGTATCAATGCAAAAAAGTTTTAGGCTACTTTCACACTGGGGCGCTTTACAGGCGCTACAGCGCTAAAAATAGCGCCTGTAAAGTGCCTCTCCTGTTCACACTGGAGCGGTGCGCTTGCAGGACAGTACAAAAAGTCCTGCAAGCCGCTTCTTTGGAGCGGCGTATTCACCACTCCTAAACCACCCCTTCCCATTGAAAACAATGGGGCAGCGGCGCTAAACCGCCGGTGGTTTTAAACCTTTTTTGGCCACTAGAGGGTGTTAAAGCCACCCCACTAGTGGCTGAATAGCGCAGCTAAAATGACGATAAAGCGGCGCTAAAAATAGGGTTGCTTTACCGCCGGCGCGATTTACATCACTGGACATTTCTATTTTCTATAAATGGGGGTCAGGTATGGATTTTGGGGGGCGCCCTACGCTTTATTTATTTTTTATTTTTCTGGTGCAGGGTTTCCCTTTAAAATCCTTCAGGTCTAGTATGTTTTTTTTTGGGGGGGGGGGGGGGCTATTCCATTTTTTTTTTTATTTGGCGCAGGGTTCCCCTTAATTTCCATACCAAACCTGAAGGGCCTTTTTTTTATTTTTTTAATTTTGACATTTTTTTCAATGAGTTTTATCTATATTGCCGAGACCCGACAATTACAGGCGTGATCAGTTTTGAATGACTTTTTTCAGTTTTAAATTACTTTTTTTCCTTTAGAAATGTAATTTTGCTGTGGCACTGTTCTAAACACGGAAAAACTGCACCACTTTACAGGCATACTTTAGACACCCCCCAGGCACGATATTTAAAGTAATATTTTTTTTTTTTTTTAACTTTTTTTTGCATTGGTACATGTCCCCAAACACTTTTTATGACAATAACTTGCATAAAGGCCTTTAAAATTAGCACTTTTGTTTTTTCATGTTTAGTGTCCCATAGACTTTTCTTTCCGTGGCTTTCGAATTTGCCCCGAACACCACATATTGTTCGGTGTTCGCCGAACAACCAAAGTTTGGCATGAACTTATGCTCAGGCCGAACCGTTCGCCCATCCCTAGTCCCTACCAGCCTGTGAATTTGCAGAAAATGGAAAAGTAGCATACTGATACTAATCTCTCGGGCACACACTTGTGCTGCTTTTTGCCTCTCCTGTCTGGGCCCTGCTGTATAGGGGATTGCAGAAGGCAAGAAGGCAGTAACTGGTCAAATTCAGACTCGCACTAAAGAAAAAATATAGTGATGTATTCATTTCAGAGATACAATCATTTCTGTATTATATTTGCCTGAAGTTCAGCCCTAAATTACCCTTAAAGCAATCTGTCAGAATTCCAACATTTCTGCTTTTTTTCCCTCTCCAGGTTGCACGTACAATCAATAACATGCAGCAGCAGATACAACAACATCAGCGCCAGCTGGCCCAGGCTCTGCTTTTGAAGCAACAGACTGCCCCTCAACATCCACCGTTGCATCCTCCTGCAGGCAAGTCAGCTTTGGACAGCTTCTCACCCCATAACCCAGGTCCAAGCCTGACTGACCTGCACACCAAAGAACAGCACTCTTCAAATACTTACTCTCCTTACCCAATTGGTATGTTCTAAGCTGTCTAGTAAAACTTGCTTTTAATAATAACCGTGGTATTTTTAATAAACTTTACTATAGTATAGCGATATAAATAAATCCTGTAATCTGGTTGCTATGGCCAGCACAATTGTTTTTTTCCAACATTTTTTTTAATTTGCTTAAGCACAGATCTAATGCTTTGAGCTTGATGTGAAAAAATGTTGTTGGTATTCAATTTTTAAACCATAATATAAATCAGACCTAAAACGTGTAAATCTGTAACATAAACATGATTAGTGAGTAAAGTCCAATTTAAAAAAAGGTGTCCATTTAAACAGGAAGTAAACCCTCTCTAATAAAAAAAAAAAGCCTCGTCCACCTCCTCCGTCGCTGCCATGATACCCGGCGTGACTTCCGAGTATCGCTGCTCTGGCTGTGACTGGCCGGAGCAGCAATGACGTCACTCCGGGGCATGTGTGTGGGAGCCGTCAGTGACGGCATGATCACCTTCACTAACGGCACGCACATGCGCCGTAGACAACGGTGCCTGTTTTTAGGAAAATATCTCCTTAACCGTGTAGGTTAAGGAGATATTTCTTGCACCTACAGGTAAGCCTTAATCTAGGCTTACCTGTAGGTTAAAGTGGTCTGTAAGGGTTTACAACCACTTTAAAGCATCTTCAGTCAAATAAAAAAGTGAACAAAAGGGAAAGTAATTGTAACTTTATAATTCACTGCAGTAAAAACACACCTCCAGAAACAGTTTATCTTCGGTTCTCCAAGGCAAAATAAAACACTGTGCAACAATTGCCTTCCACACAGTATGTACAAAAATAACCAACCATAAATGTATAACTTTAAGCGTAATCAAGTCTCAAATGGCATGTCCTTTTCCAAGCAAACCTTCCATATATCTCTCTACACATTCCTCCAATTATCCAAATTCTCCAGGTCAAAAGATAAAAGAAAACTCAGAATAGTGTAATATAGTTTAAGACCTTTATTAAAAGTTTAAAACAACCAAATTGCACTCAAACACATAAGTTAGTGTCCATACTCCACCAAATCGCTCTTAGCTGGTGTGTTCTTAATCCTCATTCCATTCAATGCTGTCAGACATGGGCACGCAAATGCAATATGGCTAACAACAAGAAAGCTGCTCCAAGATCCACTACAACTCAGCCCCAAGGTGATAATCAGCGAAGGGGCACCCACACTTTTGCAAGTTGGGGGACGTCAATTGTTTCTGGCCACCTGGGCTCAGGGCATTTTTAAGCTTCAGTCCAGGACATGGTGTCTCAGGGATATAGGCTTGAATTTTAGAGAATCCATTAATTTCAGGCATTTTATTTTAAAACTGTTTACGATCACAACAGGGTGTTCATCCCATTCTAGACCTGAAGGTTCTCAACACCTTCTTGCAGGTCAAAAAGATTCAGCTGGAATTTACCCAATCTGTAATTACAACAATGAGAATTTCTGTGATCGATAGATATCAAAGATGCGTATTGTGCGTTTACATTTTTCACCAACATTTTGTGTTTCCTGCAATTGCCAGTAGGTGAGCAGAACTTTTAAGTTTGTGGCCTGTCCACGGCCCCCAAGTATTCACCCAAGTGCTTGTGCCAATCCTTGTGTTTCTGTGCTTTCAGGGAATCCATATTCTTGGATATCTGGACGATATCCTCCTGAAAGAGCACTCAGTCCAGCCCCTGGTGGCCCATGTCCAGCGGATGATAGACACTTCAGCGCCTCAGGTGAATCCTTAACCCTTAGAAATCTGTTGGATCCAACCCTCTAATTGAAGTGCCTGAGCCTAGTCTTAGACATGGCCTAAAGCCAGGTGTTTCTTCCCCAGGAATAGGTATTGGCCTTCCAGGGTCATGCCTAGATTTTGGGCTCCAAAAAAGCTTGCATCGGCTCAATTTTGCATGAGGATACTGGGCTTCATGGTGGCCTCCTTCATGGAGATGTTTGCTCAATTTCACTCCAGGCATCTGCAGTTCAGTCAAAGTCAAGCATTGGGGTATATGCCACATCCAATAACTCCTGCAGGCGGCAGCATCATCAGCTTTCACATAGGAAGCAGAATGGAAGCTCTAAGATATAAGGATCCTCTGCAGATTCCCAATAGCCAGCAGTGGAACAGCGTCAGACTCCAGTACCAATCAACAGAAGCGATCTATGCCATATAAGAAAACAAGGAGGCACATAGTGAAGTCTGTAAAACCAATCCTCAATTTATTAAAAATAAGGGGGTACTCTCAAACGAAATATGAAAACAAGCATGTAAAGCAAAAATAGACTGCGGTAGTGATGTTGTAGTGTCCTCACATCACCTGATACATGCCAGTCTATTGGCCACCTCTGACGATGGCCAGTAAGCTGAAATGCATCAGGTGATGATGTAAAGACGCTACCACGCCACTACTGTGGTCTTTTTTTGATTTACATGCTTGTATTCATCTTTCATTTGTGAGTACCCCTTATTTTGAATAAATTGAGGATTGGTTTTACAGACTTCACTATGTGCCTCCTTGTTTTCTTTTTTGGCACATATCGTTTCTATTGATTGATACTGGAGTCTGATGCTGTTCCACTGCTGGCTATTGGGAATCTGCGGATGATCCTTGTATCTCTAATGCCGCGTACACACGTAGGGACTATCCCACGGGATTGTCCGCTGGACTCAAGTCCCCTCGTGTGTGGGCGCCGGCGGACTTTTTGGCGCCAAAAGTCCGGCGGATTGGTTTTAAGTTTTTTGTTTTAAAATTGTCCGCTGGACTTGGCAGTCCGGTGGACAATACCGCCGTTAGTAGGCTAGTCCGCTCATTCCCGCTGACTTTTTCCAGCGGATTGTCCGCCGGAGAAGTCCGGGCGTGTGTGGGTAAGTCACACGCTCGGAAGTCCGGGTGTGTGTGGGGAATTCCCGCCGGACTAGGTCCGGCGGACAAAGTCCGAACATGTGTACGCGGCATTAGAGCTTCCATTCTGCTTCCTATGTGAAATCGGATGATGCTGCTGTCTGCAGGAGTTATTGGATGTGGCATATACCCCAATGCTTGATTTTATCTGACCTCTGGTAAGATGATAGTTGTGCCCATAAGTTTACATACTCTGGCAGAATTTATGATTTCTTGGCCATTTTTCAGAGAATATGAATGATGACACAAAAACATTTTTCACTCATTTTTACTTTTTTAACATCAGTGACAGCTTGAAGTCTTTTTTGTGGTATTTGTCGATGAGGCTCTTTATCTTATCAAATGGTAAAGCTGCCCATTCCTCATTTATCTCCTACATTCAGTGCTGCATTTGGACTTTGTGTTTTTATTTCTATTGCAATCACTATATTTGTCAGCTTTTTGTATGTTATTAGTTGATCATCATCCTAGTGCGGATATTGACCCTTGTTTTACATATCTGCACTTCAGTGTACTTGACTGCATGAGACAAACTTCCTCACTCTCTGGACTGATCCATGCGCCTGTGTTCCTAGGCCAAGCTATCTCTAACCTAGTGGTTGACCAGCCCTGTGCTGGAATCAGAAAACCTTTCAGCTGTTAACCTGGCAGTTTCTCATTAAAGATGCAAGCCTGTTGGCTTAGGAGCAGTACTAGGGACAAAAATGGCCCAAGGGATGTGGCTGTTGAGGCAATCCACACGGCTATTAATGCTTTCAAGTAAAGGGCCATTGACCAACCAGCTTCAGGGGCAACTGATGAGAGCTCAGTCACACAACAACATAACTATGGCTTACAGTATAGCAATAATCAGGGCGGCACTAGAAGTCACACACCCCTTCAGAAAGTGGACCTAATTCTGGCTTGTGCCAGAAGACACATTTCAGCCTTGTTCACTTTCCCAGATTAGACAATTGGCAGGTGGACTTCCTCAGTTGTCAACATCTAGACATTGGGAAATTGTCTGTTCACCCCAATGTTTTCATGAGCATCTACCACCCTTAAGGGATGTCAGATGTAGATCTATTGGCACCCTGCTTCAACAATAGGGATAAGTTTGTGACCAGGTTGTTATTCAAAGGCCATTGCAGTGGATTCTTCAACTGCTTCACAGGCTCAAAATGGAGGACATTCCCATGATTTTTGTTGCACCAAATTGGCCAAGAAGGGCTTGGTACTGTGGTGGGGGCACTTTCAGGCTGGTCTACCATCCTGCTTCAAGGTCACTGGCTTTTATGGCTTGGCTGTTTATTTCCAAGTTCTGAGCAATCGGGGCTCTCAGAAAGTGTCACCCTAGATACTCTTTGGGACTTATTCTGTACTTTATTCAATCTGTGCTGAATCAAACTTTGGCCTGAAGGGTAAAGCTTCGTCCTTGGCCATTCTCCCTCAGAGAGACCTGTGGCTGCTCATTCTCTGGTAAAGGCCTTTTGTTCAAGGGTTGGCCTACATTGCTCTCTTCATTTCTGCACTTATTTTGCCCTAATTTGGGCCTGTGGACTCCACAGAAGCCTTCCTTTTAGCCTTTTCAGTATATTCCCTTTGCCAACCTCGCTCATAAGGGAAGTATTTCTCATGGTAATCCATGAGAAATACAGGATAGTAATACAGAATCCATGAGGAGGTAATACAGGATACATCAACGAAATGTATCCTGTATCTCGTTCCACCACTTCTAGGTATATTAGACAGTTTCCTGTCTATTTTTGGCTTCAGTGCATTTAAAATGTCTGGTTCAAGTACGGCGCAAGTAAAATCAGTCAGAGCTCCTGCTGAGCATGCTTGGTCACCATGTGCGCTGGCAAAACCAGCATTGTCAAAAACAGAGGTCCGCAATGTTAGCCCATGCGGTTTTCTCAGCACAGGTTTTCTTTAAGTTCCTGTTACTAAGTTAGCGTGCCATGAAATCTACATGGGGTTTAATAGAATATTAGTAAAAAACAAATGCCAGTTATTCTCATTCTTTATCTAATCAGACAATATTTTCATTTTAAGCCGAACCATTTTTTCCTGCACTAACTGAATGAATAAATAAGGCGCCATGCACACTGGGGCTCATAAATGGGCGTTTTTTTGAGTTTGGGCATTTTTTAACAGCCCATAAACTCCACTGTTGATAAAAGTTAAACGTCCATGTGTGCATGGACACATAGGATAACTGAGTGGAGTTTATGGGTTGTTCTCTGAACGCCATAAAATCGCATTGAGTGCTGTTTTTCTGACCTCAAAAAATTTGAATAAACGTTCAAACGCACGTTAATTAGCGTTCCGTGTTCTATTTTTTTCAGTGCATTGTGGGAGTTTGGGAATGCATTGTGTGGTTTTTGGAGTGTCCTCTGTGTATTTTTAGTAAAAAAAAAGCCCATAAACAACGACGCTAAAAAGCGTGCATAAACGCTAGTACAAAACGCTTTTAAAAGCGTGTTTTTCAACCAGTGCTTTCTGACAGCAATCTGGCGTCCAGAAAAAGCTTTTTTGAGCTCCAGTGTGAATGGAGCCTCAATGTTGCAATGACGAGGAAGAAGTGTGACTGCTTAGAAATTAGATTCAAAAACTGCGTGCACCATATCTCAGCATTGTCAAGCAACTCTATTTTAATACATAAAATAGGAAAAAGTATGTACTATGTAGTTCGGTTTTAAAGCATAACTATATACATCCTCTCCGTACAGGTCCTGGAATAAATCCTGCTATGAATGTAAGCAGCATGGACATGGCTGGGGGTTTGTCAGTGAAGGATACATCCCAGTCTCAGTCTCGTCTGCCACAGTGGACTCATCCCAACTCCATGGACAGCCTGGGAAATTCTTCTTCTCTTGATCACAGTCCTGGCAAGTCAAGTAAGTCATAATTTGTACCCTTAGGGGTTTAACGTTCTTTCTCCTGTGTATGCACCCTATCTGCCAAAACTTCGTTTTTAGAGTTAATTTTTTTTTCTTCTTAACATCATTTTTACTCTGCCCCACATTGATTTACATATATTTTGCTGCAGCTGCTCTTCCTGGGGGTCTTGGCATTGGCCCTCCTGCAAAGCCCAATATAGATGACTCCTACAATCGGTACGATCTTCTCCAAAACAGTGACTCGCCAACGAGTCCTCCCGTTCCCGACAGCTGGTCACGTGCCAAACCTGAGAACGACAAAATCTCCAATGGGTCCAGTATCAACTGGCCTCCTGGTTAGTGTTTTCTTTATATATTTATAGTAAAAGTTCATATGATTTACTTTTACCTGGTGTGGTGTTTTTTTTTTTTTTTTTTTTTTTTTTTTTTATAATTTTTTTTTTTTTTAATCGCTCATTATATAATGAAAACTGACACTTTGGGGTTGATTGACTCATTGTTGTGTACCTGACTTAGAATTTCACCCAGGAGTGCCTTGGAAAGGACTGCAAAACATTGACCCTGAGAATGATCCTGATGTGACCCCAGGAAGTGTTCCTACTGGGCCCACCATTAATACCACAATCCAGGATGTCAACCGTTATCTGCTCAAAAGTGGAGGTAACCAGATTAAGACCAGATATTTCTGTTTTTATCTTTTTCAACATTACTGTAATTGTAATTTCAAGCTTCATAACGCTGGGTGACATGAGAGGTTTATAAATAGATTTTATTGGCCTAGCTCATTTTGCACTTTTAGGGCCAGTTCACACCATAGAAACGCAGTCCGGATGCATTCCTGATGCTTTTCTGCATGCACGTTTTTGATGCTGTCCAGTGCATTTTTAACGCCTCTTTCCTCTTAACATTAAATAAGGACATGTGCGTGTGTGTGTGTGTGCATTCCAGTACAAATGCAGGAAAAATGCAGAATGTTCTACTTTTTCCCTGAAACACCCTGCAACTGCAAGCACTGGTGTGAACTATGCCATTGAAAACCATATAACCTACTTTCCATGCGTTTTTGATGCCAAAAAAAAAATGCACTGGACTGCATGTGGTGTGAACTGGCCCTTTAAACAACAAATTAAAGTGGCAAAATGAAAAGATTCTCATACAGAGGACAGAATGGCACTTTTGACCATTTATTGGTATGTAATGTGGTCAGTATTTCAAAGTTTTTCCAGACTTCTGTGTGTAAACTGGAGATTTGATACATTGAATAGTCCTATCCGTATTCCCAGCTGCCAGGTAAAGTAGTCTAAGACTATATTGGCTGGTTTAGTATAGGGCTTTTATTTCATATACTGTTTTGTGTGTGTATATATTACGTTAATGTGACATTTATAAATTACATTTTGTTTTATCTTCTCTCGGATTTTTAGCTAAACTGTCTGATATTAAGTCCACTTGGTCATCCAGCCCTATCTCCCACACTCAAGCATCGTTGTCTCACGAGTTGTGGAAGGTACCAAGAAACACTACAGCCCCGACCAGGCCACCACCTGGGCTAACCAATGCCAAACCCTCCTCTGCCTGGGGCTCAAATCAACTGGGCTGGACCAGCTCCTATTCAACAGGTATGACTATGTATTTCTTACTGCTTATATAAAACCGCCACCAAGGTATCGCACATTGGCTACCTAATAATAAAATTTGAATATTCTGTTCCCCTGGGTTCTTACTGCTGTACGCTATCTTTTCAGGTTCCACCTGGAGCACAGACAGTTCAGGAAGAACAAGTAGCTGGCTGGTCCTGCGTAACCTCACTCCACAGGTAGTGGGAATATTATTAGAATATACCTTTTTTTTTAAAGGGAACCTGTGCTTTTTTCTATAGGTCAAAGCCACAGTTTCACCTAAATACGGATCATAGTGCAAGCTTTTACTTTACTTTCCTTCCCTTCACTACCCTGTCAATCCTGCCAGCAGCTCTGTGTAAATTCCAAGCTGGCACTTGGGGCTTACACAGAGCGAATGACTGTCCCATTATCTGCCTACTCTGTGTGCCTGAGAGACCAGTGGCTAGTCATACCGGAGGGAGCGGGCTAAGTCACATGCTCCCTCATACCCAGAAATACCAGGTGTTAATCTTCACTCCCAGCAACGTACCAAAGGGAAGGTGAGTATGTGCTGTATGGGTAAGGAGCATGGGCAAAGCACAGATTCACTGTGATTTGGGATATTTTTTTAGTTTAGTTTAGTATTTTTAAAGTGTTCAAGCATGTCTGTTTAGCTAGTAAATTATTATTTACTGGTTATTCTCCTGCCTCAGCTTATTTTGGGTAAAGGGTGTAAATCATGACCGGGCATTGTTATTTTAAATCACTCTATTGTGCCCAGTGTAGAATGTAGTTTAGGAGAAAAGATCTCCTGTTTAGAATTTCTTTGTAGTAGCTACTTTTTAAGGAGAAATATATTTTGGCTGTACTTCTCCTGTAGGTCACAGGAGTGCAGTTTGTTCTGCAATCCTGTGACCTGTTTTCAGTCCACTATCGGCTGACATCACTCAGCCTGTCCTGTTTAAAGTGCTTGTAAAATGCTAGAATCCACTCTATTACCGTATTATATCATGTGAACTGTATGTTTCTGTAATATAATTGTGTTTAAATACCTTCTTATAGCACCGCTCGGTCCTCAGCTGATCTCCCGCTGCTCTCCTCTTCTCTCAGCTGTCAGCGGGGGATCTCGGCAACCCCCCCTCTGCAGTGTTCGGAGCGGGGAAGAGAGCTTCGGCAGGTCACAGAGGGGCCATAAGGTATTTAACACCATTATATTAGGGACATACACAGTTTACATGATATAATACTGTATTAGAATGGATTCTAGCATTTTACAAGCACTTTTATCGGTTCCACTGGTGATTCCTGACAGGTGGGGGGAGAGAGAAAAGACAGCACATGACAAAAGACCTAGCCCAAAAATAAGCCCTACTGTGTCTTTTTTGTTGCCAAAATTTAATATAAGACATGGGCTTATTTTCAGGGAAACACGGTCCAAAATATGCCTACAACTTGCACAAGCCAATTATCCTTTCCAACAAAATAAGCATGTACATAATGTATGCAATAAGTAAATTTAAACAGTTACTCAACTTCTTATGATTGAGATGGAATCTTCATGGTTCTTTGCTCCAGATTCCAGCTCAAAACTTCCCCAAAGCCCTCCAGTTTCCAGCACATGTTTTCATCCTTTGTGTTTCAAACCGACTCTCTCCCATGTCTGTTCAAAGATGCTAAGCTCCTCCCCCATACTTCCTGTTCCTTTGCTTCGCTCCTAAACTAAACTGACTGGTTTATTTGCATATCAATGGGGAGAGCCTAGCTTCTTAAAGCTGAGTTCCACCTTCAAATACATATATTTTTTTAGAAAGTCAGCAAGCTACAAATACTGTGATAAGGACACTTGCCTGTCCAGGGAGCCCATTATCCCCCCCCCCCCCCCTCCAAGGCCGATCCGTCCAGCGGATCGGGTGCAGGTGCCGCCATTGTAACTAAGGGAAACTGGCAGTGGAGCCTTCAGGCTTCAGCCGGTTTCCTATTGCGAATGCACGAGTTGCACGATGCTTTCTGAATAGCCCTGTCATCTTCTGGGACAAACACGGGTCCCAGAAGGCAGCTGGGGGAAGGAGGAGGGGCAGATCCAGAAGAGGAAATGGCGTACCTTGCCTTTTTACTACTAAGGTAAGAAAAAAAATTGCATATCCAAAAACTAGGGGTGGAGGGGGTGGTCTTATGTTTAAGACCAAGTACTAAAGTTGGGTGGAACTCAGCTTTAACACCGCATATTATCTTAAAAAATCAAACTATGCAATCTAACAAATACATTTGCTATAAGATCACCTTCTGTGCTCTCTATTACCTGAAAAAGCAGCCAAAGACTTGCCTGTAACCCAGAGCAGTCTGCTTCCAGATCTGACTAGTCCACCGTTTCCTCGCTGCTTCTCTTCACATTCAAAGCTACCAGAACAGCCAAATCCCCCTTTTTCGCACAGATCGTTCCACTGGCTGTGTTGGAAAGGCATAGGTAGCTGGAAAGCAGTAGGCCAGACTAACCCAGAGGGAGACCACTGTGCATAACGGGTAAGTATTTGGTTGCTCTTGGTAGCATTTTTTTCTTTTTTGATTGGCCACATGGGACTCAGGCATACCTAAAGTCAGCTGAAAACCGGGAAAAAAACATTCAAAAACACCTCAGTAACTACTAATGATATAAATCCCCTTTGTGTGCTAAATGTCTTGGCACACGAAGACATTACCTGGTAAAAGTACTGATCGTGTTATCATTGTATGTATAGCAGGATATCTGTGCTAAACCCAATAAACAAACGAAACTGGGTAAATATATAAATAAATCAAATACATGTGTACAGAAAAAAACTAAATATTCAGTCCATAAATGTGTGTATCCAATAAAGATGCGCAATCCCAAAAACTCAAAGGCACATAAGAGTGCCAGCTTGTGCTTAAACTAATGAGCTGAAAATATGCAATTTACAAATCTAAAAAATGTGAATGTGTAGTCCATGATGTGCAAAAAAAAACATGCGAACAATCAGGACGAACTTCTCAGAAAGACAATCGTTTTTTCTGTTCATCAAACAAAGTAAAAACTGCGCCGCTTACCAGATGTGATGGATCTCAAATTATAGAGGTCGCATAGGCACACACAGGAAGGATCACTTGGCCATGGGCGTTGTATCCCTCCTCCTGTAGCGGTCTTTACTCTGCTTAAAACACTCCTCTCAGAGCCTTCTAATACCATAGATTCCTCCACAGGATGTGTTTATAGAATGAAAAGAAGAGGCTTCATGGTGCAGTACTCCAATTTAAAAGGTATTCTTAAAAAATCGTAGGCACTGACCTCTAAATAAAACGTTATTCCGTGTATTTAAAACCAGCCACGCCTCATGCCAGCCCGCTGGTGAGCAGTGACGTTGAGATCTGTAGCTCTGCCGACGCGTTTCCCCATACAAGGCTTCGACTGGGAATGTTATCATTGTGCAGCACACAGCCTGTACAAAGAGCAGAACTGTGGGTGGATGAGTGAAACTACAGGTGGGGGTGGGCTGTATTGATATAATATTGGTCGATCTGCACATGGAGAGAGTAGTGACCTGCCATTACAGGAAACTCCTCCTCAGAGTTTGTTTCTTGCTGGATTGTTACACAAAGATTCAAGTAGGAATAAACATCATGGCTCTTGTATATGGACAATAATTATTTAGCCCAAGTTTCTGCTTTAGGGTCTATTTTAACTTGCAAAATAGCTCCATTACAAATCTCTTCTTTCTTCTCACTTCTCTCATTCATGTATTGCAATGTTTTTATTCTGACCTGTATTCAACAGATTGATGGCTCCACCTTAAGAACGCTGTGTCTTCAGCATGGTCCGCTGATAACATTCCATCTGAACCTTACTCAAGGCAATGCGGTGGTCAGGTACAGCTCAAAGGAGGAGGCTGCCAAGGCACAGAAGTCTCTACATATGTAAGTTATTATTTTATATATCTATATGTATCTCTGTCATTGAAATTTCTATATTTATCTTGCCTAGTGAATCATTATTATGCATTTGGTGTTTTGCACAGGTTTTTTTACTATTTTTTTTTGGTGGGAACATCTTCTTTATATTAAATGGATTATATATATATTAATATATTAAATAGATAGAATAGATTTATATTGATTCTAGAATAGATTCTTTATATTGACATAAGTAGATACATTTAGGCAGTCACTTGCCTATATATTTTCCTTTAAAATATGGCATTAGTGGTTGTCCATTTTCATTACAATGCACCTCAGCTTATCATTTATTCAGAATGTATAAATTGCTTTTCCTGCTTTTGCTTACTTTTATTTTGTCTTTCGTATAGGTGTGTCCTGGGCAACACTACTATTCTGGCAGAATTTGCTGGCGAAGAAGAAGTAAACCGTTTCTTGGCACAAGGGCAGCCTATGCCCCCCACTTCCAGTTGGCAGTCTAACACTGGGAATAGTCAGCCCCGGATGGGTGGCAACGGGGGCTCACACACCTTGGTTCGCAATGATGCTGCTCACTGGAATCCTTCTTGTTTGAGTGCCAAGGGAGGCAATGATCTTCTGTGGGGAGGAGTCCCTCAGTATTCCAGCAGCTTGTGGGGCCCACCTGGATCAGATGATGCCAGAATGATTCGCAGTCCAACACCTCTCAATACTCTGTTACCAGGAGATCTGCTGAGCGGGGAATCCATGTGAAAGAAAATTGGACATTGGTCCTAAAAATTTGTTAATCATCAGCACTAAATGAAAAACTTCAAGACAAATAATATCCAATCTTTCCAGTCCATGATCTGTGAGGAATTCAACTTCTTCAGGCCCCATATCTTCTCTCCATGCAGTATCTTTTCCTGGTCATCCTCCCTACTGCACCCTTGAGAACTGTTCCAAGTAACAGTATGGGATTGTGGGAGGGATGGGAAAGGAAGGGTTGAGGAGAGAGGCGAAGAGTCACTTAGTAGATGTGGTCAAGCTGTTTTTTTTTTATGTTTTTAAAGTGTTCAAAGAGTTTAAAAAAAAAAAAGAAAAAAAAAAATGATCAACGCTGCTTCTGCTGGGACTAGAACGCAAGGGCACTTTCATTTGACAGGAATGAAGAGGGTTAGTTTGGGGGCAAGTGTAATAGGATGGGAGTAACAAAAAAAAAAAAGCCTATTTTGAAATAAGCCTTGGACTTGTATGCACATCAGACAGAGCCCATCAAATGGGGAGCAGCAGCAAGCTCTGCGTTTTCCGGCAGTTCTGTATACGCACTTAGGTGGATTAGTATTGATACAGAAACGAAGGAAGGATGGCTCTAGTTTGATTACCCCTTGGATCTGCCTATGCACATAACTTTTTTCCAGAGCATCTGCTCCTGTCATCGTTCCTTTTTCTTTTTTCCTTTTTTTTTTTTTTTTTTTTCTTTTTTCCTTTTTTGCTATCTATTCTAAATATCTGGATCCCTGCAAAACACTCAGAAGAATCATATCAGCTGTTGGCTATACTTGCAGATCTACACCATATAATGGGATTTTTTGGGGGGGGGAATTCGGCTTGTATCAAACACTGATTGTCCAAGTTTTATGCAATTGCAGAGAGACACATCAAATTGTATCCATAGAGAAGAGGCAGAATTATGAAAAATGGGTGCACAGAAAAATGAATGCCGAAACAAGTCTTTCCTTTTTTCTAATAACTCCTATATGCCTTTACAACCATCTAAAATCCATCCCTGTGTGCACTTACACAGAAACAGACATTTCTCTTACTTTAAAGTACCTTACTTCCTTTTTACTACATTTTTGTCCTTTTTAACTTTGCACTGAAATTTTAACTCCTCATCCAGACCTTGCAGTTAACCCAACTGAATAGAAAATTGAAAGAAATGTATGAAGAGAGGAAGTGCTAACACGTATCTATGTTTACTCAAGGACTTATTTGTGAAGAAAAAAAAAAAAAAACATTTACCTTGTGCTTATGTCTGAAGAAAAAAAAAAAAACTTACAAATGTTTGTCTACCTTTCCATTGATTCATCATTGGGAAGTAATGCATATTACTGGAGACTTGCATCTATTTGTGGTAGCTTGCTGTAGCTCATGGACTATAAAAGCTGGGCAGTCGCCACAAGCAGAACCCATAAAGCAACACTGCATCTTATGCAGGTTTTGAACTGCATCTAATAGCAGATGCCAGTCTTGGCTCTAACCTGTTTACAAAACTTTTTATTTCGAAATCTTCTGTTTTTCTGCTTTTCTCCAAAAATAAGTAAAATGAAAAAGAAAAAAAAGAAAAAAAAAAAACAGCAAAACTATAAAAAACTGAAAAAAAAATCTTCCATCGAAATAAAAAAAAATCTATTTTCAAATTTTAAATAGAAATTCCTTTACACCTCGGGGAAAGTACCAGTGTTTTATTAAAGAATAACTTTAGCCATTGTTGTGCAACATTTTAATTTTTTTTTTTTCCCTTTTTTATATTTTACATTTTTTGTCAAACATTTCTTTTCATCGATAAGCGAAAATTAAAAGATTTTTTTTTTCTTTTTTGTCACAACCTTGCACATCGTGGATATCTTTCTCAGGAAAATTTGACATTTCCAGAGGAGTAGAACACCACACAACCATTTCATTGTATTTTTATGAAAAATGAAAAAAAAAAAAAAAAACAAATAAAAAAAAAATAAATAAACTGAAAAGAGATTATCCAGGCACTGAAAACTTAAGGGGGAAGAACTGAAAACGTAACAGAGGAAGACAAACAATTCCTGTTTGTAGCAGTTAAATATTTACCAAATAATGGACTTGAAATGTTTCAAGAGTGCTTTATATGTTATACAAAAAAAAGAAAAAAAAAGAAATATTGCTTTATGTTGAAACACAAACCGTGATTTTCCTGGGTCTCTGTTAAGGAAATGAAATAGAACAAGATACCTTCCCGCAAGCTGATGGGATAAACATTGTTCGGACAGACATTGCCTGTAACTTCAAAGAATTTGTATATTTCCTGTTCCTTCTTGACTCTTTGGGGGTGCATCCTGCTCTTACTGAAATAAGAGGGCAGGATAGACTTGAAAGGGGGGGATAGGTATTGAAGTTTATCATGTGTGGGTTGGATCTATGCTTCAGCTGGTGTCGGACCTCTCTGCTAGAATGGCCCATGAATTGTTCTGCCTTGTGGGTTGTTGCAGCAGGGATGGTTTTAAATGCCTTCAGTACCAGCTGGGCCTCAATCCATTGAGGTACTGGAGCAATTTTTTTTGGATCCTGATCTATGCACAAGCCAAGTCTGAGACAGGAGCTACAATTCGCTGTGGTTTATTTGGTTTTTGAAACGAGAATATTTTTTTTTTGTTTTGTTTTTCTTTTACAACTATAGAATGCCCTTTTCTCGCTCTTCTGGCAAAGCAGACAGGGGGAATTACTTCAGACAGTACGACCTGTGTATTTGAACTCCAGTTTCTGTGTGTTGCGGGGAGGGGTCTTTTAATCAATAATATTTTATGTGTTATTTCATAATGCTACCTCTGTCTGCCATATACTGCCCTTGGTTGGGCAGGAAAACAGACTGTGACATGGGAGGGCACAGCCCCTCTTTCATCTTCAGAGTTAGAATTTGTCTGTTACAGGCACTGGGACAATCCTTAATATTTGGGCACCCCAAGTGGGTCATTGGTTTTGTGTTTAGTTTAAATTTTATTTTATTTTTTAAACTTGGCTGTCTGAGTGACCAGTAACACATGTGCATTATGTTGCTGATACTTCTAGCACATAGCTGTGCGCTTTTTTTTTTTGCTTTTCTCTTTTTTTTTTTTTGCACGCCAGATGGAGGAACAGTTCTAAATGGTTTACAAACACAATAAGAGTAGAGACTGATGAAGTTTCTTTCTGTGAAGAATGTTGTTTTCATTCACTTCTTTTGGATGCAAAATTGTCCCAAAGATATATATTAAAAAAAAAAGAAAAAGAAAAAAAAAAACAATTCTGCTAAAATTTTTGCCCTTTAACTCTTTAGCTGCAAAAAAGGGTTAGTTGTTAATACACATGTTTTACTGTACAGGGCAGGCAGTAAGATGTAAGCACACCAGGGGCTGTGCACCATACTGATTGTGTAGGAGCAAATGCGAAAACGTGACATCAACCTGCAGTTCCTCTGCAATCTGCAAATGTCTGCAGGAACTCTTTAGGAAGAACAGTAAACTAGATTTTTTTTTTTTTTTCCCCCGATGCTCTACTCTGGTAAGAGCAGGTGTTTTTAAAGCTATCCATTTTTCGATTCAATCAGTTGGCAGAGTGTTCTACAAGAGTGTTCCTCCAGTCCTTGGTGGCTGCTGACAGTGCTCATGTTCCAGATCTCTTTACAGAAACATGACAATGCTGGTCATGCAGGTAACAACAAACAATCGCAGACTTGATTGTTTCCTTTTTTTCGTTTCAAAAAAGATTGCGAGACGCAATAAAGGCCAGTTTGGTTTAAATTGATTTTCCACGGAGGTCGAATGTGTTTTATTAAAAAGGAAAAAAAAATGGTTTCTTGAATAAATCACCAAACAAGAGGGCTCTTGTACCTCTTCAGAATTTTTGATTTGAATAGCTGTTGTGTTGCGTGTATGGCCATCATAAATGAGCTTATTTTAATCTGTTACATATTATCAAAACTGTACTTCTTTTTGGAAGATGAGCATTATTGTCACCTGCCAGGGAATGGATTGAAAAACACCGACCTACAACTTTGCTGTTAGATTGCCTCCTGACAGGAGAGATGTTAAATAGCACTTTGTCATGTAGTGTGAGGAGTAAAAAAAAAAAAAAATGAATGCAAAAATGCCACTTCACAGCAATTCCCCCCTTCAGAAGAGTACATGGTTTGACACCTTCAGATGCTCATAGAGCCTAATATGATACTTCTTGCTGAGTGGGGGAGAGGTCTGTGTGCAGTCAACATATGAACATTTCTTCCATGTGAAAATATTTCTTAAAAAAAAAAAATATATAATTATTGAAGGACACAGGCATCTCTCCAAATATGCTATTGAATAAAATGTGTTTTTGTGGTGTGTGTTTTTTTATTTTGTTTTTATTATGTTGGCATTTTACAATGTCTGAAACTAAAATTTAAGGACAAGAAAATGTTGTGGCTTATGTTTATTTTATTTTTTTTTTTCTCTCCTAGAATGTGTTTGTTAATGAATTGCACCAAAAGATGCTTTGAAAAATGTTAAAGCTTCTTAAAACTTAATAAACTGCGGTTTTGTTTGTATTTGGCTTCTGAAAGATGATGTGCTGTGCTATAAAGCGTATTAGGAGCCTTGTGATCAGTTTACAGGAAATCGGTCAACCTGGATATGTGCAATGTGAGATGATGGGATATGTTGGGGCTATAAATACAAATCATTGAAGATTATCCAAGTGATCATAAGGCTCGTTTCAAAAATTCTAAGATACATCTATAGGTTGCCATTTTTATTGGTCTGTAGTGAGATTTTTTTTTTTTTAAATAACTATAAAACAGCAATTTGTCTACCCCTCATTATTGTTGGTAATTATTGCCTGTCCTGACACTTCACACATTTTCTACATAGGTTGCTGTGCCCCACCTATCACTAGCCCAATTGTCAATCAAGAGTACCCTTTGTGTTGGCAAAGTCACTGATACAAACTGCATGTACATCTACACAGTTTTTTTATACACATGGAACTGCCACACAGCAATTAAGTGGAATGCACTATTCACTCAACAAAGCATACAAATGTTTATAGCATACTGCATTGGTAGCTCTTTTTTTTTTCTTGTAGTACTACAAATCCTCTTTCTCCTGATTTGAGTGGTTGCATCGTGTGACTCTGCCCAGGTATGTTTGTGCTATCTCCTCTTTGTACACACGGCTACCACAGCATAATTAATTCCTGAGCCAGGCCATACACTGTTCGAATCTTGGCTGGCTCAGCAGGAACCATATATGGGCAGGCTGAATGTACCAAGTTGATCGATCAATGTGGGTACAATCAGCATGCTGGGTTTTACCTGCGATTATAGCTTGAAAAAAAAGGGGGATCCCCTATGTGGTGGACTTTTAAGGCACAGAATTTTTTTACCCCAGAAAAAGAATTTTAGTATATTTTGAAAATTTATAGATCATTTATTACAAAAAATAATAACATATACATAAATATATTGAGGATAAAAGGTGCGAAGTGTTTGAACATCATTCAAAATAACCACAGAATATAGCTATACATCATAGTCAAAAGGTTTCTCACACCGAAGCGTTTCAGAGATTTAAAGTTTCCTCCTTCAGGATGTAAAGAAAATAAAAGACTTGCAGCAGTTCGAACACTATGTGCAAAGACACTTCAATGGCTTAAAAACAAAGCTTGGAGGGAGGGGCTCCTTCACCTTAAGGGTCCCCAGAGAGCATGCCTGAGTAGATAAATTGTGCCCGGACGGAGGAACCACCGATCGTCCAGATGACCACACCCCCTCCTCCACTAATAGGGAGGCTTGTACATGTATCGTGATGAATGGGGGACGCCAAAAGGGGCACACTGGGGTCGGACACAATAAAGGGAGAGCCCTAGTAAGATAAAACATATGTATACATATAAATGATTTATCTTGGAGATACATTTTTAGATTTTAATTAAATGTAGCATGTCCAAGTACCTGTAAAGGTGGACCTATTGCCTGAACTCTAAAAGAAAATACATTAAATGATTGCTATTAGTGTATATAGTATTTTATGGATCAAGACGACTAATGGTCATAAGGTAAATACAAACCATTAAAATATATAGTTGTGCATATTGCCCTTATAAGAGCAAATTGTAATCAGTTGTTGTAATCAATCAGATTGTAAATGGGTTGTATACAAAAAAATATTAGTATTCCTTATGGGTAGATAAGCCATAAGCCTTCTGAAAATATCTTATTTTTTATATATTTTTTAAAACATACCTAAATACTAATGCACAAGATGCTACATTAAGGTTTGAAAATGATAGAAGTATCATGGATCACCTTAATGTAGCATCTTGTGCATTAGTATTTGGGTATGTTTTAAAAAAAAGTATATAAAAAATAAAAGATATTTTCAGAAAGCTTATGGCTTATCTACCCATAAGGAATACTAATAATATTTTTTTGTATACAACCCATTTACAATCTGATTACAACAACTAATTACAATTTGATCTTATAAGGGCAATATGCACAACTATATATTTTAATGGCTTGTATTTACCTTATGACCATTTAGTCGTCTAGATCCATAAAATACTATATACACTAATGGCAATCATTTAATGTATTTTCTTTTAGAGCTACGATTCAACAACAATATATATAAAAAAAAAACTCAAGGCCCTCGGTGCAGGCAATAGGTCCACCTTTACAGGTACTTGGATATGCTACATTTAATTAAAATCTAAATTTATCTCTAAGATGATAAATCATTAAGGTAGAAGGATGCAGTATGCCTGCCATTGCAGGAGTGATGTTCCACATGTAAATACACAAGTTTATTGGGTATTTTCATACTAATATTGTCCTGATTACCACTGGTTTCAATAAGCAAATTAAAAGGTGTGCATCTATAATATATGCATATAGAAAGCAAAAAATCTGAATTTTTTATTATATATATTATACATACATACATATGTTTTATCTTACTAGGGCTCTCCCTTTATTGTGTCCGACCCCAGTGTGCCCCTTTTGGTGTCCCCCATTCATCACGATACATGTACAAGCCTCCCTATTAGTGGAGGAGGGGGTGTGGTCATCTGGATGATCGGTGGTTCCTCCGTCAGCTGATAGGCACAATTTATCCACTCAGGCATGCTCTAAGGTGAAGGAGCCCCTCCCTCCAAGCTTTGTTTTTAAGCCATTGAAGTGTCTTTGCACATAGTGTTCGAACTGCTATAAGTCTTTTTTTTCTTTACATCGTTTGTCAAGGTATACTCCCATGTATTACAATGTGTATTTTGACATATATTGCTCTATTATTACTTTTTTATAATAGGATTTCTATCATACTCTCACCCCCTGAAGAAGGAGGAAACTTTAAATCTCTGAAACGCGTCGGTGTGAGAAACCTTTTGACTATGATGTATATCTATATTCTGTGTTTATTTTGAATGATGTTCAAACACTTCATACCTTTTTAGCCTCAATATATTTATGTATATGTTATTATTATTTTTTGTAATAAATGATCTATACATTTTCTAAATATACTGTCAAATTCTTTTTCTGGGGTAAACAAAAAATTCTGTGCCTTTTTAAAAGTCCACCACATAGGGGATCTCCCTTTTTTTCTTTTTCAATATAGGATGTGGCACATACACAAAAATGCAGAGGGGAATTTTTTAGTAACATGCTGGCCCACAACATTTTCTGCGATTATAGCTTGTGGCTGCTATAGTTGCTAGCAATAATCACTGTCTTCCCCCCCCAGTGGGAAAGGCTTCCTATCCCCCCCCCCCCCCCCAACCAGCCTGTGGTTCCAGTAAAGAAATTTGCTCCTTGTATGGCTTGCATAAGAGTCATATTCCACAAGATTGAGGGAGAGAACCCAGTGGGGGATGCTGTACAGAAAAAGGCTGTGTGGCACCAGACAGCCACAAAGTGAGCAGTGCTGGAACGGAGAGGAAGGCATTTAACACAGCAGACTGCGCTAAGGGTTATGGCCCTAAGCTGACACCTTTTACAAAGTTGAGGGTATACAAGCTATTATCTTGACCCATGATGGGCCATACTTTGACATTAAGATGAGGTATTGTGTTGCGCAGCCTCACAATAGCAAGTCAAAGTGATTAGTGTGACAGTGAAGCGATAAATATGCAATGGTGTAAAACTGTATCAAAATAATCCCATAAAAATGCAAATGTTAATAGTGAATTCGTATATATAAGCTTAAAAAATAAAAAGTCAGAATTCCATGCTCACAGAACTCTCACCTCATAAAAAGGCTTATATAAGCCTTTGAATACTATGTACAATGAGCTTCCAAGGTACTTCCAGTAGATAAACGCCCAGGATAATATGGTACTGGTCCATTTCAACCTCTGACATATCCGCTACATGTTAGAATAAAGCAAATATGCCTCCCATTGGGTAAAATGGTATAAAACAACCCTTTATTGTAAGGAAGACTTGCATTTAGAACAGCGCTTATAGTGTATTGAATACTCAGCATAGCATTGTGTCTCGGATCACTTCGGGTCACGGAGGCCCTATGTGTTGCGTCACGTGACTTCATAAAGGAAATGGGATTGGTTGTTCTGATCTGTATTTTTGTCCCATGCACAGGAAATGTCGGTGGCTGTTTTGTACTTGCATTGATATTGTCAGTCGGCCATTTTTTTATTCTTATACAAATTTATTGGATACTTTCATACGAATATTGTCCTGATTGCCACTGGTTTCAATAGGCCATTTAAATCTCAATCGTGATGTCCATAGCTGAGGTGTATGTTCATAATATATGCATATAGAAAGTAAAAAAAAAAATGACACATGAAAAATAAATCCATATATAGATAGAGAGTGTGTGTGTGTGTGTGTGTGTGTGTGTGTGTGTGTGTGTGTGTGTGTATGTGTATATATATATATATATATATATATATATATATATATAATTATTCCTTAAAGGGGCAGGCTCAAAAGCCACTATGAAACGGTTCAAATCAAAGTCTACATTTAGGCCCTCAGGGGGTCAGAGTTTTTATAGAATCAAGCGAAAAAGAATCAAGATGACCCCCCCCCCCCCCCCCCCCAGGGGCCTAAATGTAGACTTTCATTTGAATTGTTTTTAGTGACTTTTGAGCATGCCCCTTTCAGGAATCTAAGATTCTATTTGAGTCATTTTATCACCATGTGTTTTATATATACCGTATATACTCGAGTTTAAGACGAGTTTTTTAGCCCATTTTATTGTGCTGAAAATGCCCCCCTCGGCTTATACTTGAGTCAAGCACTTTTCTGCAGCAGAAAATGACATTTTCCGACCCGACTTTGGGGCCCCATATCTTGGGGCCTCTTGGTAATGGGAACCCCAAATTTGGTATGCAAACTCAGTCGAACTAGCACTAAGTAGTCGGTTCAGAAAATGTCATTCTCTGCTGCAGAAAAGTGCTTGACCTATTCCGAACCGACTTTGAGTCATAGCTATGAGTAAGCACTAGTTGTGGTGCGAAACGCGTCAGCTCTGTACCCCCCTTTTTTGCCGTGTATGGATTGCAGTGTTTTTTGCTTTTAAATAAACGTTTTGGATTTTATTTTCTCGGTGTGCGGCTGTCCGGAGTTCTTCCTTTTTTGATTTCCAATCATTGTGCTATTAGCCAGCACCTGGGGCTCCCACACAGGAGCAGGAGCATTCGCTTGGGAAGGAGAGTCTTGGAGCGGTGGTTGTTTGTTTCTCATCTTGAATGGGTTAGGAATAAGCTTGATGGGTTAAAGATGTATATAGCGCTCTAGAGGTGCAGCCAGCTGTGGAAGAGGAAGCAGCTCTGTAGATATATCATAATAAAATAATTATAAATTAACTGCACATTATCTGGACAGAATGCTTGGGGAGATAGTGATGTGTTCCTGCTTAGGAGATGTATGTTAGCTTAGGGGGCTGCAAACTCTGCAGGGCTCCAACACACACTCGCTGCTATTCCAACCCTTCACATATTTCCACATAAACTTCCCTCCTGGCATTAAACTTTGCCAGGTATTGTTCTCAGCTTACCACCCCAAACTGATATTCCTCCCTCAGCTCACCTCTCTCCCTGCATGTCCTGTGAGCAGAATAGCTGTGCTCCTCCTCTGGGTTCTCTCATCATATGGCACTGAAGATAGAGGAGCGGGGGATTCAGCGGGACACACAGAGCACGTATGCAGGAGACTGAGGGAGGAGATGAGGAGACAGAAAATCAGGAGGGGCCGGCGGGGAGGAGTGCATCACAAGTGGTCTGACTAAATACAATCTCTTAGCAGCAGGGACCTTATCTACCTGTCAGCTAGCTGTGATTGACAGGTAGATCGAAGCAGAAGCTGTCATGGGGCCCCCTACTGGCAATACCTGAATGGTCAGGTGTGTGGCACTTACTATTGCGAGCTGTGTCGGCAGCTGCTGATGTAGCACCTGCCACACAGCTCGCATACTTCAAAGTCTTGCAGGACACGGCTGCTAATGGGGACTGTGTTCCTGTTGTGAAAAAAGTACAGGAACTCCGTTCCCATGCATTCCCGCAGGACCTGAGCCCTGGTTAAAATGGTTCGGAGCATGCATGCTCCCAACACGTGCCTGCTGGCCCTACATCCAGTGACGTCGCAGCCGACGGGGAGACGACTGCCAGCTTGACTCAGAGCCTTGGAAATCCCTGCAGCTAGCAAGACAGCAGCAGCCCCCCCCCACTCCGCCAGCTATCTAGAGCAGGACTATACAGTGAGCCTCCCCCACCCTTGTGACTAGCCATTTTAACCCTTACCTTGTGAGTTAATTCTTATTTAAGCTTTTTATCTCAATAAATTCATCATTAATCATTTTAATATACTGCACTAAGATGAGCGCTGCTGTTCTCCACATTAGGTTTCCTTTAATGCCTATTAAAAAAAATTGATCCATAGGTTGGGTTTCAATATTTTCGGACCTAAACCTAGTCTAATGTCCAGAATGTTTATACTGAAATATTAAAATAGTATTGTAATTATGAAAATATGCAAATCTTTGAGATTTACAACTTTCTAACAATACAAACAAGACATTTAAGTTCGTTTATCCGTGCTATTTTGAAGACAAGTGATACAAATGATGTTGCTTAAAATATATATTTATTAATTAAAAATACAGTGCAAATAATATCAGGTATATTTTGTGAATAAAACAAATGGATATATAAATTTATATCAGAGATATCAGATCATATCAATACATATCAGAGATACAGTAATGATGGTTCAAATAATGTTATTCACATTTCTATCATTCAAGTTCTTATGACAAAATACCACATTTCAATATTAGAATGATACTTGTACATTTTAAGACTTGGTAATTTGTGAATAGCTTCCGTGGATACGGACTCATGTAAACACCCAGTTTATGATAACACTGAGTTTAAGATAACAATGTGATCCTTCTCAAACAAACCGATCGCCTTATCTCTTAAATGTGCACAAACAAAATGTTATATTGTACACTGCTTTATAATTTCATCAAGGCTTTTGTTAAATTTAGATTGAATCAATGGTTTAACACATACTATAACCAATCCAATTCTAAATCTTTTAAGTCAGTATAGTGAGATATCACAATTTATGTTTCTCCCTTGTTTTAGAAGCAAAACAAATTCGTACTGCAGTTAGAATTCCCTTTACTCCAAAACAGAACTAACAATAGATTGGATTAGTCAAACATATGCTCAGCCAAACAATTCAATTACCCCAAAAAGGTATAATTTGGAAAGATCAATACTTTACCAAAACTCTAAGAAGTCTGTCATCTTGAGAAGTTTCAATAGACAGTGAGCCATAGACTGCTCCCTGGAGATCTTTCCTTCCGCCTCTATAGAGATGGAATCGTTCAGCCATCTTCCAATCTCTCTCCTATCAGCCTTCCAGATTTGTGATCTGTAGCTACTTTTATTTCACCCTAAAAGTGGGTGTGTATGTCATTTATTATTGTCAAATGACGATGTCATATGACAATTTTGTTTATATGTTTTCCATGGCAATATGCATGTGCGGCCATCTTGGATTCTTACTATTTTTCCCCTCTAGGGGGCAGTGTTGTATCAAATTACCTTAAATGTGATTGACATGACCTTCTGACCTTGGCTTAGCAAAACACCATTAATTGTGTAATGGTTGACAATCAGGTGTCACTATCCCCAGCCATCCTGGCGCTTCTTAAAATATATGACTATGAGAACATGTACCCACACAATTAGCTGTGTTGGTTTGTACATTCCTAGAACCTGAAATCACCAAAATATAACTCTTAGCCTAAAAAGTTATTCATGAATGGTTCCCTAAATAAGATACCATGTTTGCAACCTTATAATAACAATATGTATGTATTAAATGGGTTTATATATGAATAACTAATACAGATATACTTCTAACCATATTATAAAAGAAAACCCCATTTAAAATGCAATACAATAGGAATTGTGAATAAGCTCTCTGGTTTCTGTTGCTTAATTCTGGAAATACCAATTAGGTCTGTAAAGCTCATATTCCCTTATCTTGACTAAGTGTTCAAACCTTTAAATTATGGTCTGGGAAGGTGGTACAGACAAGACTTCTAGTGAAACAGAAAAATAATTCCTTGTGAGACAGAAAATGACTCTTGCATTGTTCATTCATTTAGCTATGAACTTAATTTCAACTTTAAAAAGAGATACAAGATGGCTTTGGGTTTGCTCAAAGCCTCCATGAAAATATACATAATATAAAGGCCTGTATCTATATAAATTCTTTTAACCCCAAATGTTCTGACACTAACTATGACATTTTATGATCTGCCACCTTTAAACACAGTGCCCTGTGGAAAGCCAACATTCAGTATGCAAACAGTGGTTCTAAATAAAGCCAGGCATATATGGTGCAACCTCAGTTTGTAGGAAAGAAAATCTCTTGATTCCCTCCCACGGAGCTATTGTGTTCTGGCATGGGGCGCATGTGGTCCTTTGACAGATAACACAGGTACCACCCCAGCTGTGTACAGATGCCTTGAATTGCAACTTATTTTATTAGCTTAGGTGACCAGGGGGGTGGGGGTGGAGGTGGTTGTATAGGGAGGATTAGACCAGGGCCGGTGCTGCCACTAGGCAGCCGCCTAGGGCGCACTGCTGCCTAGGGCGCCTGGCCACTGGCGCCTGGCCACTGGTGTTCTTACTCTCTCCTCTCTACAGCAAGTAACTAATGCCGCGTACATGGAATTCACGTCGGAAAAAGCTCTGATGGCTTTCCCGACCGAATTCCAGCGGAATTCCGCTCAAACTGTCTTGACTACACACGGTCACACCAAATTCCGACCGCCAAGAATGCGGTGACGTACAACACTATGACGAGCCAAGAAAAAATGAAGTTCAATGCTTCCGAGCATGCGTCGAATTGTTTCCAAGCATGCGTAGGAATTTTGCACGTCGGAATTGCTACAGACGATCGGAATTTCCGATGGAAACCTTTTCCGTCTGAAAAATTGAGAACATGCTCTCAAATATTTGCTGGCGGGAATTCGGCCAGTAAAATTCCGATGGAGCATACACACGGTCGCATTTTCTGATGAAAAGCGCTTATTGGTCTTTTACTGGCCGAAATTCCGATTGTGTATGCGGAATTAGTCTCCGCATCAGTGGGACCCCTCCGCTCCGTTTGCACATAGAGTCAGAGGAGCAGCAGTGGCGGCAGAGGACTGTATCTGTGTCCCGACTCCCGAATTAATGGAAGCAAGCAAACATTCATTGATGGGCGCTGGTGAGGCTGCATTTGATGGGCGCTGGTGAGGCTGCATTGATGGGCGCTGGTGAGGCTGCATTGATGGGCTCTGGTGAGGCTGCATTTGATAGGTGCTGGTGAGGCTGCATTTGATAGGCGCTGGTGAGGCTGCATTTGATGGGCGCTGGTGAGGCTGCATTGATGGGCGCTGGTGAGGCTGCATTGATGGGCGCTGGTGAGGGGGCATTTTATGGGCACTAAAAAGGTGGGTATACATGGGCAGGGCAAAGGTGGTGGAGTTAGGGGTGGAGCCAAGGGGGGCGGCAAAAATTAGGTTTTGCCTAGGGTGTCAAAAATCCTTGCACCAGCACTGGATTAGACCTTAATTTTTCTAGTTATTATACAAATAGTTGTGATTTAACACTTGCAGAAACAGGTCCTGGTTTCATTTTTAGTTTGCAAATTTTGCATAATAAATAACATGACCCAAAGTTTTGCAGAAAACCCTAGACTTGCGTCACAAGACAGAGAAACCATGAAGTAAAATCTGTGCAAAACAACTAAGCAGGAGACAAAACCTGTAAAAATCAAATATTACTTCTCCCACTTAGGCTGACTATGGATGGAAGAATTGTTTCTATGATTCAGCCCTTTTATGGTCAAATCAGTGAATGTTTGTTACTTCTTTAGTCTAGGGGGGGGGGGGGGGAGTCAGCAGCGACAAATGCTGTAGCTTCTGACGTAATGAAAGGACGCTTACCTGTCCAGGGATCCCGCGATGTCGGTACCCTGAGCCGATTCGTCAATCCGCTTCAGGTGCATGTGACGGCATTGTAAGTAAGGGCAGCTGCAGCGCTTAATGAATGGTCCTGCCATCTTCTGGGACCTATGTGTGTACCAGAAGATGGTGGGGCGGAGGGGCTGGAAATGTCTTAGATCGGCATTCTGCGATGTTACCCGGAAGTAGGAGCGGGTACCTGTTTAAACCTAGGTACCCGCCAAATGTGGCATGGGAGGGTGCAAACAAGCGGAGCTTCCCCTTTGTGTGAAGTTCTGCTTTGTTGACCATAAATGAGTATTTTGACTTCTGTTGAACTTAAAACAAGTAAAATAATCCGACGGTCACTCTGTTCGAAATGTGGGTGGTCGCTTTTGAACTGCCCGAATTTCGTTCCGTCTCCTGAACGCTTTATTTGAAGTGGGCAATGATTAGCAACCGTATTATTTATATCTCCGCTGGGGAGATTTAATTCCTCTAGTTGCCCTGGTAACTATTGCAGCTGGGACTAAAGGAGAGAGAATGTGTGAGGTCCAGCCTGCTGTTCAAATAGATAATGGAATAGAAAATCCAGTGGATTTGTGAATAAGTTATTCAGGGTTGTCACACCTTTTAGGAATTGTCCCTGTGTGTCAGTTAAAGGAAAAGTTCACCTTCTGAAAATATATATTAGCGCAGGCAAAAACAAAGTGCATTTATCATTTTTGGTTAGCAGATCACGCATGCAGTGACAAGCTCTTGCAGGCTTTCAAGATAGCTGTCTGCCCATACATCCAATACGGCAGGCAATTACTTGAGAGGAAGGTCAATGGACTACAAGAGTGCTTACCAGTATCCCTGCAGTTAATTGAGAACTACAAGCCATCAGCCGCAATGGATAACTGTAATTGTAGTCTATTCATTCACAGGAAACTGTGAATGAATTACGTGGCCATGTAGGAGGTGTGCTGTTTTTTTTTTTTTTTTAAATTGTAACAGTGGGTGCAAGGAGATTCCTCGCCTGCTGTCACGGGGTAGAAGGGAAGGAATGCTACATCCTAAATACGAGTGTAACATGTTCAGAAGTTGTGAACTTGGCATTTAACCTTGGAACCAAATGACTGGCAAGAATTTTTGGGCTGCAACTGCAAATAGTTCTAGAAATGTATTGGCTCTTGAAAACAGGTGGTTCTGTGCACTTGGCTATCTATTGTTACCCACATGCTTTAGAAGTTGTGCCACACCCAGCACAATGGCACATATCTGATGAAAAAATTCATAGTGGGTATTGCATAATAAACCCATCCTTTCACTTATTCTGAGGGGGAAAAAAAAAACTCTTGCTATGCACATCTTTACAGCAACCACAATAACTGTCAGAGCTTGTAAGACTCTTATGTTGAACCTTTCTAACAACTGTAACATGTTCAGCATGCACCCTTTCACCCCCCACCTGATAGCATGTGGAGGATCTCCCCCTGCACCCGCTGTCACCCGCAGTGAGGCCGTATTGGGCGCCACCTACATAGCCTCATCATTATTTACAGTTTCCTGTGACTGAATAAACTACAAGTGCTGTAAGCCATTGCAGCTGACGCCTTGTAGTTCGCAATGAACTGCAAGGGTGCTGGTGAGCATTGATCATTGATTTTCCTGCCCTCATTTAACTGCCTTCCCATATCTGGTATGGGCAAACCGCTATCTTGAGAGTCAGCAGGAGCCTGGCATTGCACCTGCGTTCTGCTGATTGCGGTGCAATGCTCTGCAGGCTCCTTAGACAAAAAATAATTAGCATTTATTTTTTTTCAAAAGGTGAACTTATCTTAACCACTAGGTGTCCGCGTTATAGTCGAAAGACTGCTACAGCGCAGCGCCCAATTGCCGGGACGTCCTCCTGTTTACTTCCCAGATGTGTGCTGCTGCGGGCGCGCATCAGGGAAATTCTGTGTTGGCCGTGTCCCTTGGACACAGCCAGTCACAGATCGTGCTAAATGGCCAATCACAGCGGCCATTTAGCACTCGATCTGAGTGTCCAATGGGAGATGATCTCATATGTAAACATATGAGATCATCTCTCATTGCCGGCTCTCCCTCCTTACACAGAGACAGCGTGTGAGGACGGAGAGCGACCTGCTGCAGTGTCAGTAAGTGTAAAAAATAAATAAATAGAAAATACAGTGCCATCTGTCATCAGTGTCACGTGCCATCTGTCATCAGTGTCACGTGCCATCTGTCATCAGTGCCACGTGTCAGTGCCACGTGTCAGTGCCACGTGTCAGTGCCATCTGTCATCAGTGTCACGTGTCATTGTCCTGGTGCTCCAGGGCCTTCAAAAGTGTAATAGGTAGTCAACAATTTTAGATGTGTAAGTTATGCTCCTAGAACACGCGACGGTACTCCCTGCATGTTGGGCCTCTCTATGTGGCTAGGCTGTAAAAAAAAGTCCCACACATGTGGTATCGTAATACTCAGGAGGAGTAGCAGAATGTATTTTGGGGTGTCATTTGTGGTATACACATGCCGTGTGAGAGCAATAACCTATTACAATGACAATTTTGTGGGGGAAAAAAATGACAACATCAAAAACCTCACCATGCATCTTACTAAATACCTTGGAATGTCTACTTTCAAAAAAGGGGTCATTTGGGGGGTATTTGTACTTTCCTGGCTTGTTAGGGTCGTAAGAAATGAGATAGGCCATCAGTATTTCAGTTGTGATCAATTTTTTATGATTTGCACCACAGCTTGTAGACTCTAACTTTCACACAGACCAAATAATATCCACTAATTTGGGTTATTTTTACCAAAGATATGTAGCAGTATAAATTGTGGACAAAATTTATGAAGAAAAATTTATAACTTGCTAAATTTTATCACATTTTTTCAAAATTTTCGGTCTTTTTTTCATTTATAAAAAAATAAATAAAAACCCAGAGGTGATCAAATACCACCAAAAGAAAGCTCTATTTGTATGAAAAAAAAGGACAAAAAGTTAATTTGGGTACAGTATTACATGGATGAGTAATTGTCATTCAAAGTGTGAGAGAACTGAAAGCTGAAAATTGGTCTGGTCACGAGGGGGGTTTAAGTGTCCAGTTGTCAAGTGGTTAAATTCTTGGTTCTGTTTGCCAGTTGATTTAGTATGGTGCTACATTGGATTTACTGAAAGACATAACATATGCGTAAATTAAGGATATAAAGCCCAGGGTGTTTTGGGTCAGCAAAAACAACTATGTTGAAGGGGCGGGGGTTCTTCAACAATGTATTGATTTATTGAAAGTTTTTCTGCAGGGGGCTTTTTTAAGAGTCATATAGCTGTTGAAAGGATTTGCTCCCAGTAATTGGTAACCTAAAATATGTCTTTGAAATCCTGTTTGGACTACCAACCAAATCCAGTGGGTTTTTCAGAGCTAAAATGGGACTACTTGAACCCTGCATGTACACAGTGCACTCCAGAGCTCTACACTCTGTTTATAGCATAATCATGAGTTGTGTACATAACACACTCTTGAACCCAGCACTCTTTACGTAGTGGACCCTAGATGCAACAGGCCCTTTGAGGGCAACCATACTGTTGATGCGGCCCACAATGACATTTAGTTTGGCACCCCTACCTTAAACTATGAAATGTTTTGTTGTACAGCAAACATACATGTAGGAAGATCATAAGGAAATCACATTTGCAATCTTATCGCAAAAGTCAATGAGGAAAATTTTCCATTGGGATAGATCTAAAGTGCCTTGAAAAAGTATTCACACCCCTTGAAATTTTCCACATTTTGTCATGTTACAACCAAAAATGTAAATGTATTTATTGGGATTTAATGCGATAGACCAACACAAAGTGGCACATAATTGTGAAGTGGAAGGAAAATAATAAATGTTTTTCAATTTTTTTTTTTTACAAATATCTGAAAAGTGTGGCATGCATTTGTATTCAGCCCCCTTTACTCTGATATCCCTAACTAAAATCTAGTGGAGCCAATTGTCTTCAGAAGTCACCTAATTAGTAAATAGAATCCACCTGTGTAAATTAATCTCAGTATAAATACAGCTGTTCTGTGAAGCCCTCAGAAGTCTGCTAGAGAACCTTAGTAAACAAACAGTATCATGAAGGCCAAGGAACACATGTGACAGGTCAGGAATAAAGTTGTGAAGTTTAACGGCTTGCCAACCAGCTGCTGCAGTTCTACTGTGGCAGGTTGGCTCGGCTGTACGAATCGCCGTACTGGTACGGCAGTCCCTTTATTGGCTATAGCCGGCCACTCACGATCGTTCCACAGATAGCCAGAATGGGGATCTGTCAATGTAAACAAACAGATCCCCATTCTGTCAGGGGAGTAGAGAGAGATCGTCTGTTCCTAGTGATCAGGAATCTCTCTCTCTACTTCCAGTCAATCCATTCCCCCCACAGTTAGAAACACCTCCCTAGGACAGACTTAACCCCTTGATCGCCTCCTAGTGTTAACCCCTTTCCTGCCAATGTCATTTATACAGGGATCAGTGGCTATTTTTAGCTCTGATCACTGTAATAATCTCACTGGTCCCAAAAAAAGTGTCCGATCTGTCTGCAGCAATGTCACAGTCCCACTAAAAATCACTGATCACCACCATTGATAGTTTAAAAAAAAAAATGCCATAAATATATCCCCTATTTTGTAGACGCTATAACATTTGCACAAACCAATATACGCTTATTGCAATTTTTTTTTCCTTTTACCAAAAATATGCAGAAGAATACATGTTGACCTACACTGATCTAGAAATTATTTTTTTTTTAATCTTGGAATATATATTATAGCAAAAGTAAAAAATATTGTCTTTTTTTTTTTGGTTTTATAGCGCAAAAAAATAAAAAAAAATTGCAGAGGTTATCAAATACCACCAAAAGAAAGCACTATATGTGGGGGGGGGGGACCTCAATTTTGTTTGGGTACAGCGTTGCACAACCGCACAATGCATAGTTACATAGTAACACTGTGCTGAATCGCAAAAAATGGCCTGTCATTAAGGGGGTAAATCCTTCCGGGGGTTAAAGCAGGATTAAGCTATAAAAAAAATATCCCAAGCTTTGAACATCTCACGGAGCACTGTTCAATCCATCATCCAAAAATAGAATCAGTATGGCACAACTGCAAACCTACCAAGCCATGGCCGTCCACCTAAACTGACAGGCCGGGCAAGGAGAACATTATTCAGAGAAGCAGCCAAGAGGCTCATGGTAACTCTGGAGGAGCTGCAGAGATCCCACAGCTCAGGTGGGAGAATCTGTCCACAAGACAACTATTAGTCGTGCACTCCACAAATTTGGCCTTTATGGAAGAGTGGCAAGAAGAAAGCCATTGTTTGAAAGAAAGCCATAAGAAGTCCTGTTTGCAGTTTCTGAGAAGTCATGTGGGGGACACAGTAAACGTGGAAGAAGGTGCTCTGGTCAGATGAGACCAAAATTGAACTTTTTGGCCTAAAAACAAAACGCTATGTGTGGCTGAAAACTAACACTGCTCATCACCCTGAACACACCATCCCCACCGTGAAACATGGTGGTGGCAGCATCATGTTGTGGGATGCATTTCTTCAGCAGGGACAAGGAAACTGGTCAGATTTGAAGGGAAGATAGATAGAGCCAAATACCGGGAAGTCTAATACAGCGTACACACGGCCAGAATTTCCGATGGAAACAGTCCGATGGGAGCTTCTCAACGGATTTTTCGACCGTGTGTATGCCCATTGGTCTTTTTCTGTCGGCATTTCCGACGGACTTTAGATTGAGAGCCTGTTCTTAATTTTTCAGACGGAAAACCTTTCTATCGTGTTTATGCAATTCCGACATGCAGAATTCCGACGCATGCTCGGAAACAATTCGTCGCATGCTCGGAAGCATTAACCACTTAAGCCCCGGACCAGTTTGCAGCCAAAGGACCAGGCCCCTTTTTGCGATTCGGCACTGTGTCGCTTTAACTGACAATTGCGCGGTCGTGCGACGTGGCTCCCAAAAAAATTGGAGTCCTTTTTTTCCCACAAATAGAGCTTTCTTTTGGTGGTATTTGATCGCCTATGCGGTTTTTATTTTTTGCGCTATAAACAAAAATAGAGCGACAATTTGAAAAAAATGCAATATATTTTTTACTTTTTGCTACAATAAATATCCCCAAAAAAATATATAAAAAAAATTATTTTTTCCTCAGTTTAGGCCGATACGTATTCTTCTACATATTTTTGGTAAAAAAAAATCGCAATTAGCGATTATTGATTGGTTTGCGCAAAAGTTATAGCGTTTGCAAAATAGGGGATAGTTTTATAGCATTTTTGTTATTTTTTTTTTTTACTAGTAATGGCGGCGATCAGCGATTTTTATTGTGACTGCGACATTATGGCGCACACATCGGACATTTTTGACACATTTTTGGGACCATTGTCATTTATACAGCAATCAATGCTATTTAAATGCATTGATTCCTGTATAAATGACACTGGCAGTGAAAGAGTTAACCACTAGGGGGCGGGGAGGGGTTAGGTCTGTGACGTGTGTGTTTTTTATTTTTTTTTACAGTAGGGGGGTGTGGCTTTACGTCTGACGTCACTGATCGGCTTTCCCAATGACAGGGAACAGCCGATCAGTGACAGGCAGTGTAGCAAGCACGGGGAGAGGTTTGTTTACACAGACTTCTCCCCGTTCTTAAGCTCTGTGACCCGATTGCGGGACACCAGTGGCGATCGGGTCCGCTGGTCCCGCGGCCGCGGTCACGGAGCTCAGGACCGGGTCGCGAGCGCTCCGCCGTCGGCTGGGCAATTAAAGGGGACGTACCGGTACATGCTTTTGCCCAGCCGTGCCATTCTGCCAACGTAAATGTGCAGGAGGCGGTCCTGAAGTGGTTAAACTTCCCTTTTATAGTGCCGTCGAGCGCGTTGTATGTCGCGGTGTTATTGACCATCGGAATTTGGTGTGACCGCGTGTAGGCGAGACAGTTTGAGCGGAATTCCGACGGGAAAACCATCAGAGCTTTTTCCGACAAGAATTCTGATCGTGTGTATGCGGCATTAGAAGAAAACCTGTTTAGTCTGTAAAAGACTTGACTGGGGCGGAGGTTCCCCTTCCAACAGGACAACAACCCTAAACATACAGCGAGAGCTACAATGGAATGGTTTAGATCAATGCATATTCATGTGTTAGAATGGCCCAGTCAAAATGCAGACCTAAATCCAATTGAGATTCTGTGGCCAGAATTAAAAATTGCTGTCCATCCAATCTGACTAGCTTGAGCTAGTTTGCAAAGAAGAATGGGCAAAAATTTCACTCTAGATCAGGGGTCTCCAAACTTTTCACTTCGGGGGCCACATTGTGCATTTTTCACATATTCGCGGGCCGAAAAAATAATTTTTTTTTTTAATGAATCGGCAGTAGAATAAAATAGAATTTGACAGGCTGCCGGCAGTAGAGCTTGATGGCGCACCTAAACGATGTAACCTCATGCACTGGGGCTAAAATTCCAGTGTTCACAGGGTCTTGCATCTGTGTTACTGTCAACACACACACGCCTCCATACATTTGTATCCTCATCAGAGCCCCCTCTGCATATTTGTGTCCCCCTTAGAGCCCCCCCGAATATTTGTGCCTGAATAAGAACCCCTGCATATTTGTATTCCCATCAGAGCCCCCTGACACGTTTGTGTCCCCATCAGAGCCCCCTTCCATATTTGTGTCCCCATCAGAGCCCCCTTACATATTTGTGTCCCCATCAGAGCCCCTTCCATATTTGTGTCCCCATCAGAGCCCCCTTACATATTTGTGTCCCCATCAGAGCCCCCTTTCATATTTGTATTCCCATCAGAGCCCCCCTTCCATATTTGCGTCCCCATCAGAGACTCCTGCACAATTATGTCCCCCTTAGTGCCCCCCTTCCACATTTATGCCCCCCATCACAGCCCCCTGCACAATTGTGTCCCCCTTAGAGCCCCCTTCCACATTTATGCCCCAATCAGAGACCCAGCACAATTGTGTCCCCCTTAGAGCCCCCTTCCACATTTATGCCCCAATCAGAGACCCCAGCACAATTGTGTCCCCCTTAGAGCCCCCTGCAAAACTGTGTCCCCCTTAGAGCTCCCCTTTCACTTTTGTGTCTCTCAAACTAGCCCCCGCCGCACATTTGTGTCCCCATCACCTCCAACAGTCACATCTGTGTCCCTCTTACATCTGTGTCCGGCTTCAGCGCTGTTCTGCTGTACCTCCCGACTCCCGCCCGGCTGTTACACAGGCACGTTGTAGCCAAAAGCACAGCCGTAAAGGACACTGATGCTAACAGAGGGGCGGGACCCGGGAGGCGCAGTAGGTCCTATCAACAACTAGTGAGGCGCCGGGTTGGACATGCTCCGTCGGGCTGCGGGACCTGTGCTGCATACTATCAGGGCTAGGGGTGCAACGGATCAAAAAACTCACGGATCGGATCGATCCTCGGATCAGGAGTCACGGATCGGATCATTTTTCGGATCAGCAAATAATTGAATTTGCAAAAACCTGTGAAAATTCCGCCACCATATAGTCCCCACTGTAATATCCACGTCATCTCCCCAACTGTAATATCCACGTCATCTCCCCCACTGTAATATCCACGTCATCTCCCCCACTGTAATATCCACATCCTCTCCCCACTGTAGTATTGGCTGGGTATCGCAGAGTATTGGCTGGGTATCGCAGTATTGGCTGGGTATCGCAGAGTATTGGCTGGGTATCGCAGGGTTAATGCAGAGTATCGCAGAGTATTGGCTGGGTATCGCAGAGTATATGCAGGGTTAATGCAGAGTATCGCAGAGTATTGGCTGGGTATCGCAGAGTATATGCAGGGTTAATGCAGAGTATCGCAGAGTATTGGCTGGGTAATGCAGAGTATATGCAGGGTTAATGCAGAGTATCGCAGAGTATTGGCTGGGTAATGCAGAGTATATGCAGGGTTAATGCAGAGTATCGCAGAGTATTGGCTGGGTAATGCAGAGTATCGCAGAGTATTGGCTGGGTAATGCAGAGTATCGCAGAGTATTGGCTGGGTAATGCAGAGTATATGCAGGGTTAATGCAGAGTATCGCAGAGTATTGGCTGGGTAATGCAGAGTATCGCAGAGTATTGGCTGGGTAATGCAGAGTATCGCAGAGTATTGGCTGGGTAATGCAGAGTATATGCAGGGTTAATGCAGAGTATATGCAGGGTTAATGCAGTATATTGGCTGGGTAATGCAGGGTATGTTTACAAGTGATCGCTCCGTCAAATTTGACGGAGCGATCACATTGTAAACAGTGGCCGGGTGTACCAAGATGGCCGCCGCTCCGGAGCTAGGCCGAAGCCGCGGCCTTTCCTAAGGCCGCCGGGTGTACAAAGATGGCCGCCGCCGCTCCGGAGCTAGGCCGAAGCCGCGGCCTTTCCCAAGGCCGAGGCCGCAGAGCGCTCCGCGGATCGCGGGGTGTGCCGATCCGAACGGGGTGGCCCGTTCGGATCACGGATCGGCGACTCAACCTGCGGGCCGGGAAAAACGTCCCAGCGGGCCGTACTTTGGAGACCCCTGCTCTAGATGCATAGTTAGTAATTTCCAAAAAGACTTGCAGCTGTAATTCCAACAAAAGGTGGTTCTACAAAATATTGACTCAGGGGGGCTGAATACAAATGCGCACCACACTTTGAAAAATTGAAAATAATTTATCATTTTCCTTCCAATTTACAATTCGTGAAGTGCCACTTTGTGTTGGCTTATCACAGAGATCTGGAATTAGCGGACCTCCAGCTGTTGTAAAACTACAAGTCCCATCATGCCTCTGCCTCTGGGTGTCATGCTTGTGGCTGTCAGAGTCTTGCTATGCGTCATGGTCATGGAACTTGTAGTTCTGCAACAGCTGGAGGTCCACTAATTGCATATCCCTGGTTTATCACATAAAATACATTTACGTTTTTGGTTGTAACATGTAGAAGATTTCAAGGGGTATGAATACTTTTTCAAGGCACTGTATATCCTTTGGATTTGCCCAGTAGCCAATGGTAAGTTTGGGTTCTATTAACGCTTAAATTCTAGAAGGTTATATTGGTAAAGAAACTAAAAAGAGGATGGAAATTACAAGAAGATGATGATCCAAATCATTACTCTGACTCACTTCTGGTTTCTGTGCAAAAGTGATTTTGCACTTTCCAGCTTTAGTAATAAACCCCATTGTGTACTTAAAAGTGGGGTATGCCTGTATATAGACTGGGTAAACACAGAGTGTATATCTACCTTGTGGCACCAGATTCAGTATGTATATCGTACCGTCCGCTCGGCAGTACCGATGGACATAATGTCCGGTGATTAAATGTATCCCTCACTCCAATCAGCTGGCGCAAAGCTAATTGCGGAGAGGGGAGAGAACAGGGCCGACCACAGTCACGCCCCCCGAGTGGTGTGCGCGTGGCTCCGTCCCCACCACGGGCGTCAGACACTGACGCTGGAACGGAGCCCGCCCACTCCACCCACTCCAGCCACTGACACAGCCAGCTTCCCCAGTGGACAGTGCATGTGCACTGGGGTTGCAAGAAGGAGGACATTCGGCGATATAAGTGCCGACTGGAATCTCCTGAAACGCCGACACAGGTTAATAGACCCGGGCGGCTTTGTGTGCCGGGCGCTCCCCCAGGACCCACACCGCGGATGGGGAGGAAGAACAGGACAAAGGAGGATGTTTTGCAATAATAAATTAAAATAGAGATGTTTTATTAAACATAGGGGGAGAATTACAAGGCCAGGAAGGATTCTTCTGGGGACTGAAGATTAAATATAAAGTTATTTATGTAAAGAATTACTAGATCATTAATTACGAATGGACCCATAGGGCCGGGTAGAAAAAACATTCCTACCAAAAGAGGTGTATGGCGGGGGCCCTGGAAATTGGGGAATTTGGGCACTTGCAATAGTATGGCGTGTATACAGAGAGTGACAATCAATATGGCATTCAAAATGGACATTTCTGATCACCGATAACCACAATAAATTACAGTCACCAAGAGAAGAACATGATACGAATGCAGAAAATACCATGTATTCACAAAATAGCAATTTACACTGTAAATACAGAACAGAGAATGTTAATATGGAGATCCCAAGTTGGGAAAGATCCACGACACAGAATGGTACATGTATATTAATTTTTACTAATGATAAGCTAAGTTTAAGAACATGGTACAGAGGTTAACATTCACAGATAACATTCATAAAAATACAAAATTAACATATGGAGAGGAAAACAGAGTCAGTGTAATTCAGATGAGAGCTGGTATAAATAGGAACATGCCTGTGTAATAATAGGTTAGTACGGTACTAAAGGGACAGAGATGTTATTTTTTCATGCCGCCTGTTGGGAAACCTTTGAGAAATGGTTTAAACCACATGCTGTCGTTTAGACCTGGTGGTGAAGTAGCTTTTAATTTATGTATCCACCGAGATTCCAATTGAAGGAGGGACTTGTTCCAGTCCCCCCCTCTAGGGTCTGGGTGTACACGGTCCAGGATCAAAAATTTGACCTTTGGAAATTTTCCATTATGGACTATGGTTGTATGATGACCAATGGGTAAATCTGGGTCACAGGACTGCATACTTGAAATGTGTCTATAGGCCCTTTTCCAAAATTCGGTTTTGCTTTTTTCCGATATAAAAACAATTACACTCACATAGGAGTAGGTAGATCACCCCAAGCGTTCGGTAGTTGGCGAAATGCTTGGGGTGAAAAATGTGGCCATTGGGTAAAGTTGGATTTTTTTGTACTAACATATATTTGCAATAGTGACATTTTCCGCAAATGAAAGTACCTCTATATTTACAGTGACTTTTTCTGTCTCCTCGAAACTCGCTGCTAACTATCTAGTCTCCGATAGAAGCAGCGCATTTAAATGTGAAGAGGGGTACTGGTGGAACAAATTTCCCTAACGCTGGATCAATTACCAGGAGATGCCAATATTTGTCAACAATTTTTCTTATATTATCATGCTGGTTACTATATTTCGTGATAATTCTGGTGAAGTTGGTATCTTTTTTTGGGTTTAACTGAGTACAATAGAGTGTCTCTAGTCTGTGCATATGCTTGCTTGAATGATCGTTTTAGGGAGGCATGGGAATATCCCCGCAACAGAAGTCTATCGCAGAGTTTTTTTTCACCTCCTCCCTAAATATAGTGAACAGAAAGAGAGAGAGACGGCGGCCTCTAAGTGCAGCAAATAAAATCAATTTATTATCAAACAGGATTAAGAACACTCACAAGATGGATGTGTCATGAAGGCATATCAGGAATTTAGAGAGTCATCCGTTTTGGGTCCCGGGTGAAGTGGTAGATGTCATCAGGCATGCTGTCTCAAACTTGGCTGTGTGGTCCAGTAAAGATCCGGTAGCGCTGTGGGCTCTTAGCGTTTCGGATTGCTGGGGAACAGGCTATGGAGACAGTGGGCTGCTTCCTTCTAGGCAGCAGTGGTGTTGTTCAGGATTCACTTCCGGGTACGGGTCACATGGGCGGCGCTTCGGGGCATGCGTGCCCCTTCATCAGGCTGTGCTATTGGCCATCTTGGGAGAGGGGATTATGTAACCTAAATGGTGAGTGGCTGAGGACTGGATTGGAGGGCAAACAGAGGGGGGCAGGGCCGGACGGGGGCGGATGTGTAACCATGGAGACCGGGCCAGCAGTGTAATATGAGAGGGTGTGTTTAAAGCTGGAAGTGACGCTGTGGTAGAGCAGACTATCAGGGGAGAAGTTCATGATTATTAAAAGTGATACCATAATCGGACAGACTGTCTGGGGGAGAGTGAATAGTGGTTATAAGGGACCTGAGGGAAGCTTTTTATTTTTTCAATGGCGAAGGGCAGATAAAGGAGTTATATTAACTGAATATTACAGGGAAAGGGATGGGATCACAATGGGATTAGCTGGTGAATAATGTCAGTGTTATTACCAGAGTGCTGCGGGCATGCAATAAGGGTATATGACTTGATAAATATGTAAATATATATCTCTATAATTATATAGATAAATAAATAAACATCTAACAGACATATAAGTTGTACTAATCCTATAGACTATGGACTATATACTTACGGCCAATAAAAATCATTAAATAGGGGCGACCTTGGGAAATCATATATAAAAGATAAGAGAAGAAAAAGTTATAAATTATTATATTATTTTGTACTACTATACTAACAGATTGAGTCAGATGGCGTGGGGGAGGGGGGATGGGAGGCTCGAAGTGGGGGGGGGGGAGAAAAGCAGATAGGATACTGACTGGAGGCAATGTCAATATTCTATGTAAATAGGAGGGTGGGGAGCTGGGTAAGAGGGATTTAGGGAGTGACATGTGGATCTGGGGTTATGTATGGGGGGGGGGGGACAACTGTATTGGGGGATGACTAATGATACATACACGGTATTGGTGGGCACGATAATGAATATCATGATAAAATAAGTAATAAAAGGGGTAATAGAGGGGTCTGGGTAAAAATACATAGTATGTCAACAAATATGCATTTGGTGAATGTCAGAAATATATGTATAAATACAGAATATATATAAAAAAACATATATACACATATATATAAAAATCACATACATATGCATGTATATAAAATGCATACAAAATGCACTACACACATAAACATATAAAAAAATGCATATAAATACAAACACATAAACAGGAAGAAACTATCGTCATAATCATATAAGGGGTTAATCCAGGAGATATCGTGAATGTATGGGGGATTGTTCAGAAAATGAGAAATCAGAGGAGAATATTGATTTCAATCCCCTCATTGAGGCCCCCAGGCGACAGTGTGTCTAGTTTATAAATCCAATAATTCTCCCTTTCGCATAGGCGCTTATATCGCTCTGCGGTTGGGAGAGAATTGGAAATTGATTCTAGTACCCAGACGCGTAAACCCAATGAATTTTGTTCATGGTGTTCTTTAAAGTGTCTGGGTACGCTATGTTTATCTTTTCCCTTTTCTACCAGGTTGCGATGCTCGCTGAATCTTTTACGGAGGGTTTTTATGGTGCGACCGACATACAGTAGGCCGCAAGGGCAAGTGAGGCAATAAATAACGTAGTTAGAGCTGCAGTTAAAAAAGTTAGGAATGGTGTATTGTTTTCCTTTGTGATGAAATTCCTTCTATGGGTCACGTGTGCACAGGTAAGGCAAAGAGGTTTTTTACACTGGTACATACCTTTAATATTAAAAAAAGTCAATGATGCGCTGGCCGTTGGACGTGTAGATTGAAATTTACTAGGCGCTATTTGGGATTTTATGTTTCTTGCTCGTCTATATGTCACTAGAGGTCTGTCTGTTAAGGTGAGTTGTAGATGTGGGTCTTCACGCAGGATAGACCAATGTTTTGCAAGAATGTTTTCCATTTTCTTAAAACGATTATGAAATTTGGTGATGAATCTCACGGGTTGGGTAGTATTGGTGGTATTGATTTCTTCAGTGTGGGTGGTCGTTGTAGTGTTGTCATGGAGATAATGGCAGAAGGCGTCGTCTATGATCTGATCAGGGTAACCCTTTTCTTTAAACTTGATTTTAAGTATTTGGCCGTGTGTTTCATAGTCTTGTAATCGCGTACAATTATGCTTTAGGCGACAGAATTGACTCTTAGGGATGTTTTTAACCCATCGTGGATGATGGCAGCTGTCGAAATGTAAGTATGAGTTGCCTGAAGTAGGTTTAGTGAAATTTTGGGCGCATATTGAGGTGTCTTGATGGAAGAGTTCTAGATCTAAAAAGGCCAGTTTTTTTATCATCTGTAACCGAAGTGAAGGAAAGGCCCATGGTGTTATTGTTGCAGTGTTGTACGAAAGGGGGAATGAGAGTGTCTGGACCATCCCAGATGATTACAATATCATCTATATACCGACCGTAGAAGATGATATTGGCTGTATATGGGTTGTTATTTTGTATGTGTTTGAGCTCCCATAGACCCATGGTGAGGTTGGCATAGCTGGGGGCAAAGTTGGCCCCCATAGCTGTGCCTTGTGTTTGAATGTAAAAATCGCCGTTAGATTCAAAGTAGTTGTGTGTTAGGCAAAATTTCTGAATTTCCAATAAGAATGAGCACTGGCGTTGATTGAGAAGTGGTTTGTTGTTGAGATAATGTTGTACGGCATGAATACCTATGTCGTGGGGGATGGATGTGTATAAAGAAACAATGTCTAGGGAGAGCCAACGGTATGTCGGTTCCCAGGAGTAATGTTGTAATGTGGAGAGTAATTGGATGCTATCTTTAATGTATGATGGTAGATTGTGTACTATATTTTGTAGGAAGTGGTCTAGATAAATGGAAAAATAGCTAGTCACGCTTTCCATAGCGGCAACTATGGGTCTACCGGGTGGATGTGTAGAATTTTTATGGATATTGGGTAGATGATAAAAATACGGCCTTTGATAGAAATCATGTTTAAGGAAGGCAGCCTCCGAGGCTGTTAAAATACCGTCTGTGGCTGCTAGGTCAATTATGTCATGAGCTTCAATGGTGAACTCGGGTAACGGGTCTCTTGGGAGTTTTTTGTATGTGGTAATGTCAGATAGGAGCCTGGCGGATTCAAGCATGTAGTCAGTGCTCTTTTGGACAACAATGCCGCCACCTTTATCTGCTAGCTTGATGGCTGGTGATTTATTATCAGTGAGTAGTTTCAGTGATGTTCGTTCTGCAGGTGTTAAATTGGACTGTGGATGTGTTTTGGAGTTTGATACTTGGCACATCCTGAGTATATCAGCATAGACGACCTGATAAAAAGTTTGGACGTAAGGTCTTTTAGAAAATGTGGGATAAAAAATGGATTTGGGTTTGAAGGTAGTATGCTGGATGGGCGGGGAAGTAGGAAGGTGTTGTGTGAGTGATTCAATGAGGTCATCTGTATAAAGATCTTCTAACTGATCCAGGGCCTGGAGTTCTGCGGGTCCTATTATGGAGGATCAACCCTCACCCTAATCTGAAACCCGGAGGGGAATGAACGTAAAATTTACTTATTTTTTAATTTTTTTCTTATTTGGGGGCTGGTGGTGGGGGGGCCCCCTGGGGAGGGAAGATCAAATTGGGAGGAGGGGAAGGGGTATAGGGGGAGGAGGGGCCTGGGAAAAAAGGGAGGGGTTTCCTGGGGCAAACCTACAATTGGGGGGAACCGGGGGTAAGGGTTTTGCTTTTAACAAATTTTATGGATTTTTTGCGTTTTCCAACAAAAATTTTTTGAATTTAACTAAAAACCCCTTTTTTTTAACTTTTTTTTAAACAATTTTGGTTGAAAAATTTTGTTTTTTAAAAACCCAAAGGTTTTAAACTTAAAGTTTTTAAACTCAAAGACACATTTTAAACCCCTTCCCCCCCCCCCCTTTTTGGCGAAGGACGCCGCCCCTTTAAATTCCGGGGTTGGGGGGTCCAGGGCCCCCCCCCCCCCCCGGTCGGGGGGAGGGGTTCCTCGGGAAGGGAAACGGGCCCCGGTTTTACCCCCCCCCGTCTCTGGAAAGGACGCGTTTCCTTCCCCCCTTTTATGAAACCCAAGAAGGGAAATTCACGCCCTGTCCCTTTCCCGGAAACCCGGGGGCCGTTTCCCCTCCCCGCCCCCTCCGGCCCCCCCCCCTGCCCCCCTGCCCCCCCGCCCCCCCCCCCCCCGGCCTGGCGGCCCCCCGTCCGCGGCCCGGGCGCAAAAACGCGGCTTTTTCCCCTTACCCCGGCCCCCACCCCCCCCCTGCCCCGGCCCCCCGGCCCTTCCCCCTTTCCCCCCTTTTCCCCACGGGGGCCCCCCCCCCCCCCCCCCCCCCCCCCCCCCCCCCCCCCCCCCCCCCCCCTTTTTCCCCCCCCCCCCCACCCCCCCCCCCCATTTTTTCCCCCCCCCCCCCCCCCCCCCCCCCCCCCCCCCCCCTTTCCCCCCCCCCCCCCCCCCCCCCCCCCCCCCCCCTCCCCCCCCCCCCCCCCCCCCCACCCCCCCCCCCCCCCAAAAACCCCCCCCCCCCCCCCCCCCCCCTTTTCCCAAAATTCCCCCCCTTCCCCCCCCCCCCCCCCCCCCCCCACCCCCCCCCCCCCCCCCCCCCCCCCCCCCCCCCCCCCCCCCCCCCCCCCCCCCCCCCCCCCCCCCCTTTTTTCCCCCCCCCCCCCCCCACCCTCCCCCCCCACCCCCACCCCCCCCTCCCCCCCCCCCCCCCCCCAAAACCCCCTCCCCCCCCCACCCCCCCCCCCCCCCCCCCCCCCTCACCCCCCCCCCCCCCCCCCCCCCCCCCCCCCCCCCCCCCCCCCCCCCCCCCCCCTTTTTTCCCCCCCCCCCCCCCCCCCCCCGGGCCCCCCCCCCCCCCCCCCCCCCCCCCCCCCCTTTCCCCTTCCCAATATTTACATTTTAAACACCCCCTTAAAACCAAAACCAATAAAGCTTTTTTTTCCCTTTTTTCCCCAAAAATTTTTTTACCCTCAGATAGTGAAGAGGAGGTCACTCATCTGTCAGAATCAGGCTCAGAATACGATCCAGTAGACGACAGCGGCTCCATGACAGATAGCTCTGGCGACGAAGGTGTGGTCCCTGCTAAGGTCAGGCGTACCCGATCCCGATCTTCTGATGTTGTTGAGGTGCAGGAACCGCAGGTCTCTCGTATGGAGCAGAGAAGTACTAGCGCCGCTATTCCTTCTGGTGAACTGGCAAGCACCAGCGGCCTAGTACACCCTGGACGTAGTCAAACCAGCACTGCAGTAACACTTGGTGACGTGGCGAGTCCCATAAGTGCAGTTCAAGCTGGCGAGGTGGCAAGCACAAGTAGTGTCCCGCTGCCACCAAGAAGAAGACAAAGGCAGGCCCGTCGATCACATAGTGTCCTTCCTGCAGAATTCGCCAATCCTGATTGGGTGCCCACCACTTCTGCAGAACCCGTACTTCCCCCATTCACTGGCCAACCCGGTATTCAGGTGGAAACAGCTGATTTTAAGCCATCCGATTTTTATTCGCTGTTTTTCACGGAAGATCTCTATAGATCTATTGTGGACCAAAGTAATATATACGCTGGTCAACACATCGCCGCTAATCCCCAAGTGCCTTCCCTTGCCAGAGATTGGAAACCAATTACGGTTTCCGAATTTAAGACCTTTCTGGGCCTTTCCCTCAACATGGGCATACACAAATTCCCGACGCTGAGGTCTTATTGGTCCACCTCACCGCACCACCATATGCCCGTGTTCTCTGCCTCCATGTCCAGGGCACGATACGAACAGATCTTGCGGTTCATGCACTTCAGTGACAATGAACTTTGTCGTCCTCGTGGAGACCCTGAATTTGATCGGCTCTACAAAATTCGGCCCTCATAAACCACTTCAACCAATGTTTTGCAGCCTTGTTTACGCCCAATCAAGTTGTCTGCGTTGACGAGTCCCTGATTAAGTTTTCTGGCCGCTTGTCTTTCAAACAGTTCCTTCCCAGCAAGCGTGCCAGATACGGGGTCAAGCTCTACAAGCTCTGTGACAGGGCAACAGGCTATACGTGGAGCTTTTCGGTTTATGAGGGAAAAGATAGTCACGTAGAGCCGGAGAACTGTCCAGATTACATAGGGAGCGCTGGCAAGATAGTGTGGAACTTGGTGTCACCCTTATTCGGAAAGGGGTACCACTTGTACGTGGACAATTATTACACGAGCGTGCCACTGTTTAGTCACTTGTTTGATCATCAGATTGGAGCATGTGGCACCGTGCGACCTAATCGCCGGGGCTTTCCCCAGCGGCTTGTAGATTCCCGTCTTAGGCTGGGGGAGAGAGCCTGCTTGAAGTGTAATAACTTGCTCGCTGTGAAGTGGAGGGATAATAGGAATGTTTTCGTTCTTACCTCCCTTCATGCAGACACGACAGTCCAAATTCGTACGGCGGCTGGTGTTGTGACGAAACCCCTCTGTATCCACGAATACAACCTTAATATGGGGGGGGTGGACCTCAACGACCAGTTGTTGGCGCCGTACCTAGTTGTCCGTAAGGCTAGACGCTGGTACAAAAAAGTGTCTATTTATTTATTCCAATTGGCTTTGCTGAATGCTCATGTGCTATACGGAGCTTCAGGCGGGACGTTACCCTTCCTTGAATTCCAGGGAGCGGTTGTCATGGAACTCCTGTATCCAGGCGATTCCACACCTCACCATCCCCTACCAAATGCAGTAAGCCGGCTGCATGAGAGGCATTATCCTCATGTCCTCCAGAGTACCCCTACCCAACGAGCCCCCCAAAGAAGATGTCGTGTCTGTAGCAAGCGCGGATTTAGGCGTGACACCCGTTATTATTGTCCACGCTGTCCTGACAATCCTGGTCTCTGCGTTGGTGAATGCTTTGAACGCTACCACGAACTAGTGAGGTATTAGCGTAGGGTACAGCATTTCACAGGCTAGGATACACTTTCACAGGGTCTCAAGAATGCCATCGCATTTTGAGACCCGACCGTTGCAGTTCAAATTATAGTTACAGGGTCTCAAGAATGCCATCGCATTTTGAGACCCGACCGTTACAGTTAAAATTATAGTTATAGTTTAAAAAAAAAGTGTAAAAAATAAAAATAAAATAAAGTACAAAAAAAAAAAAAACCCCAAAAAAAATATAAAATAAAAAACCAAAAATAGTTGTCGTTTTATTGTTCTCTCTCTATTGTTGCTCTTTTTTACTCTATTCTATTCTGCAATGTTTTATTATGTTTTATCATGCTTGCTTTTCAGGTATGTTTTATTGTTAACCATTTTTTTGTTTTCAGGTGCGCCATTCAGTTGCAGCGCGGATTTATTTATCTTGACAGCAACAGCGTTTGCTCCCACGATACATAAAGCCGCGACTCCAACACTGTAGGAGGTGATTTCACCACCACAGTTAAAAAAAAGAGCATATATGCCGAAGCATGGGGGCAGCAGAGGGCGGAGGAGCGATTTTGCTCCTAATGCCACGTACATACGGTCGAAAAAAGTCCGACCATGTGTACGTGGCATAACTTTTTTGCGGGAGGATGCCCCCATGCTTCGGCATATATATATTTTAGGCACCGGTTGCGTTAACAAAATGTTTTATTTTTTACTATGTTTTTTTTTTGGTATTTGCTTTGCAGGTATGGTATGGTAAGGTCTTACTGTTATACTCTAATGTTACTTTGTTTTAATGTTAACCATTATTTGCTTAGCAGGTACGCCATTCAGTTGCAGCGTGGATTTATTTATCTTGACAGCAACAGCGTTTGCTCCCACGATACATAAAGCCGCGACTCCAACGCTGTAGGAGGTGATTTCACCACCACAGTTAAAAAAAAGAGCATATATGCCGAAGCATGGGGGCAGCAGAGGGCGGAGGAGCGATTTTGCTCCTAATGCCACGTACATACGGTCGAAAAAAGTCCGACCATGTGTACGTGGCATAACTTTTTTGCGGGAGGATGCCCCCATGCTTCGGCATATATATATTTTAGGCACCGGTTGCGTTAACAAAATGTTTTATTTTTTACTATGTTTTTTTTTTTTGGTATTTGCTTTGCAGGTATGGTATGGTAAGGTCTTACTGTTATACTGTAATGTTACTTTGTTTTAATGTTAACCATTATTTGCTTAGCAGGTACGCCATTCAGTTGCAGCGTGGATTTATTTATCTTGACAGCAACAGCGTTTGCTCCCACGATACATAAAGCCGCGACTCCAATGCTGTAGGAGGTGATTTCACCACCACAGTTAAAAAAAAGAGCATATATGCCGAAGCATGGGGGCAGCAGAGGGCGGAGGAGCGATTTTGCTCCTAATGCCACGTACATACGGTCGAAAAAAGTTCGACCATGTATACGTGGCATAACTTTTTTTGCGGGAGGATGCCCCCATGCTTCGGCATATATAAATGGTGCATGTATGCCCATCATTAGAAGTGGGTGGATGAAGGGAGGTATTCTAATGGTGGGCATACCCACCGCGCCATTGGGAAATTGGGAAAGCATTTTATCACACCGATCTTGGTGTGGTCAGATGCTTTGAGGGCACAGGAAAGATCTAGGGTCTAATAGACCCCAATTTTTTCAAAAAAAGAGTACCTGTCACTGCCTATTGCTATCATAGGGGATATTTACATTCCCTGCGATAACAATAAAAATGACAACTAAGAAAAAAAAAATGGAAGGAACAGTTTAAAAATAAAATAAAAAAAGCTAAACAAAAAAAAAAACAAAAAAAAAAAAAAAAAAAAAAAAAAAAAAAGCACCCCTGCCCCCCCTTCTTTTGCGCAAAGGCGAACACAAGCGTTGGTCTGGCGTCATATGTAAACAGCAATTGCACCATGCATGTGAGGTATCACCGCGAAGGTCAGATCGAGGGCAGTAATTTTAGCAGTAGACCTCCTCCGTGAATCTAATGTGGTAACCTGTAAAGGCTTTTAAAGGCTTTTAAAAATGTATGTAGTTTGTCGCCACTGCGTGTTTGTGCGCAATTTTAAAGCATGTCGTGTTTGGTATCCATGTACTCGGCCTAAGATCATATTTTTTATTTCATCAAAAATTTGAGCAATATAGTGTGTTTTAGTGCATTAAAATAAAAAAAAGTGTATTTTTTCCACAAAAAAATGCGTTTGAAAAATCGCTGCGCAAATACTGTGTGGAAAAAAAAAATGCAACACCCACCATTTTAATCTGTAGGGCCTTTGCTTTAACAATATATATAGTGTTTGGGGGTTCAACGTAATTTTTCTTGCAAAAAAAAAATATGTTTTCATGTAAACAAAAAGTGTCAGAAAGGGCTTTATCTTCAAGTGGTTAGAAGAGTGGGTGACGTGTGACATAGGCTTTTAAATGTTGTGCATAAAATGCCAGGACAGTTCAAACCCCCCCCAAATGACCCCATTTTGGAAAGTAGACACCCCAAGCTATTTGCTGAGAGCAATGTTGAGCCCATTAAATATTTTTTTTTTTGGTCCCAAGAGATTGAATAATGAAAAAAAAAAAAATAATATTTTTTTTTTACAAAAACTTGTCACTAAATGATATATTGCTCAAACATGCCATGGGCATATGTGGAGATACACCCCAAAATACATTCTGTTGCTTCTCCTGAGTACGGGGATACCACATGTGTGGGACTTTTTGGGAGCCTAGCCGCGTACGGGACCCCAAAATCCAAGCACCGCTTTCAGGCTTTCTAAGGGTGTAATTTTTTTATTTCACTCCTCACTGCCAATCACAGTTTCGGAGGCCATGGAATGCCCAGATGGCACAAACCACCCCCAAATGACCCCATTTTGGAAAGTAGACACCCCAAGCTATTTGCTGAGAGGTATGGTGAGTATTTTGCAGATCTCGCTTTTTGTCACAATGTTTTGAAAATTGAAAAAAGAAAAAAAAATTTTTTTTTTTCTTTACTTTCTTCATTTTCAAAAACACATGAGAGCTGTAAAATACTCACCATGCCTCTCAACAAATAGCTTGGGGTGTCTACTTTCCAAAATGGGGTCATTTGGGGGGTTTTGTGCTATTTTGGCATTTTATGGCCTTCGAAACTGTGATAGGTAGTGAGGAGTGAAATCAAAAATTTGCACCCTTAGAAATCCTGAAGGCGGTGCTTGGGTTTCGGGGCCCCGTACGCGGCTAGGCTCCCAAAAAGTCCCACACATGTGGTATCCCCATACTCAGGAGAAGCAGCAAAATGTATTTTGGGGTGCAATTCCACATATAACCATGGCATGTGTGAGCAATATATCATTTAGTGACAACTTTTTGAATAAATTTGTTTTATTTTATTTTTTTGTCTTTATTCAATCACTTGGGACTAAAAAAAAAAAATATTCAACGGGCTCAACATGCCTCTCAGCAAATAGCTTGGTGTCTACTTTCCAAAATGGGGTCATTTGGGGGGGTTTTGTGCCATCTTGGCATTTTATGGCCTTCAAAACTGTGATAGGTAGTGATAGGTAGTGAGGAGTGAAATCAAAAATTTATGCCCTTAGAAATCCTGAAGGCGGTGCTTGGTTTTCGGGGTCCCGTATGCGGATAGGCTCCCAAAAAGTCCCACACATGTGGTATCCCCGTACTCAGGAGAAGCAGCAGAATGTATTTTGGGGTGTAATTCCACATATGCCCATGGCATGTGTGGGCAATATATCATTTAGTGACAACTTTGGGCAAAAAAAAAAAAAGTTTGTAATATTCCCGCAACTTGTGGCAAAATATAAAATATTCCATGTACTCAACATGCCTCTCAGCAAATAGCTTGGGGTGTCTACTTTCCAAAATGGGGTCATTTGGGGGGGTTTTGTGCAATTTTGGCATTTTATGGCCTTCGAAACTGTGATAGGTAGTGAGGAGTGAAATCAAAAATTTACACCCTTAGAAATGCTGAAGGTGGTGCTTGGGTTTCGGGGCCCCGTACGCGGCTAGGCTCCCAAAAAGTCCCACACATGTGGTATCCCCGTACTCAGGAGAAGTGGCAAAATGTATTTTGGGGTGCAATTCCACATATAACCATGGCATGTGTGAGCAATATATCATTTAGTGACAACTTTTTGAATACATTTTTTTTTTTTTTTTTTTTGTCTTTATTCAATCACTTGGGACTAAAAAAAAAAATATTCAATGGGCTCAACATGCCTCTCAGCAAATAGCTTGGGGTGTCTACTTTCCAAAATGGGGTCATTTGGGGGGGTTTTGTGCCATCTTGGCATTTTATGGCCTTCAAAACTGTGATAGGTAGTGATAGGTAGTGAGGAGTGAAATCAAAAATTTATGCCCTTAGAAATCCTGAAGGCGGTGCTTGGTTTTCGGGGTCCCGTATGCGGATAGGCTCCCAAAAAGTCCCACACATGTGGTATCCTCGTACTCAGGAGAAGCAGCAGAATGTATTTTGGGGTGTAATTCCACATATGCCCATGGCATGTGTGGGCAATATATCATTTAGTGACAACTTTGGGCAAAAAAAAAAAAGTTTGTAATATTCCCGCAACTTGTGGCAAAATATAAAATATTCCATGTACTCAACATGCCTCTCAGCAAATAGCTTGGGGTGTCTACTTTCCAAAATGGGGTCATTTGGGGGGGTTTTGTGCTATTTTGGCATTTTATGGCCTTCAAAACTGTGATAGGTAGTGAGGAGTGAAATCAAAAATTTGCACCCTTAGAAACCCTGAAGGCGTTGATTGGGTTTCGGGGCCCCGTGCGCGGCTAGGCTCCCAAAAAGTCCCACACATGTGGTATCCCCATACTCGGGAGAAGCAGCAAAATGTATTTTGGGGTGCATCTCCACATATAACCATGGCATGTGTGAGCAATATATCATTTAGTGACAACTTTATGAAAAAAATTTTTTTTTTTTTTTTTTTGTCTTTATTCAATCCCTTGGGACTAAAAAAAAAAATATTCAATGGGCTCAACATGCCTCTCAGCAAATAGCTTGGGGTGTCTACTTTCCAAAATGGGTCATTTGGGGGGGTTTTGTACTTCCCTGCCATTTTAGCACCTCAAGAAATGAGATAGGTAGTCATAAATTAAAAGCCGTGTAAATTCCAGAAAATGTACTCTAGTTTGTAGACGCTATAACTTTTGCGCAAACCAATAAATATACGCTTATTGGCATTTTTTTTACTAAAGACATGTGGCTGAATACATTTTGGCCCAAATGTTTGACTAAAATTGAGTTTATTAGATTTTTTTTATAACAAAAAGTAGAAAATCTCTTTTTTTTTCAAAATTTTCGCTCCTTTTCCGTTTATATCGCAAAAAATAAAAATCACAGAGGCAATCAAATACCATCAAAAGAAAGCTCTATTTGTGGGAAGAAAAGGACGCAAATTTCGTTTGGTTACAAAATTGCATGACCGCGCAATTACCAGTTAAAGTAGTGCAGTGCGAAATTGAAAAAAGACCTCTGGTCCTTAAGCTGACAATTGGTCCGGGGCTAAAGTGGTTAATAGTAGTGTATGATATTGTAGATTTGTTTAATAATTATTTCCATCCATTTTTGGGTGCAGAATTCCGAGATAGCCGACCATTCAGATGCTAGATCTGCGCCCAGGAATGAACAGATTTTGAGATTTCTGAGACCTCTAGGGGAAATTTTGTAGTTTAAATATAGGTCTAAGAAGAACTTGTCCCACCATTGTTTGTTCATGTTGTTAATGGTGTCTTCGATTCTACGAAACTTGCCACATATATGTTTATAGATTAAGCGGGGGACTGTGGAGGAGGAAGCAAAGTAATTTTCTGAGAAACGTTCGTATAGGTCATCTAGGATGGTATACTTTACAGATTCTATTTTCTGTATGATTTCCATGGTTGCCGAAATTGGGAACAGGGAGAGGGGGGGGGGGGGGTTTGAACAACGGGGGGGGGGGGGGGGGGGGAGGAGAGGGGAGAAGGGGATGGTATAAAATTATTAACCAGATATGTAGATAAAATCAATTAAAATCAATTAAAATCAATTAAAATGGAATAAAAATGTATATATACTGTTAGCTGTAGTCCAATGGCTGCACATATACACGTACTTCTTTCAAAACAAACAAGGGGTTTTTTGTATGGCGCGCACGGGATACAGCTCATAAAAATGCATATAGTGGGTAACAGTGGGAGGGAGGGAGGGAGAGAGAGGGATAACATAAATATTCGTACAAGAATTTTAAATATTAGTCCGTGTACAAATGCTGAAGTTTAGAACATAATTGCTGAGCATAAAAGGCTGCCAGTCCATATAAGCAAGAAGGAGCTCTGGAATGCAAACAGAAAGAGAGAGACGGCACCCTCTAAGTGCAGCAAATAAAATCAATTTATTATCAAACAGGATTAAGAACACTCACAAGATGGATGTGTCATGAAGGCATATCAGGAATTTGGAGAGTCATCCGTCTTGGGTCCCGGGTGAAGTGGTAGATGTCATCAGATGTCATCAGGCATGCTGTCTCAAACTTGGCTGTGTGGTCCAGTAAAGACTTGGTAGCGCTGTGGGCTCTCAGCGTTTCGGATTGCTGGGGAACAGGCTATGGAGACAGTGGGCTGCTTCCTTCTAGGCAGCAGTGGTGTTGTTCAGGATTCACTTCCGGGTACGGGTCACATGAGCGGCGCTTCGGGGCATGCGTGTCCCTTCATCAGGCTGTGCTATTGGCCATCTTGGGAGAGGGGATTATGTAACCTAAATGGTGAGTGGCTGAGGACTGGATTGGAGGGCAAACAGAGGGGGGCGGGGCCGGACGGGGGCAGATGTGTAACCATGGAGACCGGGCCAGCAGTGTAATACGAGAGGGTGTGTTTAAAGCTGGAAGTGACGCTGTGGTAGAGCAGACTATCAGGGGAGAAGTTCATGATTATTAAAAGTGATACCATAATCGGACAGACTGTCAGGGGGAGAGTGAATAGTGGTTATAAGGGACCTGAGGGAAGCTTTTTATTTTTTCAATGGCGGAGGGCAGATAAAGGAGTTATATTAACTGAATATTACAGGGAAAGGGATGGGATCACAATGGGATTAGCTGGTGAATAATGTCAGTGTTATTACCAGAGTGCTGCGGGCATGCAATAAGGGTATATGACTTGATAAATATGTAAATATATATCTCTATAATTATATAGATAAATAAATAAACATCTAACAGACATATAAGTTGTACTAATCCTATAGACTATGGACTATATACTTACGGCCAATAAAAATCATAACATTTTAATTTACATATTTATCAAGTCATATACCCTTATTGCATGCCCGCAGCACTCTAGTAATAACACTGACATTATTCACCAGCTAATCCCATTGTGATCCCATCCCTTTCCCTGTAATATTCAGTTAATATAACTCATTTATCTGCCCTCCGCCATTGAAAAAATAAAAAGCTTCCCTCAGGTCCCTTATAACCACTATTCACTCTCCCCCTGACAGTCTGTCCGATTATGGTATCACTTTTAATAATCATGAACTTCTCCCCTGATAGTCTGCTCTACCACAGCGTCACTTCCAGCTTTAAACACACCCTCTCGTATTACACTGCTGGCCCGGTCTCCATGGTTACACATCTGCCCCCCGTCCGGCCCCGCCCCCCTCTGTTTGCCCTCCAATCCAGTCCTTAGCCACTCACCATTTAGGTTACATAATCCCCTCTCCCAAGATGGCCAATAGCACAGCCTGATGAAGGGGCACGAATGCCCCGAAGCGCCGCACATGTGACCCGTACCCGGAAGTGAATCCTGAACAACACCACTGCTGCCTAGAAGGAAGCAGCCCACTGTCTCCATAGCCTGTTCCCCAGCAATCCGAAACGCTGAGAGCCCACAGCGCTACCGGATCTTTACTGGACCACACAGCCAAGTTTGAGACAGCATGCCTGATGACATCTGATGACATCTACCACTTCACCCGGGACCCAAAACGGATGACTCTCTAAATTCCTGATATGCCTTCATGACACATCCATCTTGTGAGTGTTCTTAATCCTGTTTGATAATAAATTGATTTTATTTGCTGCACTTAGAGGGCGCCGTCTCTCTCTCTCTTTCTGTTTGCATCCCAGAGCTCCTTCTTGCTTATATGGACTGGCAGCCTTTTATGCTCAGCAATTATGTTCTAAACTTCAGCATTTGTACACGGACTAATATTTAAAATTCTTGTACGAATATTTATGTTATCCCTCTCTCTCCCTCCCTCCCCCCTCCCTCCCACTGTTACCCACTATATGCATTTTTATGAGCTGTATCCCGTGCGCGCCATACAAAAACCCCCTTGTCCCTAAATATAGTGTCCTCGGAACAGTTGCGCCTTATTCTCAAATATTGGCTATAGGGGATTGAATTCATGAGGGGCTTGGGGTGGAAACTGGAGGCATAGAGGATGGAGTTACCGGCAGTTGGTTTCCTGTATAATTTACTCATGATGGAGCCTGACTCTCCCCTATACATTTCAACATCCAGGAATGTTACACGGTGCGGATCCTATGACATGGTGAATCCTAAGTTAAAGTTGTTTTTATTGATTCTCAGTAACCATTGTTCCAAAAGGTTTGGTGTGCCGTCCCAGATGATGAAGATATCATCGATGTATAGGTACCAACATAGAATGTGGTCCGAATACATCGATAAGTCTTCATCATCCAGGACCATGGCCTCCCACTCCACCAGGTAAAGGTTGGCATGGGATGGGGCACAGCAAGTCCCCATCGCTACCCCCTGTACCTGGAGGTAGTGGGAGCCATTGAAAGTAAAGACATTGTGCTGGAGGATGTAGTACAGCACTGATAGGATGAACTCTCCATACATAGGGTAAAGATTTTTGTTTCCCTGTAGGGTGTGTTTGATGACAGCTAAGCCCTTGTTGTGGGGGATTGAGCTGTAGAGAGACTCTACATCTACTGTGACTAATAAAGCATTCTCGGGAATCTGTAGGTGATCTATAATTTGAAGAAAATGTAGAGTGTAGGAGATGACTAGAGGCTTGAGAAATTCATCGACAAGTTTACTGGCATCTTCACTTATTGCCCCAACGTTTGAGGATGCCCCACAGCTGCTCAAGAGGGTTTAGGTCTGGAGACATGCTTGACCAATCCATCACCTTTACCCTTAGCTTCTTTAGCAAGGCAGTGGTTGTCTTGGAGGTTTTTTTTCGGTCATTATCATGTTCCCTGTGGCCCAGTCTCCGAAGGGAGGGGGATCATGCTCTGCTTCTGTATGTCATAGTACATGTTGGCATTCATGGTTCCCCCTCATGTAGCTCCCCAGTGCTGGCAGCACTCATGCAGCCCCAAACCATGACACTCCCACCACCATGCTTGACTGTAGGCAAGACACACTTGTCTTTGTACTCCTCACCTGGTTGCTGCGACACACGCTTGACTCCATCTGAACCAAATAAGTTTATCTTGGTCTCATCAGACCACAGGACATGGTTCCTGTAATCCATGTCCTTAGTCTGCTTGTCTTCAGCAAACTGTTTGCAGGCTTTCTTGTGCATCATCTTTAGAAGAGGCTTCCTTCTGGGATGACAGCCATGCAGACCAATTTGATGCAGCGTGCGACGTATGGTCTGAGCACTGACAGGCTGACCCCGCTCCCCTTCAACGGCTGCAGCAATGCTGGCAGCACTCATGTGTCTATTTCCCAAAGACAACCTCTGTACTGAGCACATGCACTCAACTTCTTTGGTCAGGGATGCCTGTTCTGAGTGGAACCTGTCCTGTTAAACCGCTGTTTGGTTTTGGCCACCCTGCTGCAGCTCAGTTTCAGGGTCTTGGCAATCTTCTTATAGCCTAGGCCATCGTTATGTAGAGCAACAATTCTTTTTTTTTTTTTTTTTCAGATCCTCAGAGTTCTTTGCCATGAGGTGCCATGTTGAACCTCCAGTGACCAGTATGAGAAAGTGAGAGCGATAACACCAAATTTAACACACCTGCTCCCCATTCACACCTGAGACCTTGTAACACTAATGAGTCACATGACACTGGGGAGGGAAAATGGCTACTTGTGCCCAATTTGGACATTTTCATTTAGGGGTGTAATCACTTTTGTTTCCAGCGGTTGGTGTGTTGAGTTATTTTGAGGGGTCAGAAGATTAAAACTGTTATACAAAAGCTGTACACTCACTACTTTACAATGTAGCAAAGTGTAATTTCTTCAGTGTTGTCACATGAAAAGATATGATAAAATATTTACAAAAATGTGAGGGGTGTACTCACTTTTGTGAGATACTGTGTGTGTGTGTGTGTGTGTGTGTGTGTGTGTGTGTGTGTGTGTGTATATATATATATATATATATATATATATATATATATATATATATATATATAATGTAAAAGATTTTGTCAAAAGTGTCTCATAACGTTAGTCAAGCATATAAAAACATGGTAACATGTAACTCTAAAACGGTCCGAGGACTAACGTGATGAGGATTACCATGGCAGACCATCCGGATGCATTTCAGAAACATCCTTCTTCAGGAGTGTACAGGTGAATAGAACAGGTTACTTCTATATTTAGAGAAAAACAAAAATTGTATATGATGTATATACCATTTGCTGTTCAACATCAAAGGTAAGTATAAATATGAATAGGAACACTTACATGTTGCCCAAGTAGATGCAGACACATGTTAGCCACAAATTTATTTTCTTTTAAAAGCCAGACAGTCGTGTCCCAACCAGGGTCTAAGCGGTGCAGCCAATGCCTCCAATGATGGTACCACACAGTGAACAACCAGCGAGCAGTGTTGCCAACCCGCCGAAGTGAAATTTACTGGCAAGACGCCAAAATTTACAAACAGCACCAATTTTTTTACTGGCAGAAATTGTGAAATTTACTGACAACATAACATATTTTTTTACTGGCACTGCAAAAAAGTACCTAAAATTACAGTTTTCTGTGCTAAACAGTGCAAATATCAATATGTGAACTATAAACACATAGCTAGTGCTATTAGCAATGTGTTTAAGTTAAACAAAAGTCAAAAAACATATTTCTCCATTGACATGAATGTCAGGATACTATAACCTGGCCAGCACAGAGTTCCCCCCTTACATCAGAGTCTCCAGGATTTCTCCTTACAGTGAAAGGGGAACGCTGCAGATCATGATGTAAGGGGAAACTCTGAAAATGGGGGGGGGGGGGGTTTGCTCTGGTGACTAGAGACCCCCTTCTGCAGAGTGAATACACTAAGGTGGGTGGGTTACTAATATAGGGGGGAACCTTTATATCAGTGCCCCCTTACATAAGCAACCACCCTCAGAACGGCCTAGCGGCAATGTCAATGACCTCTCAGGTGCACCATGCAGGACTCAGTCAGATGGCTTCAGCAGCTTGGCGGCTCTGGATTTATTGTATAGTCTCCTCTCCACAGTCCACACGTCTGTCTCCTCCCGTGACCCCCCCATCCCTGCAGTGCTCCTACTCTTTTCTAGGATTGCCCTCAGATACTGCATACATTATACAAGAGGTGGACAGAGGCATACGGACATACTACAGGAGGGGGACAGAGGCATACGGACATACTACAGGAGGGGGACAGAGGCATGCAGACATACTACAGGAGGGGGACAGAGGCATGCGGACATCCTACAGGAGGGGGACAGAGGCATGCGGACATACTACAGGAGGGGGACCGAGGCATGCGGACATACTACAGGAGGGGGACAGAGGCATGCGGACATACTACAGGAAGGGGACAGAGGCATGCGGACATACTACAGGAAGGGGACAGAGGCATGCTGCTGACATACTACAGGAGGGGGACAGAGGCATGCTGCTGACATACTACAGGAGGGGGACACACAGGCATGCTGCTGACATACTACAGGAGGGGGACACACAGGCATGCTGCTGACATACTACAGGAGGGGGACACAGGCATGCTGACATACTACAGGAGGGGGACAGTCTTTCAGTGTCCTTCACTGTCCCCCTGCATGCCTTGGCTTCACCCCCCCCCCCCCAGTAATTACATGTCATACTCTCTGTCATCTGTCCCCAGTAATGTCATCCTCTGGCGTCTGGCCCAGTGTCACACCCTCCTCCTCACTTGCCGCCCCCTCGACTCCTCCACCTACGGCGAGTGCACAAAACGCGGCTGCCGTGTCTTAGCAATCTATTCGAAAATGGCGCCAGGCGGCAACATTAGTTACTGCGCATGCGCCGGCCGAGTGAGTATGAGCTTTCCCGAGCCGACAGCTGGCATATATTGCGGGCTAATCACTGCAAAAGAAGGCCACGCCTGTGCGACATGTATTTAAAAAATTGCCTCGAGTGGAGGCGTATGGCGTGGCGTAATGACGCAACACGACATGCACTTCAAGCTGGTCCCCGGGTGAGTGGCACGCAGCACAGCCACGCCCACAAGGCGTGGTGACGTCCCGCATCATACACCCACCGACACGCACAGGGGCCAGCTAGAGGCAGCGGCGCAGACAGCAAAGGTTGCCAAGCAACCCGGCAGTCTGTGACGCCAGACAATCAAAGACTCATAGATGGAAAAAACTTCCACTGAGTGCGAGTGCACCTAGTGGCCTGGGCGCGCCAGGTGGAATGTCACTGGTGCAAAAGGGCAAAAAGCCATGCAGGACAGAAGAGAACTGGCATCCATACAAATCTGTGAAAAACAGATCTATGAGAAAAAGAGACAAATAAAAAATATATAGATGATAGATTCAATAGCACAATATAAAGCAATGCGATATGCATGGCTGTATTGTGGTTAATAAAGATTAAATAAACCCCTAGCCAAACTAAATTTTTACCAATCTCATAGATTTTGTTTTTTGCTGTCTGCGCCGCTGCCTCTAGCTGGCCCCTGTGCGCGTCGGCAGGTGTATGATGCGGGACGCTGCCACATCTTTTGGGCGTGGCTGTGCTGTGCACCACTCACCCGGGGACCAGCTTGAAGTGCATGTCGCGTGGGCATAGCTTCATTACGCCACACCATACACCTCTCGTGGCAATTTTTTAATGCATGTCGCAGGGGCACGGACTCATCACGCCGTGCCATGCACCTTCATTTGCGGCGATTAGCCTGCAATATATGCCAGCTGGTCATCCCCGCGGGCTGTATACTACAAGAGTAGTAATAGAGACTCTTGCTTTTTGTTCATCTTCCACCTTTAGGCAACACCACGTCAAGCGTCCGCTTTGGGAGCATTTGCATACCTTTTTTTCTTCTTGTGACTAGGTAAGTTCTGATTATTTTTTTTTCGTTCTGTTACCTCTGCAGTCTTAATATTTATTATTTTTAATAATAGCCCAATTTAGTATATACATTTATATATGTATATTATACTTATTGTGTGTGTGTGTGTGTGTGTGTGTGTGTGTGTGTGTGTGTGTATATATTCTTTTGGCTATATTCTGTTATACTTTTCTTCTGTCCAAATAGACTGCGAGGATCCGTCCATAGTCACAAACTTTTGAATACATCACCGCCCTTTCTGGGTGCGCTTTATCTTTCTTCTGGTCTCGCTGGTTGTTAACTGTGTGGTACCATCTTTGGGGGCATTGGCTGCACCACCTAGACCCTGGTTGGGACATGACTGACTTTTAAAATAAAATAAATTTGTTGCTTTAACATGTGTCTGCATCATGTAAGACTTCATATTCATATTTATATTCATACTTACCTTTGATGTTGTCGAACAGCAAATGGTGTATACTTCATATATAGGTATATATTTTTTTTATGTTACCGTATTTATTTTTGTTTGTCTCTTAATATAGAAGTAACCTGCTCTATTCACCTGTACACCCCTGAAGAAAGACGTTTCTGAAATGCGTCTGATGTGGTCTGCATGTTCTGCCATGGTGATCATCATCACGGTAGTCCTCGGACTGTTTTAGAGTTGCATGTTTCTATGTTTTTATATGCTTTACTAATGTTATCAGCCACTTTTGACAAAATCTTTTACATTTATAGATTTCAATACATTTTTTACACATTTTTCATAAATTTACTTTCATGTATTGTTACTTGGGCCATTAAAGTGGTCTTGCCACCAAAAAAATTAAATTAGCTTAAAAATCATAAAAATAAATAAATAAAAAATAATTGAAAAAAAAAATTTTTTTACTCACCTCTAAATGCCTGTTGCTAGGGGGTCCCTCGTAGTCTGCCACCTTCAGTGCCCAGGCTAAACGTCACTTCCCCTCGGTGCCGCACAGTCATCTGGGATGGGTTCCCACATTAAGAATGCCGGCGGCTCGGGGAACGAGGGGGGGGGGCCTCGTTCCCCCGCATCACTGGACCCTGGGACAGGTAAATGTCCGATTTTTAAAAGTCAGCAGCTGCAGTATTTGTAGCTGCTGACTCTTAAAAAAAAAATGTTGTGGGCACTCCTCTTTAAAGTCCCACAAGGGGGAGTTCTCTCCACTTTTTTAAAATTTTTTAGTAAGCCAACATAAATTAACTTTTTGATGATATTCTAATTTTATGAGATGCACCTATATATGTATAAACTATCGGGATTTGAGCATAGGTATATTTTTTTTCTATTGTTTACATCTAAGCACAGGAAGGCTACCGCCATCATAACTGGCTGTTTATTTTGAAAGGGAAGTTTATGCAGAGCATAGTGAATGAAGGGAAAATGTCACTTTGCAAACAACACCCATTTACTTGCAAGAAATAAAAAAAATAAAAAGATTTGAGAATGCTTGGAGTTTGTCAGAATTTGTGGGTTTTTTTTTTTGTTCACCAGCCTCTTGAGGATTGACCACAAGTTCTCAATGAGATTAGGTCTGGGGAGTTTCCTGACCATGGACCCAAATTTTCCATGTTTTGTTCCCCAAGCCACTTCATTATCACTTTTGCCTTATGTCAAGCTGCTCCATTATGCTGGAAAAGGCATTTTTCATCACCAAACTTTTCTTGGAGGGATGGGAGAAGTTACTCTCTGAGGATGTTTTTGTACCATTCTTTATTCATGGCTGCGTTCTTAGGCAAAATTGTGAGTGAGCCCACTCACTTGGCTGAAAAGCAACCCCACATATTTATGGACTCAGGATGCTTTACTGTTAGCATGACACGGGACTGATGGTATACCTCACCTTTTCTTTTCCGGACAAGGTTTTTTCCAGATGCCCTAAACAATCGGAAAGAGGATTCATCATAGAAAATGACTTTACTCCAGTCCTCAGCAGTGCAATCCCTTTACCTTTTGCAGAATATCAGTCTGTTCCTGATGTTTTTTCTGGAGAGAATTAGATTCTTTGCTGCCCTTCTTGAAACCAGGCCATCCTCCAAAAGTCTTCGCTTCACTGTGCATGCAGATGCACTCACACCTGCCTGCTGCCATTCCTGAGCAAACTTTGCACTGGTGGTGCCCCGATTCCAGAGGTGAATCAACTGTAGGAGGCGGCACCTTCTTGACTTTCTTGGACACCCTGAAGCCTTCTTCACAATTGCAGTGGAAATGTTTTGTATATGATTGAGTTAATTTTCATGACAAAGAGGGACTTTGCAATTCATCTAATCACTCTTAATAACATTCTGCAGTATATGCAAATTGGAAAATAAAGTACTAATGCGCTACCAAGAAAGTGTTAATAACAAGTAAAGTGCTTGAATATTAAAGTGCTTCGGAAAAAATAAATTAAATAAAATAAGTGCTTGCTAAAAGATGTAAAAAGCAGCTAAACTTCTGTAGTGTTGCCAGCACCAATAGGTGTATATATATATATATATATATATATATATATATATATATATACAGGGGGTCCCCGAGTTACGAACTCATTAGGAACTGCCCGCCTGTACGGAAGTCGGAAATGTTCGTAAGTCGGCGCGCATGCGCAGACCGACAAATACGCAGATTTCCGGACATTTCCGATGTTCCGTCTATTGCCGTTCTGCGCATGCGCGGCAAATTACGGACATTTCCGGCATTTTTCGAAGCTCCGTATGGCCGCGCATGCGCAGAACGGCCAAAAGACGCCGAAAAAGGACGAAAAATGGCGGAGGGTCCCCGCAGCACCCCGTTCGTAAGTAGTTGTTCGTAGGTCGGGTGTTCGTAAGTCGGGGACCCCCTGTATATATATGTATAGTAAAGCAGCGCTAAGTATCTACAAACATAGCCAAAAATAAAGTGCTAATGAGCAAAAATACCAAAATTCCTTCCCAAAGTGTATCTCATCAAAATACATTCATATAAATGTTCAATAAAAATAATCCAATAATAAAGTGAATCCAATCACATCATAATAACATTCAATTAAATAATTCAGTGAAAATAGTCCAATAATAAAGTGCATCCAAAGCAATCAAAGGATTCGGAGAGATAGTCAGTCTCTTATTCATGATATAAGTCAATACATTTATGTGCAGTCAAGCAGAGATGAGGGAGAGAGGGACAGATAAGGGAGTCCAATTCACAATGATGATATATGGAAAATCCTATATGGGGAAATGGGTTAGTGGTGACCTATTATTTCACCAAATATGCCCAGGCATTTCCCACAAAAAATCATCCGGTCTCCACAGTAGCTATAATCCTGGTTCAAAAGTTCTTTGTACATTATGGACTGCCACAATGCATCCATTCAGATCAGGACAGGGACTTTGTAAGCAAGCTCATCAAAGAACTGTTAACTTTCATTGGTATCCAGAAATCCAGAACCACTCCTTATCACCCTCAAGCTGATCCTCAGCCAGAACAGTTTAACCGGACTCTCTTGAATATGCTGGTTACTCTGCCTCTTGAAAGAAAACCGCAATGGAGTCAGCATATTGTTGCCATGGTGCATGCATACAATAGCATCGAGAATGACGCTACAAGCTACTTTCCATACTTGTTAATATTCAGACAAGAAGCAAAGTTGCCAGTCAATCTGGCCTTTGGCACTGCCCCTGACCATGTTTCCTCTACTTCACATTGGGTATATGTGGAAAGGTTGAAGCAGCAATTGGAAAGTGCACATGAGAAAGCTTGTCAAACCTTGAGGATCGTAGAGCAAAGAAAAAGAGACATTTTGATTCCATAGTAAAAGTACAGGATCTACAGCCAGGAGACCTTGTTTTATTACAAAATATCAGGTTCCCAGGGAAAAACAAGATAGAAGCCTGATGAACCTCAGCCTTATGTGATCTGTCAAAAGTTGACGGGGCTCCCAGTGTACCAGATTCACCCTGAGGGAAAGAGGGGACCAGTAAAGTCATTGCATCAGAACAACCTGTTACCCATCACAGACACAGTGCGAGTCCCAGCTCCAGTTGATGTGCCCTCCAGCAGGGATGCCCATAGACCAGTGTTTCTCAATTCCAGTCCTCAAGGCGCACCAACAGGATTTCCCTCAGATGAATTGGCTGTGGTAATTACTAAGGCAGTGAAACTGATTAAATAATGAAAAGCCTGAAAACATGACCTGTTGGTGCGCCTTGAGGGCTGGAATTAAAAAAACAATACCATAGACCATGACGCTCCCCACCCCTCCTTGACACCACCCAAGCTTCTGAAGAGGAGGGTAATGAAGAGGAAAAGGGAGAAGAAATTAAGTTTGATTGGAGGCAGCTCCTATCAGCCAGTGGGGGAGGTGAATTGTCACCCCCTTCTAGGATGCTTGTCCTGACTTGGACCCAGAGCCTAGTGACCCTGAGCTTCCCAAGCCTAAGCCTGACATCCCAAACTTAGAGAAAGTAGAGGACTTTGCTAAGTCTATAATTCCTGAGGCCATAAATGGTGACTCAGAGGAGGAGGAGAGGACCTCAGAGACTGAAGGACAAGACCAACTCACATGCTGAGGGCCCAGAGGTAAGCAGGCTATAAAACCGCCCAAAATACTGACTTATGACAATCTGGGTGAGAGCTCGGAGAAAGTGATCCATTTCAGTCAACAAACTCTTGATGCCCCTGTTTTTAGTGCAGCCGACTACATGTCAGGGAAGGTGAGCCCCCTCACTGACACCACCGGTGAGATACATTCTGGGATGGTGGCCTTCTCACATGAACAACTTGCCCATCGTAGTCCACGGTGGGAAATACTGTTATTGGGCCTGTTTTACAACGAGAGTCTGCCTATTATCATCCTTCCTGATTAATGTTGAACTGTTATACCTGTTCATAATTTCTTGTTCTCAAACACTGTCAGTTTAAATTATCAAGTTTATTTGTGGACCAAAGAATTTCAGTGGGGGGGAGAGTATGTAACACTGTGCATTGTTACTGTGAACACACATTTATACTTTAATCATAAGATGGCAGCTTTAACCTTTCTGTTCATCATAGCCTTAATACAGGTGTTCCAAGACTGCTTTGGGTTATAATCTGAAAACAGAACTTGCTTCATATAAAAAGTTAAAAAATAAGCTACAGAGTCCTGGAGCAATCACAGTAGTGCCGGAGCATATAAAATAAAAAGCCTGGGAAGAAGGAGGGGAGTTGAAGAGAGACTTTGCTTGTGGAATTAGTTGTATCAAGCCATGCGGATCTCGAGCAGACTGGGTTGGGCTGGAAGTTGCAGAGTAGATGTAAAGCCGAGGAAGAGACTGCCTAACCACACAATGCGTGCAGAGCACTGTCCCAAATAGACCTGACAGCTGCAGGAGTGTAAGAGTCCCATGCACCACTGCCACACCTTTAGAAAATTCGGAGCACTACTGCCACACTCTTGGGTTTTTGCAGAAGGACTGGTGAGAGGGTCGCTGACCCACACATCATTTACTATTGTTTAAGTTTCGCTCTTGTTGCCAGATGTGTCTGCAGTATTCATCAAAACTTGCCCATCATCAGAGACAGGTACACCGCCACCCTCTGAATTGCTTTACACTGCCATTCCTTGTTTGCCACTGTGGTGATTTAGGTTTCTGAACTGAGTTAACCCTTTGTTCCCTGCTAGGAAAAACCTTGTCTCTGCAACCGCTTTGATTTCTGTTCAAGTCATTTGAGGAGGATGATTTTGCCTACTTAAGGTCAAATTCATCTTTTAAAGGGAGGTGGCCTTTCAAGGGTATTTGTACTGGATTGTTCTTGTGTTAATTTGTTTTGCCTACTGTTTAACCTCTTTGAATTGTTGAATTGCCTTTTGCCATTTTTCTTTATTGCTACCAATACAACCTGACCATTTATTTAATCACAATGTGCGCATATTCTTCTTGTGTGACGGTTGGGAGACACCCTGGCCAAAGTAATTTGGTGGTGTCGGCAGGAGTGGGGCTCCATTTAGGGCTAAGTGTAGAGCAGGGGACCCAAATATTCCAGCGGCTCTGTTGGGGGGGTAGCGCTACATATGTTTCCGGATTTTTATGCGTCACAATCAGCTTGCTGGATATGTACATATGAAGTGAATCCATGAGGCTGGTTTGGTGAAATATTGAACAACCCCATACACTCTGAAATGAAAAAAATATATATTTTTAAATGAAACCTTTATATATATATACGTTTGTTAAGATTTGACAAAAAAAAATGGAAACTGGTTTATATGCAGCACTGCACCAAATTTTGCACTCTGCAGTTTTAGTAACTCAACCATAGATGTCTCCTTCTCCATATTGCTGTAACCCAGCACCTGACTACAGACTCTTGTAGAGTGAATATACAATGGGCATAGGCAAGGTCCACAGCAGCTGTTTCTAGCAAGCAACTGCCGTGGAGCTTGCCTATGCACATTGAGATGAAGGGGAACCTTTCTGAGGCTGGGTTCACACCACCGTATGGAGCGGCTCACAGCAGAGGTCTGGTGCATCCCCGCTCTCTGTTTCAGGTCTAATTTCGGTTGGAATGTTTGTCCGAATTCTGACCTGAAACGGACCAAAAGACGCACAGGACTCCTGTGCAATTAGCTCCGCAGCCATCCTGGAGCTGTGTGAACCAGCTCCATTGAGAGCCGGTCATAATCTGCTGACATGCGCATTGGATGTGGGGAAACCTGCATCCAATTCGCAATAGTGTGAACCCAGCCTCACTGTGTCTACATTGGCTATTTGCTTTGAATGGATCTATTTTTTAAACATACATTTTGACCTCTACCTTGGTTTTGGTGCTACATTATTTTTTTGTGGTTTCCATCAGAAGTATTCTTGTAGAATCTTCAAGTGTATCTAAAGCCAAGAACAAAAATGGAATGTATTGCAGCTTACCAATCATTAGATGTGCTGGCTGCTTTTGTTTTTTTGGCCTTAATCCCTTACTTTCATCTGCTGATCCTGCTAGTAACACACTTCCTGTCCTAGGGTGACAACACTCATTCACTCTACTGTGCCTTTGGATAGCAGTATTGTCACCCTTGGTCAGGAAGTGTGTAAGAACAACAAACACCTTTCCCTCTCCTCATTCTGTTTCATTAATGTCAAATGACAAATCCACCCACTCGGATGCAAATCCCCTAAAACAAAAGAGATAAGTATTCCAACATTATAACATAGACATTAATATAACAACTTCACATTTCTTATAATAGTAAGGCCAGCAATCATCTCCATAAGCAGCAGGCAATCCCTGAATAGCCCCAATGGTAGTGCAAGAATGAGAGAGCCCTATAGGCCCATATCCATCACCATGCAGAAAACCTCCTCCTTCACAATGGAATCTATATAATCATTAGGCTATCGAAAGATCACTGTCTAACCAAATCTTCCAGAGTTTGTCAAATTTCTTAGGACACCCTCTGCTCAGGTATGTTGCTTTATAGAACTGAATCACTCTATTAACAAGCCCCTTCCAGTTCGATAATGAGGGCGTCATGGGTTTCTTCCAGTAGAGAATCAGTGCCTTGCGTGCATAAAACAATAATTAGCTAAGCAAGGTACACTGGGCCCTAGTTGGTGCCAAGCCCTCCACCAAGCCAAGTAAGCATGTTGCCACCATCAAGGGCACAGGTACATAGTAGGTGAGGTTGAAAAAAGACACAAGACCATCAAGTCCAACCTATGTGTGTGATTATATGTTAGTATTACATTGTATATCCCTGTATGTTGCAGTTGTGCAGGTGCTTATCTAATAGTTTTTTGAAACTATCGTTGCCCACGCCCCCCCCCCCCCCCCCCCCCACCGAGACCACTGCCTGTGGAAGGGAATTTCACATCCTTACCGCTCTTACATAAAGAACCCTCTACGTTGTTCAAGGTTAAACCTCTTTTCTTCTAATTTTAATAAATGGCCACATGTCTTGTTAAACTCCATTGCGCAAAAAAGTTTTATCTCTATTGTGGGGTCACCAGTATGGTATTTGTAAATTTAAATCATATCCCCTCTCAAGCGTCTCTTCTCCAGAGAGAATAAGTTCAGTGCTCGCAAGCTTTCTTCATAACTAATGTCCATTTCCAGTACATCCTTCCTGAGGATTGGTGCCCAGAACTGGACAGCATACTCCAGGTGCGGCCGGACCAGAGTCTTGTAGAGTAGGAGAATTATCGCTTTATCCCTGGAGTTAATCCCTTTTTTATTGCATGCCAATATTCTGTTTGCTTTGTTAGCAGCAGCTTGGCATTGCATGCCATTGCTGAGCCTATCATCTACTAGGTCCCCCAGGCCCTTTTCCATCCTAGATTCCCCCAGAGGTTCTCCCCCAGTGTATAGATTGCATTCATATTTTTGCTACGAAATGCATTATTTTAATTTTTTTTACATTAAACCTCATTTGCCATTTAGTTGCCCACCCCATTCATTTGTTCAGATCTTCCTGCAAGGTTTCCACATCCTGCGGAGAAGTTATTGCCCAGCTTAGCTTAGTATCATCCACAAATACAGAGATTGAACTGTTTACCCCATCCTCCAGGTCGTTTATGAACAAATTAAATAGGATTGGTCCCAGCACAGAACCCTGTGGGACCTCCCTACCCATCTCTGACCATTCAGAGTACTCCCCATTTATCACCGCCCTCTGAACTCATCCTTGTAGCCAATTTTCAATCCATGTACTCACCCTATGGTCCATGCCAACAGACCTTATTTTGTACAGTAAACGTTTATGGGGTGTGTCAAATGCTTTTGCAAAATCCAGATACACCACATCTATGGGCCTTCCTTTATCTAGAATGGCAACTCACCTCCTCATAGAAAGTTAATAGATTGGTTTGGTAAGAACGATTCTTCATGAATCCATGCTGATTAATGCTAATAATACAGTTTTCATTACTAAAATCTTGTATATAGTCCCTTATCCTCCCCTCCAAGAGCTTGCATACTATTGATGTTAGGCTAACTGGTCTGTAATTCCCAGGGATGTATTTTGGGCCCTTTTTAAATATTGGTATCACATTGGCTTTTCTCTAATCCGCTAGTACCATTCCAGTCAGTAAACTGTCAGTAAAAATTAGGAAAAATGGTCTGGCAATTACTTGACTGAGTTCCCTAAGTATGAAAAAGGGGGTCACCCAAAGAGGATTGGGATTTTAAGGGCAACTTGGATAATAGTACACAATCAAATAATAATTTGTAACTAACTGTCATTTAATGTGGAGTTCCACCCACTTTTACAACTCTTCAGCATCCCTCACTAAACTGTGCACTGTAAACAAATTGGATATTTTTTTTATTTTTTTTTCAGCACAGACTGTATATCTGCTGTATTCATTTTTCACTTCCTCCTCCCTGGCCGCGGCCCATCGCATCATTTCCTGTTTGCAATGCCTCCTGTGAAGGGGCAGCAACTTCCTCTCAAACTGCCGTTTCTATGGAAACCTGACCTGAAACCTATTACACTGCTTATGCTGCACTGAGCATGTACGAGATCTGCAAGGATGAGATCCAGGAAGAAATACAGTCTGGCTTCAGATGCCCACACTTAAGATGGCCACGGCCTGCTGCAAGTTTATAAAATAACAAACTACTGCTAAAAACTAACAAAACAGACCTTAGTTTACAGACTAACTTTACTAGAATACATTAGGCTTGTGTATTATAGGGGTATTTTTATTTAAAAAGTATAATTTCGGCCGGAACACCGCTTTAAATATTGTAAAAAGTGAATATCTGCAAAAACATTGCACTCTTGACTGTTTGAGAACAATATCAGAATGTACAAAAAATACGCAAATGGAATAAATATTGTCTCCTAAGTGAAAATTACCACTGTCACGATTCAGGAACTTTCTGCAGGGGCGGGGTTCTTTGTGGAAGACAATGTACATCTATAATAAAAACATATATCAACATTGAGAAACATATTTACAAACAAAATACATGAAGTGAGCATTGTTAAGGGCAGGGGAGTGCAAAAAATCATGAGTTCCCTAAGTACCCTCGGGTGCAAGCCATCCGGTCCCGGTGATTTATTAATGTTAAGTTTCCCAAGTCCAATTCTAATTCTGTTCTCTGTTAGCCATGAGAGTGCTTCCTGTGATGTGTCACGAGGATAAACACTGCAGTTTTGGTTACTAAAGCCCCCCCGATTCCCTCGTGAAGACTGAGGAGTAGAATAAATTCAATAACTTTGCCATCTCACCATCCTTTTGTAACCAGATATCCTTCCTCATTCTTTATGGGGCCAATATGGTCTGTCCTCCCTTTTTTACTGTTTACATACTTAAAGAATTTCTTGGGAATTTTTTTGCTCTCCTCCGCTATGTGTCTTTCGTGTTCTATCTTAGCTGCCCTAATTGCACCCTTACATTTCTTGTTGCATTCTTTATAAAGTTTGAATGCTGATGATGATCCCTCAACCTTGTATTTTTTGAAGGCCTTCTCTTTTGCTTTTATATGCATTTTTACATTGGCGTTAAGCCATTCAGGACTTTTGTTCGCTTTTTTAAATTTATTACCCAATGGGATGCACTGGCTAGTGCCCTGATTTAATATGCTCTTAAAGCAAACCCATCTCTCCTCCATGTTCTTTGTTCCTAAGATTTTACCCCAATTTATATCTTCTAGCAAGGTTCGTAGTTTAGGGAAGTTGGCTCTTTTGAAATTCAGTGTCTTTGTATTTCCCTTATGTTTCCTATTTGTGTGATTTATACTGAAGCCAATTGACCTGTGATCGCTGTTTCCTAAATTTCCCCGTATTTCCACATCTGTGATCAGGTCTGTATTGTTGGTAATCAGTAGATCTAGTAACGCTTTATTTCTAGTTGGTACGTTTACCATCTGACCCATGCAATTGTCCTGCAAGACATTTAGAAACTGGCGAGCCTTAGATGAATGCGCTGTTCCCTCCACCCAGTCTATATCTGGATAATTAAAATCCCCCATTATGATAACACTTCCTATCCTTGCTGCTAATCCAAATTGTGATAGGATGTCTGCCTCCCCCTCCTGCCTCAGGTTAGGGGGCCTATAGCATACTCCCAGTATTATTTTCCCCTTAGTAGGTATAGATGTAATTTCCATTATGCAGTGCCCAACATCAGACCAGAACTCCTTGACCACCTGGAAATGCCAAAACACATGGCTAAAGTTGGCTGAAGACTGTGTGCAATGCCACTAGCCAGCCGACACATCGGGTAGATTTTAGATAACTTTGCTGGGGTGTAGTAGATCCTGTGCAGGAATTTAAATGTAATTAAGCAATCTCTAGCAGATAGTAAGTGAGTGAAGGGAACGCTACACATATCATCCCACTCCTCTCCACCCAAATCTGGGACCTCCTCCACCCACTGCTCCCTACATTTGGCCACCGAAGAAGGCGATATAGGAAACAGCTCCTTATATAATTCAGATAGCGTTTTTTTCAGATGAAGACATAAGATCCAGCTTAGTAGAACCAAATTGGGCAACGAAAGCGTGGCACAATTGGAGGTAACTGAAAAGATTTGAAAGCTCAAATTTCTGTTTTAGATCTGAAAACTATAACAGCTCGCCTCCCCTGGTGACATCACCCAAAGTTTTAATCCCTCTTGACACCCAGATAATCGGATCCAGTATAGTGAGCAGATGGGGAAAATAGGCGTTTCTCCACAATGATGAGGCTGGTAATATGGCAGTAGAGGCAGGTGCCAGCAACCTCTGAACACAGTCCCAAGCCTTAACAGTGGCTCGCATTGTGCCCGTCAGCAGAAGCTGAGCCCCAGGGCCCCTGTAAACAAGGAGATGCAAGCTCTCATAAGAACACAGCACTGCTGCCTCTAAGATTGTGGCAGAATCCTCGTCATCCCCAAGAAACCATCTCTGTGCAAAAACTCCCAGGCCAGCTAAGAAATACTTAAAAAGATCAGGGAGCGCCAGGCCTCCCTGTCCCCAGGGCTCCTGAAGTGCTGTGAGGCCTATCCTGGAAGGAGAGTTTCCCCATATGACAGAACCAAAAATGCTGTGTACCCGACGAAAAAAGGAGCGTGGAATCCAAACAGATGAGTTACGCAAAAAATACAGGAAAACAGGAAGTATCTTCATTTTGAGAAGTTTTATCCGCCCCATAACAGACAGGGGAAGGTTCCGCCATATCTCTATTTTCCTTTTCAAAAGATCCACAAAGGGCTGCAAATTCAGACTAAAATAGTCCGCAACTCTAGCAGAGATGCGAACACTCAGGTAGGTAAACTGACTAACCCACTGCAGTGGCAACCCAGAATCTGCCGCAGCCCTGGTACCAAAATTTAGGGGAAGAATATAGATTTGTCCCAATTAACTTTGAGGCCTGAAAGTGTTGCAAAGTTATCCAAAATACCAAGGACCGCACAAAGAGATATACCCAGATCCTTCAAAAATAGCAGCATGTCATCTGCATACAGCGCCAAACATTCTTTAATGTTCCCAACTTCCAAGGCCCCCATCCACAGGAAGAACAATATGAGGTCTAGCTGCCTTTAAATAAGCAAACATTGCCGCCCTTTTAACCTTATCATTAAGGCCCCTTATATACCATGACAGTACATTAACCGACATAGTCATTAGTGCAATTTAAGAACCCCAAAAATATATGTACTCTAAAAAAGTTGCATAACAAATCATAGTTAATATGATGTAATTACATAGATTCCCCACAAGGTGGCACCTGAAAACTAGAAAAACATACCCTGCTATAATGACAAACAAAAAAAGGGAACACAAATCTGGCATTCAGCTTATACCCAGGGCCAGGGCTACCATTAGGAAAACTAGGCAAACTTAAGCACCCCCAATAATTCTTTAAGAACCTCATAGCACCACAAAAATTCATATACCACTGCTTGCATATGTCACAATTTTGTTTTGTACCTGTATATCCTCTATTGATGCCAGAAGGCTGGGGACTCTTTTTCCTGTGGACAGATACAGGTGCTCATGCCGCATAAGCCAATAATCTTTAGCTAGACCCGGCAGCCTGATTTCAGAGGGGGACTGATATACAACCACGCTGCTGCTTCCTTAGCCAATGAGAAAGCATCGTACCCGCCCCCTTGCTCAGCCAGTCTGATTTGACTTCTAAGCTAAGCTGTATCAGGAGGAGGTTCCGGCAGATCGATAGGAGGGGGATAGGAGAGGAGTGGAGAGAACACAGCCTGTTATGGAGGATAGATTACAAGAGGCAGACGGATCATTTCTCAAGCTCTACAGTGAGCCAGTGAGTCTAAAGAAACCGCTTCTGCCAGCAATGAGAGAGCAGAGGCTGTTTTCAGTGTGTGATACAGAAAGTTAGAAGAGCAGCACCAGGACAGGATGTCTGTGTTCTATGTCTCCCTCCATCCCTCCTTCACTCCCTCCATCCCTCCCTCTATCCATTCCTCCCTCCCTCTATCCTTCCATCCATCCCTCGCTCCCTCTATCCAACCATCCCTCCCTCCATCATCCAACCATCCCTCCCACCATCCCTCCCTTATCCATCCCTCCATTATCCAACCATCCCTCCCTCCATCCATTACTCTATCCATCCCTCCCTCCAACCTTCCCTCATCCATCCATTTAACCATTGTGATAGCAATCTGTCTGTATGCAGAGCACACAGCCACATCTACTGTGCTCCTATAAGCACCCATTTCTGTCTTAATGATATAATGCCTTACCTTTAGCCATTACCTCCCAACCCCCTCATCCATCCATACATCCTTATCTCAGCCTAGCATCCATACATCACCTTCCCAGCCAGGTCCCATTAAAAGACCCATCACAAGTATTCTTACGTTTTCCTCTCAGCAAAGGGCAGCATTTCTGCCTGTCCCTGACCAGAGCAGACTGCTTTATTTCCATATCAATTCGAAGCCACACCCTCAAGGGTTTGCCTCCAACAGCTGAACCCCTCCTACAAAGGTTGTGACCTCATATGAGCAACACAGGATGTGAATGACCATATAAGGACATGACAATACAATACAATGATCAACTGGAAGCCACGCCCTGGAGGGTTTGCCTCCAACAGCTAAACCCTCCTACAAAGGTTGTGACCTCATATGAACAACACAGGATGTGAAGGACCATGTAAAGACATGACACAGAAAAGGGGTGTCTTCACAGACAGCCAATCAGACATTTGTTTTCCTTCAAAAGAACCAATCACAGACATGTATACATTCAAATAGACTAGCAGTGATGTGTGCAAACGGTCAGGTGCAGAGCCATGCTTTCTGTGAGACAAATGTTACACTAGAAAGATAGTTCGGCACAAAACCGCATCCAAACCGTCTAACTGCTTTCAATGACGCGAACGATATAAAACCATGGCTCAGTGGGCCATAATATTTATATTGTTATGCTAAAGTTCCAATGTACACAGACATGTCCGCTCGGAGTCATTAATGCAGTCGCCAAGAAGTGGCCAGTCTCTTGGTGAGGCATAAACAAACATCCCTAAAAAGCAAACAGATCTGCAGTGTCCACAGGAAGGTTTTTGCGGCCAATGGTCTTCCGCCAATGTCTGTATGTGCGAATACGGTCACATGAGCGCATTACAGAAAAACCGACACTGGGGGGCATCTGACAACATACATTAATACAATTTTCCACAACACCATTCATCCCTCCCTTCCTCTATCCATCCCTCCATTATCCAACCATCCCTCCCTCCATACATCACTCTATCCATCCCTCCCTCCAACCTTCCCTCATCCATCTATCTAACCATCCATCCATCCCTTCCTCCCTCCATCCAACCATTCATCCCTCCAACCATCCCTCCCTCCATCATCCAACCATCCCTTCCTCCGACCATCCCTCCCTCATCCATCCATCCAACCATCCCTCCCTCCATCCATCCAACCATCTCTTGTTCCATCCATCCAAGCATCCCTCCCTCCATCCATCCAACCAAGCATCCCTACCTCCGACCATCGCTCCCTCATCCATCCAACCATCCCTCCCTCCCTCTATTCATCCAACGTTCTCTTGTTCCATCCCTCCATCCATCCAACCAACCAACCATCCCTCCCCCCCTCCATCCTCCATCCATCCCTCCCTCTATTTAACCATCCCGCCCTATCCATCCATCCATCCCTCCATCCATCCCTTCCTCTATCCATAAACCTTCCCTCCCTCCATGTAACCATCCCTCCCTCTCTCCAGCCAACAATCCATCCCTCTATCTAACCACCCCCCCCTCCATCATCCAAACATCCCTCCCTCCAACCATCCCTTCCTCCGACCATCCCTCCCTCCATCTCTTGTTCCAGCCATCCAACCATCCCTCCCTCCATCCATCCAACCAACCATCAATCCCTCTATCCATCCATCCATCCATCCATCCCTCCCTCCCTCCATCCATCCCTTCCTCATCCATAAACCATCCCTCCCTCCCTCTAACCATCCCTCCATCCAACTATCCATCCCTCCCTCATCCATCCCTCCGTCCTACTATCCCTCCACCATCCAACCATCCCTCCCTCCTTCTATCCCTCTATCTAACCATCCCTCCCTCCATCATCCAACCATCCCTCCCTTCATCCATCCATCCCTCCTTCCATCCATCTATCCTTCCCTCCCCCCATCCATTCATCCATCCCACCAACTATCCCTCCATCATCCAACCATCCCTCCTTCCATCCATCTATCCATCCCTCCCTCATCCATCCAACCAACCAACAATCTCTTGTTCCATCCATCTAACCAACCATCCCTCCATCCATCCATCCCTCCCCCCAACCATCCCTCCCTCCATCCATCTATCCCTCCCCCATCCATCCCTCCCTCCCTCCATCCAACCATCCCTCCATCAAGGCCATCAGGCCAGGGCTTTTGCACCCAGGTGGCTGAGCCCATTCAGTGTAATTGCAGCCGAGGTGCAGTGTACACCCTGTCACAGACATGAATAGTTGTGTGCTGCTGTATTACTCTATACAGTGATCATAAACATGAGTACAGATGCATACAAGTATTCAGGTCAGTGACGGGCTGTACATTGCACCTGGGCTGAATTTACACTGAATGGGTACAAGAGCCCTGAATCTCAAAAAAAGTAATGTGAACTTTCTCTCTGTTTTATCTCTCTCTTCTCACGTTAGTGTAAATTATATCCTATATTTAGTTTGGTGGTCAGTACCATCACCAAATGCAATCTTTTCAAGAGAACCAGCTAATTCGCAACTCCGTACTCTATGTAGTGCATGCCTGTATGCAGCGCACTCCTGATCTCTGCACTATGTAAGTAGAACACTCCTGATCTTTGCACTGTGTACATAGCGCATCCCTGATCTCTGCACTGTGTACGTAGCGCACTCCTGATCTCTGCACTGTGTACGTAGCACACTCCTGATCTCTGCACTGTGTACGTAGCGCATTCCTGATCTCTGCACTGTGTACGTAGCATACTCCTGAACTCTGTATATAGCACACCCTTGAACTCTGCACTCTTAATGTTGCGCACGCCTGTACATGGCGCACTGAACTATGTACTATGTAGATTGCGCAACCCTGAACTCTGCACTCTGTTCATAGCGCACCTCTTCACTTCTTTGGTAAGCATAAAATACAAAATATGCATTGAAACGTTTTTCTCTATCTTATCTTCTTAACATTTGGTAGTCATATCCCAAGAAATTCAAAGAAGTATCTTTTTTTTAATCTCATGGAGGAAATGTGAGAAATTACGTATAATCATACAATCATTCCATAAACACATACCACATACACTACATATATAATTTGAGGAAAATATGCTTATAAAATAGCATTTGCCAATAAAAAAAAAAAAAATGTCCCCGGATTTACTTTTAAATATATGGTCACCTTACTGTATACTTTGAATGGGCCGTATTTTCAGGGTCTCTAGATTCCATGTCCTGCAGACAGGCAGCCCATTCAAGTATATGTGATTTTCTCAGGCTCTCGTAAAGGGGAGAAAACTTCTAAGAGCACACTGGGCAGATGGCTTAGATGGGCAATTACGGAGGCCTATGAAGCTAAAGGAGAAATACCCCCCTCAGGTATTGCTGCTCATTCCACAAGATCAACAGCAGTTTCCTGGGCCGAGAGGGCCGGTGCTACGCCTGATCAAATTAGCAAGGCTGCTACTTGGTCCAACTACTCAACATTTCTCCGACATTATAGGTTGGACTTGCTGTCCGCCGCAGATCAAGCCTTCTGCAGGAAGGTATTGCAGGCAGTAGTCCCACCCTAGGGTAAGTTTCTCAGTTATCCTCTCCAAGGTTGTCCTGAAAGGCGATTTGAGGTATTTCTAAGAGCCTTTCAGGACAACCTATTTCCCTCCCTTTGTTTCTTAGAAGTGGTTTTAAGTGTCTATCATGGTTGTTTGTGGTTTTCTGTGCTTTGTTTTCCAGTATGTCGGAGACCACAATAACTGAGGCCATGGTGGAAGAGGAGGGATTTAACGGCTGCATGTGTTTCCTTGAAAAATGGGTGGAGCTGCGCTCTCTCCAAGGTTGTCCTGAAAGGCTCTTAGAAATACCATCACCGGTAACTCTAACTATGCCTTATTAGCACAATATATGCATAAAAACCAATCCGGCTTTATAACTGAACGCCAAACATTAGATCAGATCCGTCGGTCTATAGCATTGATTTCTGCGGTACGCAGGGATACCCCTTTATCTAGGGAATTATTACTTCTTTCATTGGACCTTCACAAGGCCTTTGAAAGCTTAAATTCGGACTACTTATTTACCACTTTGGAGGCTTTGGATTGGGCTCTACTTTTATTTCACTTTTGAAAATGCTTTATAGCAATCCATAGGCCCAGGTTTCCATTAAAGGTCGTTATCGTTTCCTATCCGACATGGAACAAGACAAGGCTGTACACTTTCCCCATTGCTATTTGCATTAGTGATTGAACCCTTAGCTATAGCAATTTGATCTCATCCTAGTATACATGGCATATATTGTGGGCAGCAGGAGCATTGTTTGCCAACGACGTCCTCATGTATATTACTAATCCTCAAATTACCCTGCCTAATTTTCTGACACTTGCATCAATTTTCCCAGCTCTCAGGGCTTTCTTTGAATACCCAAAAAACAACGGCCTTTAATATTTCTTTACCTCCCTCCACAGTACTGACCTTACGAAATACTTATAGTTTTCAATGGGCGCTAAGCTCCCTTCCATATTTAGGCATCCAATTGACACCTTCGATCGACACTCTTTATTGGGCTAATTATCCTCCACTCTTTCATTAACTTTTGGGAAGATCTTCGACAATGGGCAGACTATCCCTTATCTTGGTTTGGCAGAATCAACTCAAATAAAATGACATTTCTACCCAGGATACTTTACTATTTTAGAACTTTACCAATTGCTGTTCCAATGGGAGACCTACAATCCATCTCCTTTATTACCCCTTATTTGGGGTAATAAAAAACCCAGAAGGAATAAATTGACATTTTGTATGTTTCGAAACCGAGTGGTGGGCTTGGCCTTCCTAATTTACAGGCCTACTATCAAGCGGCTCAAATAACTCAGCTTTCCTACACAATGGCCAAGGGATCTACACCCCTCTGGGTCTCTATTGTCACCCTTTTGCCATTGGTTCTCTAATGTGGCTTCCTAGCCATCTTTGCCCCCCTATTTTGTGTCCTACCCTGTCTCATTCTCTAGCGGTTTGGGATGGATTAAAGCATTGAAAACCCCTGTTATCTCCATATACCCCGCTGGCCCCCTTGTTCTGCAACCCTGAGTTTTCCCCGGACTGACTCCGATGCCATTCCTGTGGTGGCTTAACAAGGGGCTTTTTAGGATAGGTGACTACCTCAACAAGGATCAACCATACTCATACCATTGCTTCTTCTGTTGGGTTCTCCCTGAACCACCTCTCCGCCAATCGGGAAGCCTGGGTGTGTTACCCGTCACCTGATAGGCATCCAGTCACAGCACCTGTCATTTCAGCCAATCGGGAGGGGAGGAGATGCATGGTGGACACAGCTTGCCGCCATCACCTGTTGCCCCACCGAGATAGGGTAAGTGCCGGGCATACAGTGGGTGGGGGGGTCACAGTTGCAACAGTGGCATTTGATGGGCACAGTGGCTGCGTTGGATGTTATTTTTTTTTTGTTTTTTTGTTTGTTTGCGCCCCCCCCCCCCCCCCCCCCAAAAAAAAAATGTAAGCACCAGCCGCCACTGAATGGCACGGTTTGTATTGACAAGGTTTCTGCGGTTACAGAACTGCCTATGCGTCTGCGAATGTGGAAGGTCTCGCAGACTGTCTCCTGGGGTGTCTACGTCACACATTTCAGGAGGCAGTTTTGCAAGACCCTCACGTATGTGCAGACTCGCTGAGGGATCTCTGCCTGTGACCTTGGAGACCTGCCATGTGTGTACGTACAGGGGCCTGGCAAAAAATTCTAAAGTTTTTTTAGCTTTTAAAAAAAATGTTCTGCATATGTGTGAGAAGGAGGAGGCAGGAGAGAGGACCTTGCTAGAATGGGTGGAGGTCTGCTTTAAGAACCTTGATATTGATTTGATTTAGAAATATTGACTATGGTTTATGATAGAATGATGGAATTCATTGCACATTCATGACTCGTCTCCATTCAGAAGACATGACCAGCTGGGGGCAGTAAACCCACATCACACATAGTATTTTATGTTTTCTGTTTTGAATTCCTTTTCGTTCGTTTTCTCTCATAATTATTTGTAAAGGTTTAAAGAAATATCTCTGTCCTAGAGGACCATTTTTGACTGGTACTTTTATTGCCTGGTACTATTAGGTTGGCACAATAATTTTTAGCACCAATTGATTTTATACACATGAAAAAGATCCCAAAAAGGGTTATGCTAAAAAAAAATGATTTTACATTCCAAAATGTTTACTGTATAACTGCCAATTTAAAGAGGAGTCCCAGCCTGGGGAAAAAAAAAAAAAAATCAGCAGCTATTGACTTTTAATATATGGACACTTATCTGTCCAGGGAGCCTGTGATGTCGATATCCCAGCCGATCTTCGGATCGGCTATCGGGTACTGCCGCCATCTCCACTAAGGGAAACTGGCAGTGAAGCCTTTCGGGGTTCACTACTGCACATGCGCGAAGCGTGCTGTGCTTTCTAATTGGCACAGCGACGGAGGAATTGGCCTGACACATGCGGCTGTCACTGCTCTGCCTCTGAAAGGCAATTTGCGGTTGGATCACTTTTAAGAGGAGTTTGACAGGCTGTGAGGAGGCAATATGTTGTTTCCTCTCCACCTGTTTTAATTCCGTAAATGCTGCATTCGCATGCATTGCACACAGTTGCAGGGAGGTTGCAGTATAGCCCTATTCACTTGAATGGGTCATGTTCGGTGGCAACTAGTGCCCGCTGGATGCAACAGGGTGTTAAATTCTTTCACTTCCACTGCCTTTGCAGCTTAAGGGGGAATGAGGAGGATAAAAATGTGGCTCAATTGCATGTTTTTATTGTCCGCAAACTGCACGTGTAAACAAGCTTTAATGGTAAAACTTTTTTTGGTAGAGTAATGGAGGGATAGCTTTTTTGCCATCTGTGTGACAGCGCATAGGAACTACATGCTTTAAATTATGATTACTATCGCCAAGTGTTAGCATGGTGGTCTTGCTTGATTGTGTTAGCGCCCCTCATGGTCAGAGGCCATATTAGTTCACTGGGCCTCACACCGGATGGATAATATCTTGTAACTTGCCAGTGACACCTGTCCAGGCACCAACTACAAAGACATTTTGAGAGATATCGCGTTGAGCACAGATTCTCTCCACCAGCCCTTCCGCACACGTTACTCAAAATACTTTACTTGCTTCAGCCCAAAGGCATTGGAAGGAAACTGCTGTATACCTCATGAGGCTTTGCACACCGTGATCTAGGCCCAGGCCCTGGGAGGATTCCATTTTGCAGCAGACCATAATATACAGTGGTTATAGAAAAGAATCACCCCTACTTTAAAATAATCACATTTTGTTGCTGAAATGAAGACAGACACCGTTTTTGTTTTATCCAGCTGTATTTACTAATGCAACTTATAACATCCAAGTGAAAGATATAACACCAACATGTTAGAAAAAATAAAAAAAAACAGAATCACTGAGTTGGAAAAGGATCTCCCCCTTGTATCGGTATTTTGTTGAACCACCTTTTGCTTTAATTCCAGCCTTTAGTCTGTTGGGATAGGTCTCTACTAACTTTGCACATCCTAGATTTTGCACTATTTGCTCACTCTTGAATTATTTAGCCTCAACACCAAACAATAAATCCAATACAGCTCACCATCCAAATAACCATAGGCGTGCACACAGGGTTTGCCTGGGCACACCCTAATCACCCCGTGTGGTGCAGATTCCCGTGATTGGACCCCTGGTATTTCAGCAAAGCGCCCTAGTGTACTGCAGAACACAATAACTCCTAAGTTTCCAAACAATGTATAGTGCACCAATAACCTTGAGGCTCCTCCCTACATGTGTCTCATTATTTCCTTTCATATCCTGTCCCAGAGCCAAAACAGGAAATAAGGAAATGCCTCCAAAGTGAGGAAATCCCTGGTGTCACTAGAATTAGTGTCCCCATTGGAAGATTTTCCCTCTATGTCTGTTCTGGTGACAATCCAAAACTTGGGATTTTCATTCACTCTCAGTGATAACGGTCACCAGGAAAAAAAGTGAAAAGTGGGAGAAAAAACTGCGCTAAACCAAAGACGATATAACAGCTGCTAACACTCAGACAAACAAAGTCCAAACGAAATACAAATAATTAGTGTAGCGCTAAAATCTGTAAACTAATAAGTGATAGTCACAGAAAAATAAATGGAAGGGGAAACTGAAAGCGGAGCTCCACCCTAAAGTGGAACTTCCGCTTATCGGATCCCCCCCCCCCCCTCCGGTGCCACAATTGGCACCTTTCAGGGGGGAGGGGGGTGCAGATACCTGTATAACACAGGTATCTGCACCCACTTCCGGGACTAGCTGCCCCGCCACCTATCCGAGGATGCCCGCCCATATCCGAGGGTTCCCGTTGTGTCTTGGGAAACACACAGTTCCCAGGACACAACGGGGACCAATAAAGACGCGCAGCGCGACTCGCGCATGCGCAGTAGGGAACCGGGCAGTAAAGCCGCAAGCTTCACTTCCTGATTCCTGACAGAGGAGAGACGAGCAATCTTCTGCCGACATCGCTGGAACCTGGAACAGGTAAGTGTCCATTTATTAAAAGTCAGCAGCTGCAGTATTTGTAGCTGCTGACTTTTAAAAAAAAAAAATCGGGTGGACCACCTCTTTAATAAACACAGCTACCCCTTGAATGAACATCCACAGTTTAAATGTGCATACTTAAACAAATAAATGTTGGAAAACAATAATTGTAACAATGTAACATAGTCCCGTGGAAAATGTGATGGAATATTGAAAACAGTGTAACAGTGTCCAATATATGATCAAATATATATGATATATGAGTGTTTTCTTTTTCCTTTTTGTACCCTTTCCTTCCTTAATTTGGATTCCTGCTGAGCCATTCCATTGGGAGACTACAACCTGGATTGATGGTGCTCCGCTGCAAGTCCATCGCATTTTAAGGTAGATCTTTCCCCAGCTTTATCGCTTGGATTTGGTCCGGTCCGGTCCCCTTAAGCACAGAAGGTTAAGCGCTGAAAGCTCGTATGACACATCGCCGTAAGGTTAATGTGTCCAACGAATCTGGTAAGAGTTTCATCTCTTCATTGGAATATCATCCTGTAGACTCGTCTAGATTTTGTGAATGCTATACAAGTGACCTCAGATACTCACTTTTCATCATTGACTGGATTTGATCACATATTGGACACTGTTACACTGTTTTCAATATTCCATCACATTTTCCATGGGACTATGTTACATTTATCGTTTTCCAACATTTATTTTTTAAGTATGCACATTTAAACTGTGGATGTTCATTCAAGGGGTAGCTGTGTTTATTCAGTTTCCCCTTCCATTTATTTTTCTGTGACTATCACTTATTAGTTTACAGATTTTAGCATTACACTCATTTTTTGTACCAGGAAAAAAAAGGACAGGTGAATCTCCTGGTGACACAGACAGCAATAAAAAAACCTGACGGGTGTTCTCAGGGCTGCTTCCCCATCTTCCTCCAAAAATATCAAATTATATTTTTGATAAAATATATCCATAGCAGCAAACTATACCCCCCTCGAACAAGACCCATACAAGTGAATAGCGCTGCTCTATAAGCGCCCCATCAGTTCCTTTCTCTGCAGCCTCAGTTGCACTGGAGCCCTGCACTCTGAGCTTTCCTGTTCTTTCACAAACTGAAGCATAATTAACATGCTTCAGTTTGTCAACTATGCTTCAGCGAAAAATGGACACAGAAATGATCAGCACTGATAACTCACTGTTTTCATTCAGGAAAGAACCAATCCCCCTGAAAGTGCAGCCAATGGGAAAAAGCTGGCAACACAGCAGGGGGATCCACAAGAGTCACAAGGCAGGACAGCCGACCCTCCTGCTCGACAGTTGCTTGGTGCCTTCTTTTGAACTGATGGGGCCTGGACCCGGTACAGAAGGGCTGGCTGTACTGCCTTGTCAGCAGCCCTGGGTGTTCCAATCCCTCCCCACTCTACCCAAATAATAAAATAAAAAATGCCTTTAGTATGTAGCGATACCCCCAGTTAAGAGGGCCGCTGGTTTGTTTTGGGTCCCTGAGTACAGCTCCACCAACCCCCGGCAATTTGCTCTACCCGCTCTGGCACAGTTAGTCAAGGGGTATGTATCTATGCACATATAAATATCACTTATACTCTAAGTGTAATGGGTATGAACTCACAAGCAGACTGCTGAGATAAGAATAACTGGCTTTACTTTGGCAGTAAGAAAAGAAATAGTAACATGCATCAAACATATGACTTACAATACTTTAGCAGGTCCCTGCAATATGCACTTTAACATGTACACATATATGTATCAAACTAGCAATGGGGAAACGGAGCGCCAAGTGTAGCGACCGTCTGCTGTGCACCCCTGAGGTGCAATAAATCTATCTGCGCCTACCTAACGGACCAGGCCTGATCCCTAGCAATAGAGCTCAGTCCTTGTATAAGTACAGTATTCTTCACCGGCAATAGAACTGTAGAGGTGGTGCACGTGTAGCTTTAAATGGTGTATTTGTAATCCACAGAAAGTAACATTTGCTGCTCTGAGGTAAATTGTGCCTTGGCAGTTCAATAGGCATGAAAATGTGTGTAGCAATGCAGGATGAGCCTTTCAGCTCGCTCACCAATCCTGTGGTACCGTCCTCAGCTCCGGTCCCTCCAATGGCGGCGTCCAGTCTCCTCAGCCACAGCCCCTGCGTTCCGGTCCTGTCTCCGACCGACCAACTCTAGGGAAAAGTCTCCGCTCCGCTGCTGCTGACTCTGAGGGATGAGAGTCTCTCTCCACCTGCTGCAAGGCCCAGGCTTCAGGCCCTCAGCAGTCCCGGTCCGCACAGGTGTCTCCTCACTTAGAAGTGTCTGCGTCACCAGCCCAGTCAGAAGAGGAAGAGGCGGTCTCTCCTCTTCCCTTTTATCTCCTCCCCCAGCAGCCTCTCGGGCGGAAACAAACAGCCCGGGAGCCTGGGGAATTATGGGGAATGTAGTCTTTTCCCCTAAAAGGGGTACGACCCCGCTACACACTCCCCCCACTTTGAATCTTTGGTCCCCAAAGACATTGTTCAAACTACAAGCTTTCTTTGAGACAACACGTTCACATAATTCAGACAGAGGAGCTTCCCACCAATTGGCATAAGATGGGGAGCTGTCCTGTCTACAGGTCACTTCAGTGTGGGCGACCTGTTTAACTGTGCCAGAGAGTGAGCTGGGGTTGCCCTCCACCAAATGAACAGTGGATGGGTCAGGGCGTTCAGCACTTCTCCTTGCTGTGGTAACAGAGTCCTCTGAACTTTTTCCCATCTTGGGGTAAGTTAACTTCTTGGGAGGCCTCACAACTCTGCGAGCTCTCTGTTCTCTTGGGACTTCTTCAGGAACACATTCTGGCAACATCTCTGGTTCTGGAACATCTACTTCTTCTTCTTCTGAGTAGAGACCAGGGATATCTTCCCAGCACTCAGGCACAACACTGAATGGCACAAACTCTGTGGCTTCTGGGTTCAATGTTCCATCTCCCACATCTTCAGTAGGTGGAAGATCTATGGCAGAATTTCCTGGAGTTGAGGAAGGCCATAGCCATTCAAGTTCTCCTCTTTCTTCCTCTGGTTGGGGGTCCTGTCCACCCCTAACTTGGGATGTTTGAGACCGAGTATTAGGCCTGGGAGTATCCAGAATGGAAACAGATTCAGGTACGTCTCTTGCTGGAGGTATTCTGACTGCTTCAGTGAGTGGGAGCAAATGATTCCTATGCCAGGTCTTCAAAGGCCCCACTCTTCCTTCTGGCTTCAATTTGTAGACAGGCAATCCTGGAAGTTTTCTACAGATGATATATGGCTCTGATCTCCATCTATCAGCAATCTTGTGTTTTCCAGGGATCCCTAGATTTCGTAACAGTACACGGTCCCCAGGCTGTAGGTCCTGTACTCTAACTTTCAAATCAAAGTTCCTCTTATTTCGGGCCCCCCCTCTGGTCAGAGGCCGCTTGAGCTTTTTCATAAGCTATCTTCAAACTGTGCCTCAGTCTGTCCACATATCCTTTGTGGGAGGCAGCAGAGGCATGGTCTAAGGATATGCCGAAGGCCAAATCCACTGGCAATCTTGCTTCTCTCCCAAACATAAGTCGGTAAGGGGAGAAACCTGTCACATCACTTGTGGTGCAATTGTAGGCATGCACCAGAGCTGAAATGTGTTGACTCCAATGTTGCTTCTTCTCCGTTTCTAGAGTTCCCAACATGTTCAATAGGGTCCTGTTGAACCTTTCAGGCTGGGCATCACCTTGAGGGTGATATGGTGTAGTTCTAGTCTTCTCTACTCCCAGAGAATCTAGTAGCTTCCTGATCAGGCGACTCTCAAAGTCCCTTCCTTGGTCTGAATGGATTCTCTGTGGTAGTCCATAATGAACAAAGTATTTCTCCAGAAGTACCTTGGCTACTGTAGAGGCCTTCTGGTCCTTGGTTGGGAAAGCCTGAGCATAACGGGTGAAATGGTCGGTTACCACCAGAACATTTCCCAATCCACTCAAATCGGGTTCGAGGCAGAGAAAATCAATGCATACCAGATCCATTGGGCCTTGACTCTGTAGGTGGCCCATTGGGGCAGCTTGATGGGCTAAAGTCTTTCTCTGAATGCATCTTGCACAGGAATGGCAATACTCCTCCACTTCGGCCCTCATGCAGGGCCAGTAAAACCGGTCTCTGATAAGTTGGAAGGTTCTCTCTGCTCCCAAGTGACCATGCTGGTCATGTAAGGCAATCAGCACAGTCTCTCGATGCTTCTCGGGGAGAAACAACTGCCACTTAACTTCTGGGCTATCAGAGGGGCCCCTTCGGTAGACTACCCCCTGATGCACCTGTAGTTTGTCCAACTCTCTCCTCAGTAGGCGAGCTTCTTTGGAAGGGTGAAGGCGAAGTCCCTCTGGACTCTTGTCTTCCAGGGCTTCCAGTACCAATCTCCCCATGGGATCTTCCAATTGGTCACACCTTAACTCCTTCTTGGACAGCTTTGGTAGGCACTCTTCTCTTAGTTGAGTTACCCCACAGTAACACTTTGGGACTCCCACTGTGGTAACTCCTATCTCTTCCGCTCTGGATCCTCCTCTGGCTTGGAGTTCAGCCCCCTGACAAAGGGCTCGTACTCCATCTGGTGCCACTTGAGTCCAGTCTTCCCAATCATCAGCTATGACATGGGATCTTCGGGACAGGGCATCTGCATCTCTATTTCCAGGCCCTGGTCTGTACTTGAGGCTGAAATTGAATCCAGACAACTCCGCCAACCATCTGTGTCCAGTTGCATCCAGCTTGGCGGTGGTGAATAGATAGGTCAAGGGGTTGTTATCTGTCTTTACAGTAAACTCGGCCCCATAAAGATAGTCTCTCAGTTTGTCAACAACTGCCCATTTGAGGGCTAAGAACTCCAACTTGTGGGTGGGATAGTTCTTCTCGGAGGGGGTCAGGCTCCGGCTCACATAGGCCACTGGTCGTAGCTGGTCTTCATACTCCTGGTAGAGTACTCCACCTAGGCCCTCATGGCTGGCATCAACATGTAGCTCATATGGTCTAGTGGGATCAGCGTAGGCCAAAACTGGGGCTGTGGTGAGACTTCTCTTCAAGGTTCTGAAAGCCTCTTCACACCTTGAGTTCCATTGGTCTTGGACCGACTCACCGGGCCTCCTAGGCCCCAATCCATCTTCCTCTCCTTCTGTCTTGAGCAGTTCGTTTAGGGGTTTTGCAATGCGGGCAAACCCATCCACAAACCTGCGGTAGTAGGAGCAGAACCCCAAGAAAGTCCGAAGTTCTGTAACTGTTGTGGGTCTTGGCCACGAAGTAACTGCCTCCAACTTCTCAGGGTCTGTAGCCACTCCTTTTTCAGACACTATGTGTCCCAGATAGTTCACAGAAGACTGATAGAACCGACACTTCTCGGGGGAAAGTTTGAGTCCCTCTTCACTGAGCCTCTTCAGTACTTTCTCCAATCTGGCTTCATGTTCTTCCAAAGTCTTTCCAAAGACAATGACATCGTCCAGGTACACAAGGACTTCTATGAGGTTCATGTCTCCAACTGTCCTTTCCATAAGGCGTTGAAATGTAGCAGGAGCTCCAGATAGGCCCTGAGGCATCCTATTGAACTCAAAGAACCCTACTGGGGTTATGAAGGCAGTCTTTTCTCTATCTTCTGGATGCATGGGGATTTGGTAATACCCACTCTTGAGGTCCATCACACTGAACCACTTAGCTCCAGATAAACTCTGTAAGGCATCCTCTATCCTTGGCGTGGTGTACTGGTCAGGAATGGTCCTCCTGTTGAGAGTTCTGTAGTCAATGCAGAGCCTCAATGACCCATTCTTCTTCCTGACCACCACTATGGGGGAGGCATAGGGGCTTCTGGACTCCCTAATCACTCCCGTCTTCTTCAATTCCGCAAGCTGCTCCCTCAGATCCTCCAGATCTGCTAGCGGGACTCGCCTGACTCTCTCTCTGAATGGCTTGTCCTCTTGCATGCGGATTCGATGGGTGGCACTCCTCGCACACCCCACATCAAACTCATCTTTAGAGAAAATCTTCTCCCATCTGGTCAGCTGGGCCTTGGCTCTCTCTTTCCAAGCTCCAGGTAGGTTTGGGTTTTCCATGGAGAGTTTCTTCCAAACATCTTCTCCTTCACCCGTCCCCTTCACTTCTGACCAGCCAACTGGGACAGCAGGACTCACCTGTCCCAGAAGCATCCTGGCAGGGATCTCCACGGGCCGCTCCGTGGGGTTCCTCACACTGACAGGGACTCTTCCTCTAGCCTTCTTCAGGTCCTTCAATGAGATCACTTCTGGTATCACTTCCAGACCTGAGTGACCCTCCATTGGGTCGGGTTCCAACATTACAAAGGGGCCAGGCTGCTCCCAATTAAGTTTCACCGTGGCTCTCAGGCAGGTTACCTCTCCAGGCTGTAACACCGCTCCTTCTTTTCCAAGCCTCCATACCCTTCCTATCCCCTCACTTGGGGTCTTCTGCTCTAGGACCAACCGCTGGTAGGCTGCCTTCAGCATGGGATGGATCTTGGGGGCTGAAAGATTCTCTTTCTTCACCAGGGGGGTCAGAAGCCTTCTGACTAGGTCCGTGTTCGTCCCTATAATCAGGGAAGTCTTGCTGGTTCCAGGTGGACGAGGGCACACCACTGCTAGGGTGTCGAACACTTCAGTCTTCCCAGCTACGGATGGGTCAAAGGTCAACCGTATGGGTAAGTATCCATCATAGGGGAAACTCTGCGTCCCCAGTCCCCTTATCTCCAACTCTTCTATCTTCTGTATGGGCAGATGACTCAAGTATCTGTCATAGAAGTCCCTGTACAATAGGGTCACTTGGGCTCCAGTGTCTAGGAGGGCCTTTGTGTACACTCCTTCCACCTGGATAGGTACAGTAGGGGATGGACCAACCAGCTCTTCTGGGTAGGGCCGAGTTGAAGCTGTCTTCTTCTTTGGACTCTTTCCTTTCTCACTTGATTTCCGCTTGATTCTTTCTTGAGCCTGGTATGCATTAATTTTCTCCCTCTTAGTGGGAGTATGAACCCGTTGAGGGACATTGTTATCTCTCACTTGTAAGGGTTCACGCTTGGGAGTGCTGTGTCTCTTCGGAGGGGTCTTGCCCCCTTTCTCTGGAGTGTACCTTGGTTGAGGATCCCTGGGTTCCTTCCGAGGGGTTTGATCTCCTCGCTTTCTCTTCCCGTTATACTTCTTGGAGCTCACTGAAGGCGATGGGCACCCGGTTGACTCCTTCACCGGGGCCCTTTGGCGTTTCCCGCCGGCTGGCGGCTATCTGTTTTCTTCTTCTTGGGACTGGCACATACAGCTGCAATGTGGCCAATTCCCCCACAATTAAAACAGATCATCTCTCTTTGGTCAGGTGGGGATGCTGGTGCTGAAACAGCTGGAAATAATTCCCTCCTGCTTGTTTCTTTCTTGGGACTTGGCGTCTCTTTCGCCACTAGAGATGTCAGTATCTCCATCATCTGGGACATCTGCAACTTCAGGGCATCTACTTCTGTCTCTCTTTCAGGGGTTAAGGCCGACCTGACCGTGGCCACTGGAAGTTTTGTAGACCCCATCACTTGCTTTTCCCGTTTCTCTTCCAACATGGCCTCTTCTTCTCTGACCATTCGAATGAGATCGGGGTAGTCCAGGCTCTTCCCATCCTGCCGGGTACGTAGTATTAGTGCAACAGGGTCTAGGGGTTGGGCTCCCCTGACCACCTGCTGGGCACGGGCTTCATCTACCTTCCCCGGATCTATCCCCTTCTTCAGGATAATCCTATGCAGGATCTTGTCTATGCGTCCCATATACTCCGACAGCTTCTCCGCTGTCTTCTGGTAACAGTGTTCCAGTTGATAGGTAAGTTCTGTGACTTTTTCTGTCCCACCAAACACACTTTCCAGGATGTCTATGTAGTCCTGGGCAGTGCAATCTTTCTTGCTTGTCTTCAGGTTGCGTATTGCCTCTAAGGCAGGCCCTTTTAGGCTCTCAACAATCCTTTGCTTCTTTCTACCTTCTGAGACCTCCCATTCTTCCAAGGCCTGCGTGGCACCATCTAACCACTCTTCAAATCCCTCTTCTCCCGAGGGTACAGGTGTTCTCCCTGAAAACATCCGGAGTTTCCTGTATCCCGACATCGGGTAATCCCCGGGGTCTCTTCTGCACTGAGTCACAATTTCCCCTAGGACCGCGCACAGTTCTGCACTAAGAGTAGTCTGTGCGGGTGCGGGACTTTCCGCGCCCTTCTGCTCTTCCTTCTTTGGGGATAGCATAGTTTTCACTGGAGAACAGTCTCCCTTGCGCGGCAGCGCATGCAGCACTTGGTAGGCCTGACCATTCGGTGCTTGTATGCTTTGGCTCCTGAACTGCTCTGGAGTCTCTTCCTGCCATTCTATCAGGGCGTACGTATACCCAGCATCATTTCTCATGTCCATTATCCATGACTTGTGGCATGGGGATAGGGACATTATGAGCTGCTTGACTGCCTCTCTCTGCCATATCCCTGGCAGTTCAATGACTGTTGCTGCGGCTGGGTCAGTGGCCCATAGTGCGTACCACCGTCCCACTTCTATCGGGTCCATGCCGGTACCTTCTGGCGGCTTTTCCCGCTGACTCAGGATCCCGGATAACGAGCCCCCACGTGTAGCGATACCCCCCAGTTAAGAGGGCCGCTGGTTTGTTTTGGGTCCCTGAGTACAGCTCCACCAACCCCCGGCAATTTGCTCTACCCGCTCTGGCACAGTTAGTCAAGGGGTATGTATCTATGCACATATAAATATCACTTATACTCTAAGTGTAATGGGTATGAACTCACAAGCAGACTGCTGAGATAAGAATAACTGGCTTTACTTTGGCAGTAAGAAAAGAAATAGTAACATGCATCAAACATATGACTTACAATACTTTAGCAGGTCCCTGCAATATGCACTTTAACATGTACACATATATGTATCAAACTAGCAATGGGGAAACGGAGCGCCAAGTGTAGCGACCGTCTGCTGTGCACCCCTGAGGTGCAATAAATCTATCTGCGCCTACCTAACGGACCAGGCCTGATCCCTAGCAATAGAGCTCAGTCCTTGTATAAGTACAGTATTCTTCACCGGCAATAGAACTGTAGAGGTGGTGCACATGTAGCTTTAAATGGTGTATTTGTAATCCACAGAAAGTAACATTTGCTGCTCTGAGGTAAATTGTGCCTTGGCAGTTCAATAGGCATGAAAATGTGTGTAGCAATGCAGGATGAGCCTTTCAGCTCGCTCACCAATCCTGTGGTACCGTCCTCAGCTCCGGTCCCTCCAATGGCGGCGTCCGGTCTCCTCAGCCACAGCCCCTGCGTTCCGGTCCTGTCTCCGACCGACCAACTCTAGGGAAAAGTCTCCGCTCCGCTGCTGCTGACTCTGAGGGATGAGAGTCTCTCTCCACCTGCTGCAAGGCCCAGGCTTCAGGCCCTCAGCAGTCCCGGTCCGCACAGGTGTCTCCTCACTTAGAAGTGTCTGCGTCACCAGCCCAGTCAGAAGAGGAAGAGGCGGTCTCTCCTCTTCCCTTTTATCTCCTCCCCCAGCAGCCTCTCGGGCGGAAACAAACAGCCCGGGAGCCTGGGGAATTATGGGGAATGTAGTCTTTTCCCCTAAAAGGGGTACGACCCCGCTACAAGTAGTTATAGTAGGTGTTGTTATTATTAATAATAATAATAATAATAAATAATATTATTATTGTTATTATTATTTCGTTTCAGATTTGGCTCCTCATTTTGTTTATCCTTTACATCTCATGCTTCTCTCTTATGGTTTTGGACATAACACTATTACTCTATGAAAAATGTAAGACCCCAACTTCAGGCAGGTATTACAATACTATGTAATGCCTTGGTGTGGTCCCTTTAAAGCTGAACTTCAGGCAAATTTTTTATTTTTTTTATTAACTGTCCATTTTTGTAGGGATTGGAGAGCAGAGATGTACTTACCTAATCCTCCCAGTACGAGGCCAATCCCTGCCTTTCCTGCCCCCCCCCCCCCCCCTGGTCTTGTGCGATGGACTGTTCCTGATGTCATCACGCTTGTAGACCTGCTCTGGACATAAAGACATCAGGAACAGTCCACTGCTGGTTCGTGGGGGAGCGCTGTTCAATTCAGCTTTAAAAATAAATTACACTTTTTTTATTTTTTATACATGCAGATAGCATAATACCTGAATCTGTGTTGATATCAGCCTCCAGTCATCCTATGTACAGCCACACTCAGACTGGGGGAGGAACAGCATTATAAAGGAGCCAATTATGTTTGTTACATGCACATGTGCTGACAGGGAACATGCCAACAGGAGGAGAGAGTAAAGTGAGAAGAGAGTTAGCCTCATCAGTGAGTCAATGCTTCACTGTCCAATCAGCAGGTTACAGTTGGTGAGGTGAGACCACTGTCTTCCTTAATAACAGAAAAAACAAAAAACAAAAATACCACTGTGTTTTTGGGGAGTCAACGCTGCAATAAAAGCAAGGCTTAAAACAACAAGACTTCTGAATTTTAGATGCAGTGCTGATGGTGGAGCTAGATGGTCAGCCCGGGTTTTAGTCCACCTGAAACCTGGACACCTTATTCAGATATGAATGTGGCTCAGAACAGGGCCTGACAGGAGGGTGAGGGGGCACTATGTGCGCCAAATTACTATTCTCATTGGAGTGCCCAAAGATGTTCCAGGCCTGTTACAATCCTATAGTGTATACTAAAACAAGAAAAATGTATCCTGTGCCGCTAAAGTGTTCGGGTTTGGCTTGAGGAAAAAGTGGCAACCCTAGGTGGAGCAGCTCTTCAAAATCCCAAACTATTTTCGACAAACGGTCTGAAATAGGGCAGAAGGCACATTCATGTATGCCACAGCCAGATCATTTGGTATAATAGCCAGGCCCTATCAGTTCAAAAGGGGGGCCCAAGCATCTGTCGAGCAGGAGGGTCAGCTGTCCTGCCTTGTGACTCTTTTGGATCCCCCTGCTGTGTTGCCAGCTTTTTCCCACCGGTGCACTACAGGGGGATCGGTTCTAGAATCTGCGTCCCCTTCCATATTTACTGGCACTTTGCTTTCCTGAATGAGTGATCAGTGCTGATCATTCCTGTGTCCATTTTTCGCTGAAGCATAGGTGACAAACTGAAGCATGTTGATTATGCTTCAGTTTGTGAAAGAACAGGAAGGCTCAGAGTGCAGGGCTCCAGTGCAACTAAGGCTGCAGAGAAAGAAACTGATGGGGTGCTTGCAGTGCAGCGCTATTCACTTGTTCAACGGTTATAGTTGCTGCTATTGCTGCAAAGCATAACATTGTGATCGTGATATTTTAGCAAAAATATAATTTGATATTTTTCGGGGAAGATGGGGGAGGAGGGGGCACCTTACAGCAGCCTTAAGAACACCTGTCAGGTTTTTATTGCTGTCTGTGTCCACCGTTGGGTGTCACCAGCAGATTCACCTGTCCTTTTTTTTTCTAGTGTTTATCACTGAGAGTGAATGAAAATCCCAAGTTTTGGCTTGTCACCAGAACAGGCATAGAGGGAAAACCTTCCAATGGGGACACTTATTCTAGTGACAACCAGGGATTTCCTACTTTTGGAGGCATTTCCTGTTTTGGCTCTGGAACAGGATGTGAAAGGAAATAATGGGACACATGTAGGGAGGCGCCTCAATGTTATTGGTGCACTATACATTGTTTGGAAACTTAGGAGTTAATGTGTGCTGCAGTGCAATTTCCCCCTGTATGTGTCACTTCCTGTTTTGAGATGATCTATACAGGAGGAGCCTGTTTCCTACTGCGCATACATGAGTGGAGCTGCGCTTTCTGAATGGTCCTGCCGTCTTCTGGGACCACTGTGTGTTCCAGAAGGCAGTGGGTGAAGGAGGGGCCGGAAATGTTGTCGATCGCCATGCAGCGATCTTACCCGGAAGTTGGAGCGGGTACCTGTCAAAACCAGGGGGTGCAAACAAGCGGAGCTTCCTCCTTTTGAGTGGAGCTCCACTTTAAGGTAACATGTCTGCAATACTGATCCTCTGACTTCAATACTTTCTAAACAATTGACATAGGGCAAGCAGGCCATATGTAAAGTCAGAATTTCTGATGTGCATTATAAGGTCGATGCCAAGTATTGAAACTGGTGGATCAACATGATAGGCAGAGACAGGTATTTCCAGAACAGGTCACCAATGACACCCAACCTTCATGTGTCTTGTGGCTCTGGCTTCTTTGAAGTATAGATCAGTGAGTTATAGCTAAAAAGATGTGTATGTTACATTTGCACATTTGTCTAAAGCCTTAAGGTTTTTCCCCTTAAAGTGTTACTAAACCCACAACCATAAAATCTGTCTGTATATGCAGAATAGCATGCTTGTTATACTCGCTGTGGAACTTAAGGAGTTAAATCTCTGCATTGTGTAAAAAGGCTCTTTGATCCTGTATGCACAGATCCTCCCCCCTCCTGCAGGGTCTCTCTTGGCAAGGCCAGATAAGACACAGGGTTGTAAAGCTGCACAGGCTCAGTTTGGTCTCTATTGCTGGAGAGAACATTTCCTTGTTGAGCTGAGATTTTCAGGTCACATGATCTTGACCAGAGGCGTAACTAGAAACTTCAGGGCCCCGGTGCAAGAAATCATGAAGGGCCCCTGTACAACAAAGTAAAACATTTCTGTTTCTGATTTCAACTGATTTTAAGATCTGGGGAAAGGAGAAGCAACAGCACATTGAGCTTCCCAGTGTATGGCTGTGTCAGGAAAATATTGATCATTGGAGTAGAGCACACAGAGTTACCAGCCTATCCAGAGAACTGGCCATGCTGTGCGCTCCTGCCTAGTGTGGTAAGTTTTTAATAGGAAAGCAGAGGGACTGGTCATATCATCAGGAAATGCACATAAATGAAGCAATACATCAGTTGCTGATCCTATGAAGCAATCCTAGGATCGATTAAATCTGACCTGGGGAATGGGATCAGTAACAGTGCTGGTGGGGAGGAGGGATGGGATTAGTGGAAGTGCTGGTGTTGAGGGGGGATGGCAGCGTTGTTACTTGAGGTAGGGTGGCAGCATTGTTACTCTTGAGGGGGGGTGGCTGCAGTGGCATTTAAGAGGGGTTGTAACGGTGGTACTCGAGGAGGGGGTGGTAGCGGTGGTACTCGAGGAGGGGGTGGCAGCGGGGGTACTCGAGAAGGGGGTGGCAGCGTTGGTACTCAAGGAGGAGGTGGCGGCAGTGGTACTCGAGGGGGTGGTGGTATTTGAGGAGGGGGTGGTGGCGGTGGTACTCAAGGAGGGGGTGGTGGCGGTGATACTTGAGGGGGGGTGGTGGCGGTGGTACTCGAGGGGCAGTGGTGGCGGTGGTACTGGAGGGGGGTGGTGGCGGTGGTACTGGAGGGGGGTGAAAGCAGTGGTGCCATCCTCTCCCACCACCACCTCTGTCTCTTACCGAGGCCACACCCCCACCCCCACCATCACCTTTGGTGTAGTGGTGATAGGGATGAGATCTGCAGTGGTGGTGGGGGGATTAGATCAGTAAGAGGCAGAGGTGGAGGAGGTTGGGATCGATTGAAGTGCAAAATGTCACTTGACTTACCGTCAATCAATCGATTCCCAGACCCCCTCAGAAATCCTTCACCGTGCCTCCTCCAGGAATGCCTTGCCACATGGGTAGACGGGACAGGTACTCCACGCAGTCGCAGAGAGGAGAGCTCCTCCCCCTGCCTTCAGTCAATTAGTATCAGCAGGACTGCTGGCTTTATTTTTCAGTGTCTGCCCCACCTCCTTACATTCTCTCTGTCTCTGGATAGGCGGGGCGGTCCACAGTCTCTCAGCACTGCCTCTGCTTTCTCTCTCTCTGTGGCGCAACGAACCACCGATACATGTCAGGTGGGCCCCTCACACGGTCGGCAGGCCCCCCTAAAGTGGCGGAACTACAGGGCCCAGTCGCAAGTGCGACTGTTGCGACCCTGATAATTCCGCCACTGATCTTGACATCACACATTTGGGTGTGTATACAGATCCTAAATGACAGCCCAGTCCCTCCCTCCTCCTCCATGCCCAGTAACTAAAAAAGAACACAGTGGGTGGGATGTCACATCTTGATTCATGGATGATCCGCCTCCCATAACAGCATGAGGACACAAGCTGTAGTGGAAATCTCCTCCTACCTGAACACTCAGCACTCGGGTATACAGGTCAGCCAAAAAGGTATATAGTGGCAGTATTTTAATGTAAAAAAGAAGATTTATAAACTGTGTGCTCTGGGGGGTGGATTAACTATTTCATATTACTGGGTCTAGTAACAAATATATTCTGTGCATTGAAAAGGTGAAAAACCTTCTGTGCTGCAAAATCCCTCCCTTTTTCTTACCTGAGCCTGATCTGATCCAGCAATGTGCTCCCTGCTGCTGTCAATCAAATGCTTGACCGAGCGAGCGGGGGTGGAGCAGACCCACCAGCTCTGTGTCAATAGACGCAGACAGGGCGGCTTGGGAAGCCCGCACAGTGCCCCCATGGAAATCGACTTTCCTACAGGGCATTTGCCAAGGAGGAGGAGCCTGGTGCACCGACAGGGTACCCCAGAAGAGGAGTATTGGGCTGCTCTGTGCAAAATCATTACACAGAGCAGGTAAGTAAAACATGCTTGTTATTTTAATTTTAAAAATGTAAGCTTTAATATTAAGTTCGGGCTGTATATAGTTTATAGTGTATCTCCTTTTGTTGCACTAAAATTGTAAGCGTTTTAGTTTTAACAGGATGGGTAATCGGCTGGATGATAAGACCGAGAGTATCTGCAACTTGCAGATTACAAAGCAGGTGCAAAATTAGGTTTAAGGGCCGGTTCAGACTGCTGCGATGCGGGAACGCTGCGATTCTACTGCGGGTTCCCGCATCGCATGTCTCCCGGCGGCAGTTCACACTGCCCTATGCAAGCTGCTGGGAGTGTCAGTTAAATGTTAATGACCCCCCAAATCAGTTCGCATATCGCAGTGCAATCTGCAAACTCGGACAGGAATCAGATCGCATGGTGTGAACACCCATGCGATCCGATTATGCTGCGGACCAAAAAAAGGGTCCTGTACGAGTTTGGTCCGAATGCGATGCGAATTCAGCCATACTATCTGTATGGCTGAAATAGAATCGCACAGAGATCGCATGTGATTTGCACTGCAGTGCGGTGCGAATCATATCCGATCTCGGATATCGCAGCAATCTGAACCTGGCCTAAGTGGCAAAAAAAACTGAATAATGCACATACTGCAGAATAAGCAAAGCTGCACAAACATGGAGTCTTTACACAATGAGGTTGATTTACTAAAACTGGAGATCGCAAAATCTGGTGCAGCTCTGCATAAAAACCAATCGGCTTCCAAGTTTTTGGTCAAAGCTTGGTAGTAAAGTCTCTTTTTTTTTTTACTTGTACCTATAGGCAAGTCTATAATAAGGCTCACCTGTAGGTATGGTAAATACCTTCTAAACTTGCACTGTTTAGGAGATATTCACACTGCATGCAGTCGGTGATGTCACTGGTGCATGTGCTCTGAAGAGACGGCATATGCAGGAGTGTCGTCACAGCTTGGCCAATCTGATGACCAGAGTACGCAAACCCGGAAGGAAGACTATGAGTGAATATGGAAGCCCTGTCAGTGGTGACAGTGTGCCACTGGAGGGCTTAGTTCTAAGCTAAGCATTTCACAATGTGATGCATACTAGCACATTATGCTATTGCAGGTTTTTTTTTTTTTTTTTTTTTAAAGGCTGTGTTTTTCTACCGCTTTCATTGAACAAGCTGAAGTTATAATCTGATTGGCTACTATGCACAGCAGCACCAGATTTTGCACTCTCCAGTTTTAGTAAATCTACCACAATGTCTCCTGTGATTCAATCAGGGTAATGTGGCTTAGGGTTGCCACCTGTCCGGGATTCACCTGGACAGTTCGGGTTTGGAATCATGCGTTCGGGTTTCAGACTGCCTGAAACCCGGACACATTATTCAGACTATGGCTTCCAGATGCATCTGGATGAGAGGTGCTGACTGCCAAGGGGTGAGTGAGCTCACCATCCATATCTGTCTGTGACTGAAGTCTCCCTCCTTCTCTCTCCTGCATCTAAGGTAATTCAGGGTTCTCAGGGCACCCCTTACATCAGCGTTCCCCTTTACACCAGAGGCCACAGTATTCCCCCTTACATCAGAGTCCTCTCCGCACATCAAAGTTCTCAGTGTTCCCCCTTAAATCAGGGTTACCAGAGCATCCCTTATGTCAGAGTCCCCAGAGTTCTCTCTTACATCAGAGTCTGCAGAGTCCCTCCTTACAGTGAAAGGGAAGTCTGCGAATTCAGATGTAAAAGGGGAACTCTGTGGATTCTGATGTAAAGGGGGGACTCTTGTTATTAACTTCATATGATTAGAAATGTTATTTAATAGCAAAATATATGTATAGTTTATACTATATAAAGAAAAAAAATTGCTGTGCGCCGCTAAAGTGTTCGGGTTTGACTGGAAGAAAAGGTGGCAACCCTAGACATGCATAGCATAGTCCCTATAAGACTCTATAACCTCAGAGTCTGGCTGAGAATCACTACTGCAGTAAAATATCTCAGAACACAGCTACTTGTGATTATTATCTTAAAGGGGTTGTAAAGGTTTGTTTTTTATTTTCTAAATAGGTTCCTTTAAGCTACTGCATTGTTGGTTCACTTACCTTTTTCCTTCGGTTTCCCTTCTAAATGTTTTTTTTCTTTGTCTGAATTTCTCACTTCCTGTTTCTCCTGAGTAAACTTCACACCATCATCCGAGCGGTGTTTAGTCAGCCAGAACAGCTTACTGAACAGCTTACTGAGGAGGAACAGGAAGTGAGAAATTCAGACAAAGAAAAAAAAAAAAAAAAACATTTAGAAGGGAAATCGAAGGAAAAGGTAAGTGAACCAACAATGCACTAGCTTAAAGGAACCTATTTAGAAAATAAAAAACTAACCTTTACAACCCCTTTAAACAGTGTCCCTCTCAGGGTAGTTCAGGGTAGCTCTGGTAACCCAGGTGAACACCTGAAGTGATCCAAAGACCAAGCACAACCCCACTGGAACTGCAGTACTCGGGTAGAAATCAGGGAGGTGTTCCCCGCAGTAGCTGAGTCTTTGGAGAAGTTGCATGCTATTAGGCTCTGTCTTGCTGTTTGCATGCTGGTTCTAACACTGGAGGGCCTCCCAGATAGCAAACAATTGTTCTGCAAGTTTGAAAATGACTTGCTAAGCTATTGCAAGACTTGCCAGGCTTCACAAGTTTGTTGCTCAATTGCAGCAAGTCCGCATTGCATGACTCCAGATCAACTTCCTTTGCAAACATTCTGCAAGTCTACTGCAAGTTCTGGGTCAGTTATGTTGTGCAATAGTCATCCCACCACAGGGGTCACTGTGGCTGAATTTTCATGCTGTAAACTTGCAGAGCTCCTGCTGTAGACTCACCACTGCTACTTTGCTCTTGCTAGAGACTTGCCACACAAATTTGAAACAAATTGGAAAAGTGTCAACTAGAACTTTTGCTTCAAGTGCTCTGTCAGTGAAAATGTGCAGCAAGTTAACAGACTTACAATTCAACACTACACCAAATTTGTGACAAGTTATCCTTGCTATCTGGGCTCTTGCCTGGTCCCTTGCCCAGCAACCTCTGCCTCATCAGGTGTGGCCTCTCTCAGCTGCTGAGGGTGGGAATCTGAAGAATTTATACTCCCTGGGTGTATCCAGGAACCCAAGGAGTTATGGGGGATGGAGTTAAAGGGGCCTTTGTCACATTACTTTCTTTATGTGACTGTCTTGCATACCTTGTACTAATACCAAAAAAAACAAAAGAAGTTTTCTGAATAAAAAAATGAAGTTGGCAGAGCTGACACCACGTGCTAAGGAATTTGCCACTGTGTTGTCAGATCAAACAGAAAGGTGGGCACATAAAGGAAAGGCTAAACAATAAATATACTCTAAAATGGTGCCTCCCCATTGCTCCCTATTAAAGTGACATTAAACCCAAATTTTTTAGCACTTTCAGCAGCTGATTTAAGCACGTATTCAGCTTATATATCGTTTAATACTTGCCTGTTCCAGTTTAAGCTGGTATCATGATCACTGCCCCAGGTTTCCTGTTTTAAAGGGTGTTTTTAGGTGGCTCCTTTCTCTTGCAGCATTCAATGGAGCCACCCTTGCATGGACTAGAATCTCCGTACACTGTGTGCATTAGTAGAAGCCCTCAGCCCCATAGCCTAGGATGGCAAGGCACCTCCCTACTCCCCCCCCACATTCTCCAGGCTAACAGATTGGCTGAGGACTGCGCTGTCCACGGTTAAAGTGGACAAAGTGTCCAACACTTTAACAGTGGACAGCGCAGTCCCCAGCCAGCCTGTTAGCCTGGAGAATGTGGGGGGGGGGGGGGAGTAGGGGATGCCTTGCCATCCTAGGCTATGGGGCTTTGGGCTTCTAATGATACCCCGGCATTTCATATTTCTGCTGTACCATGTACTTGTATGGAAAATTATCCTGTTCTATTTAGATTGCTTCCTTGTGTGAAATTCCTGTTGTTCCTGCCAGTCCCTCTCCTATTAGAAACTAACCACACTAGGCAGGAGAGCACACCATGGTCAGTTCTCTAGCTATGCTGGGAACTCAGCCTGCTCTCTTCCAATGATCCCACTTGTCCTGACATGCCCCCTCCCTGCACAGCAATTCACTGGACAGTTCAGCATGCTGTTGCTTATCCTCCCCTCGGCTCTTATGCAACTGAGAACAGAGGGGATGGGATCACTTATAAAAAAGGAAAAAAAAAAGGTATTTTATAATGTGTGTGGTTTTTTGTTTGTTTTTTTTTTGTTTGTTTTGTTTTTTATATCTATACACATGTTTTGCCTTTCATTTCAGTTTTAAACGGAATGGGTTGTTTTACAAGGTGTCGGTGATCACTTACAATCGCTTTAACTCTTGCCTGTAAAGACAGGAAGTTCTGGGAAGCAGCACTGAAAGGGCAGGAGCCAACAGCATTGAAAGTTGTAAACTGAAAGTGCAAGGGTAAGAATTTTCAAAAAATGGTTTACTGGGGAATGTTTATTTTATCTTGCTTAATGTGTTGGGCTTAAAAACACAGAGAGCTTAAAGTGGTTGTAAAGCCACTTTTTTTATTCCTAATAAAATCCCATGTTAGATTAAGTTATGTGCCCCAGTGTGTGTGCTTTATAAAAAAAATATGCAGCTTCATACCTTATTTCAGAGCACACTCGGTGCTCAGGTGACCGCCCGCCGCTCTCCTCCCCCAATCTGAGAACTACAGTGGGAGGATCTGAGAATCCCTCGCTGACGTCAGCACATACACTGGGGCACATGACTTAATCTAACACTGGATTCTGGTAATAAAACTAAGTTATTTTAGCAGTATTTAGTATTATAGCAGCAGGAGGGGAGGGGCAGGGAGCAGATTCGCACTGAGAATAGCTAACAGGAAGGGAGAGAGGAGAGCTGCAGATGACGGAGGCACGTAAACTGACCACGGTATCATGGATCAGCAGCCATGTTAAATGTGGTCAGTTTACAGAGGGGAGGGCAGCACCAGGCAGGCTCAACCGAGTATTTTAGATTATAGAAAGTGACAAATTACACAGCACAAGCACTGTGCTGTTATTCATACTTTAATGGAACAGGATCAATCTTCTACTTTTATTTTTTAAGGGTTACAAGCGCTTTAATACAGCATTAAATAAGCTAGCCATCAACCATCTAAAACATGGTGTTATTTTCAAACCCATGCAAATCAATTTGGCATTAAATGAGAATCCGCCTTCCATAATTTAATGGTTTCTTAAAGCTATACAGAGCACATTCTCATGAATATTCAGCTTAGCTAAAGCTGTTCCTGCTGCATATATCCAACCAGTTACAGTATCATTTTAAAAAGGCAGTTTGTATAGTTCACGGTATGTCAAACTCTCCTTTCTTTGTAATTTCAATGTTTTCTTTGGTCCCATGGGGTTTTTCTCCCGACATGGAAATTTTCCGGATTATAAAGCTCAAATGATTTTTTCATAAGACATTGTCAACAACAATTTACTCCTATCAACGCATGTCAACCGTCTGCAGTTTAAAGCAGTCAGAACAAGGAAAGAAGATTGCTGATTGGTTCACAGGTTTCAGCTATAATACATAATAGTAAAAATGGTTATCTAGACTGGTTTACTTAACTATCCTAATATACATTAATAAAAAAAAAAAAAAAAAAAAAAGAATGATGATAACAACAAAGCTTGCATATAGAATCTTTATTACTTTAGGTTTCATTATCAAATACGGGTTTAACAACTTGTTAACATTAGTTTTAACAGAACAGTACTCATGTAGTGCAAGATAAGTGTGTATGTGTGTATATATATATATATATATATGTGTGTGTGTGTATATATATATATATATATATATATATATATGTATGTGTATATATATATATATATATATATATATATATATATATATATATATATATATAGTGTGTGTGTATATATATAGTGTGTGTGTGTATATATATATATATATATATATATATATATATATATATATGTATATTCTAAAGCAAATCATGTTTTAAGAATCTGTTGCAGTTATACACGCTGACAACCCTAAGCCACTGCCCTGCAATTAGCATCAGTGTTGTTGTCACCCTGCTGTGCATTGGCATTTGGTCTCCCATTCAGATAGGTAGCCCAACTGAAGAGGTTCACAGAGCAGGCTGACAATTTGGTGCTAATTGCAAGGAAATGGCTTAGCGTTGTATTCCTGCAACTGGAAGTAGTGTTGCACGCAGGATCTTCAGGTCAAAAACATTGCAACAGATTCACAAAAAAGTGATTAGCTTTCCTAAACTGTATGTAGTGAGGCATGATGCCAAATGTACTGAAGAACAGCGTTTGGGTATACATACACGTCTTGGTGAAGCAGTTTGCACTAAGGTAGCATGGCAATAATGCAATATGACACAGCAATAGGTGTTATGCAATGCTTACTTTTCAATGTGTGTTTCCTGAGCAAAAAAATGGGCTGTAACGTGTATATAAAACACAATATGCAATAATACATTCAAGTAAACATTAGCTTTCAAAGGGCACATAAACACACAAAGCAAATGTAATTGGAGAAAAAAAATATATATATTTTTTTCCTTTTTATGTAGACACACCCCACACACACACATATGCGCGCGCACACACACAGTTATTTTATGCAGAATGCTAATTTTGATACTGGATAATTGTGTTCGCTTTATGCTAATCCAGAGCAAACCTCACCACGTACACCCCTCCCCTGTAGTTACCCAAAAGTTCTACCATACGATCAAGTCATAGAATATGTCTCTCTAATAGAGTTTTGCTTGTATGTGAGCTCGTCATGTTCTTTTCTTCAAGTAAGTGAAGATACAACATACCCTTCCAGTAGACTTGCATATAATATTTACAGTATAGTAAGTTCTTCATGTTAGGGATCTTGAATGTGCTCTGATAGACAATCTTTTCCAGGTTTCATACGGTATGCAACCCCTATGATAGTTGGTTTTGGTGGCTTTAGTCTATTGGATGGTCAGATGTCAACAGATGCTACAGCTGTTTGTCTTGTTCATTGGAGGTTTACGGTTCTGTTCATTGGGAATCGTCTCCCTTCTCTTCCTTAGCGCTGGACTTAATCGGCAGGGCAGGTTGACCTCTCGTAGTAATTCCCTGAATACTTCAGTCACGTTCAGGTTTTCCTTTGCCGACGTCTCCAACAAACGACAGTTCCACTCAAGTTCGACCATTCCCATCACGTCATCCCAGAGGACTTTCTGGGCATCACTGTTGTCCTTCTTGTTGCCAATCACCACCATAGGTGGGCTTTTGTCCTCCTTCGCATCCAGGATCTCTTCCCTCAATCTTTGTACAATTTCAAAGGATTCTGGGTTATCTACAGAATATACCAGCGCAAATGCATCTCCGCAACGCATACTCAATTTTCTCATAGCTGGAAATTCATAGCTTCCAGTGGTGTCCAGAATTTCAATAGTCACTTGAGTCCCTTCTACAGTTTCGTATTCTGTGCTGTGTAACTCCTCCACTGTTCTCCTATGCTTTGGATCAAAAGTATCCTGTAAAAATCGATGGATCAGAGCTGTTTTTCCCACACCTGCTGCTCCTAAGAATACCAGTCTGATATGGTTTTTCTCCTTAACGGATAATGACATATTTGCAAAACAGGGTGGTTGGGCTCTCCGGCTAGTAAATAACAGCCTGATGCTTTGTGGCTAAGACCAGAGTGCATTGATTCCCTGTACCTCGGACAATATATTCATATTTTCCTCGGTGAGGTAGCCGTGCCTTTATCCAATCAGACGTGGCTGCTTGGAGATGGACTGTAGGGGAGGGGGACCTGACATACTGGTTCACATTCAGTATGTCTGTGTAGATTGTATGTGTGTCTAGTTTTAGTTAACCATTTCACCACAAATGTCTTGCTGTAATATTCTTGCAAGATAAATAGTGAATAATCACATTTAGTGATTGTTAGTTTTTGACTAGGTAGCTTAAAAAAACATGCAGTCTCTGCTGACCATAGATGGGTTAATTTGTGAATATTTTGGTGATTGAACATGCATAACATTGCAGCATTCTAGCTATAAAAAATTTCCCTGACAACAGATGAAATGGGAGATAACAATAGTGTTTTTTTTTTAGACTTTTTTTTTTTCTTGGAAAATCATTCTCCACAGAGATTCCGAGAACTTCTAGAAGTATAAACAAATGGTTAGCTCTCAGGGAAGCCGTTTTATGGATCAGAAGAAAACCTAACCAATTGCTGTTAAATTGAAAAAAGTCATCTAAAATGATCGCAAAGAGTGTTTGCTGTTGTCTGTTCACCCGCGGTTATATACAGTATTTTTTTTATTGAATTTTTTGAATGTTTAACCACTTGACCTCCGGAAGATTTACCCCTTGCATGACCAGGCCATTTTTTTGCAATACGGCACTGTGTTACTTTAACTGACAATTGCGCAGTTATGTGATGCTGTACCTAAATAAAAATTTAATTTTTTTTTCTTAAAAATAGAGCTTTCTTTTGATGGTATTTGATCATCACTTCGTTTTATTTTTTTTTTTTTGCGCTATTAACAAAAAAACTAACGGCCGACCAATTTAAAAAAGAAAAAACAATATTTTTTACTTTCTGCTATAAAACATATCCAATAAAAATCGAATTTCTTCATAAATTTAGGCAAATGTGTATTCTGCTACATCTTTTTGGTAAAAAAAATTACCAATAAGCGTATATTGATTGGTTTACTCGAACATTTTAGCCTACAAACTATGGTATCTATTTATAGAATTTTTTATTTATTTTTTCATACTAATAATGGCGACGATCAGTGACTTATAACGGGACTGCAATATTGGGGCGGACAATAACTGACATGGAACCAGTGACACTAATACAGTGATCAGTGCTAAAAATATGCACTGTCACTGTAGGTGACAGATCATGCTTCAGTGTACCCAGTGGCACGTTCTGGGGAATGACGTCCACCCAGAACGGGAGAGCTGCAGCCCGGCCATCATTTAACTATAGGCTGGGTGGGAAGCGGGTAAAGAACATGGTTAAAGGGGTACAATCAAACCTAATGCTATGTTTCATTTTTGGGTGGGGGGTGTTGGGCTAAATCATCTAATGGTTGCTTAAAGGGGGGGGGGTGGGATCCAGAGTCTAAATTGGGGTTCTGGGGATGGGAGGTTCATAGTTGGAATTAGGAGTTCCTCAGAAGTGGGGTCCTGTGTATAGATCAGGAGATCTTCAGAGGGGGGTTCCAGAATCCAGATCGGAGATCCTTAAAGGGGCAATGATGTCCTGGCTCCTTAGAGGGGGGACTCAGCCCAGATGGGGGGATCCCTTGGCGAGGAAAATCACATACTTATTCTTTAGTGGGGTCCAGATTAGGGGTTCCCCGACCAGAAGATGGAATCATCTACTGGTTCTTTAAAGGGGGCTCCAGATCCGGGGTTTCTCAGAAGGCCCAGCATCGGAGAGGGGGGGGTGTGTGTTTTTTTTTTCTGCACCAGGTGACACCAACTCTAGTGACGCCACTGCCCACGTATAGGAATGGGAGCTGGCTATGTCTAGCAGAGGAGGAAAAAGGGGGCAGCTCACACCGAAAACACACCCCCAGTCCGATCCCGGTCCAGTCCTCCGAGAACATTGGGCAGTGTGCGGTGCATGTTTTCGGAGCACTGCCACTGTCCCAGAGGGATTATCAGGTGGTATGCGGTGGCACGAATACGGTAGTGGAGTCCCCGGGGTGTAGAGCTGCAAGCACCGGAGTCCAACCCGCACAGCTGAACTCCGAGTGATGAGCCCCCGCTACTGAATCCCTGTGTGATCTACCTTGCACTCTCTCTCTTACCCCCCAGTTCTGAAAAGGTAGAGCTTGAATATGAATAGGTGGAGCCTAAAGAGGAAGGGGTGGATCTTAAACAGGATGAGGGGGGCCTGATTTTAGTCTTGCCTAGGTCAGCACAAAACCAAAATGCACCACTGCTAAGGGCTCATGTACACTGGCTTTTTTGTTGGCCCTGTTAGCTCCCTACTATCCGCCATCTTTGGCATCCTTCGATCCTAAAATCAAAGGATCTGGGTGGGTATTTCTGGGTGTTTCTTTTTTTTCCCCCAATCATTTTTTGCGTATGGCTAGCATTAGAGTAGGCACTCCTAGAGGAAAAAGTGGGTTATGAAGGGCAAGAAGGGAGGGGCTGTGTTAGGGAATTGACTCTTCCTGAAGAAGTCAACTTTGCTAGCAAGTTTAAAGGCACAATACAAGTTAATAAAACCTTTTTTATTTTTTTATGGTAACAATAACCCTGAAAAGAAGCAATTCAAAATACTTGATTTTCCTGTGCTTTTACATACAATTTCATAAGTAAGTGACAGGCTTTTTGATCAGCTTGTTTAGGGGCCTGTGTTGATGGGAGTTTGATGTCAGTTTGAGATCATTCAGAATTCATTGACCGATAAATTTGACTTGCACATAACCTCCTTCTGACTTGAGGAGGCCTTTACATGTACTTACTGTGACAGACCCAACCAGGACAGGGGCTTTTGGCAGGGACTGCAGGGTGGCCTTTTGCCTACTGACTATGGGCCATGGCTTTTAAGGGAACACTGCTCTTTGGGATGTGTGTTGCTCTTTGGGATGTGTGTGCCTCGGGGACCTTTGGAGTGGTCTTGCTTCGGATTTAAGTCTATGTTTCTCCAAAACACAGACTCTGGGAAGTAGAGGACCCATGTACATATTTGGGGACCTCTTCCCAACCCAGCAATGACTGCTTTAGCTGGAGAGACTCAGAGCAGATGTTAATATAATCAGCTCAAAGCAACCTAAAACTGGGGTCTCCTGCTATAGTCTGTTTATTAGGATGTTCTGTATCTCTTTGTTAAGTACATCTCTCCCATTGTGTGCCACCTAGGTGTCCGGCGCCCTGTATGTAGATCGTGTATGTAGAGTTAATTGAGTAAGCTATTGTTTGTCTGTTGACTAATTTGGCTACCTCTTGGAGGTTCTTATGATGGGATTAGCCTCGTGTCAGCTTTAGCTTTGTATCCAACTATTGTGTGATGTTTTGGGTAAATATTTGGTTATTGTTCATGTCGTGACTGACCTACTTTTGAAGTGTAAAAAAAATGTATTTCTGTTCAATAAACAGTCATTTCTTTTGGTTCTACCTCAACATCTTGTCTGTGTACGATGCTTGGGGTAAAAGGACTGGTATTAGCTCTTGGTCTGCTGGAACTGTTTGAAGAGCAGGAGGCACTGTTTGGCAGAAGCACCTAAGCGGGGTGCCAAACGTTCCATCACACATACCATGCATAAAATATGTTAAATGCACATATAATCCAATGAGAAGATTGTTGAAATTAGTGGTCTGGTGACAGGGTCTCTTTAAGAAACTCTCTCTTTATTTGACTCTAATGCCCCGTACACACGGTCGGAAATTCCGACAACAAAATCCATCAGATTTTTTCCGACACTGGTGTTGCATACACACGGTCAGACAAAGCTGTCAAAAATCCGATCATTCTGAACGTGGTGACGTTCGTTGCATATGACGGAACTACGTAGAGGCTAGTAGCCAATAGCTTTGGTCTCGTAATTTGATCTGAGCATGCGTGGCACTTTGTCCGTCGGAATTCTCTACACACGATCGGAAAAAGTCTGATCGGATTTTGTTGTCGGAAAATTTGAGAGCAGGATCTCAAATTTTTTTTCGTCGGAAATTCCGACAGAAAAAGTCCAATGGAGCCCACACACGGGCAGATTTTCCGACAATATGGTCCAATCGGACATTTTCCGTTGGAATTTCCGACCGTGTGTATGGGGCATAAGCCCCCGTACACACGGTCGGAAATTCTGACCACAAAATCTGTCTGTTTTTTTCCGATGGATTTTTGTCCGACACTGGTGTTGCATACACACGGTCGGACAAAGTTGTCGGAAAATCTGATCATTCTGAACATGGTGATGTACAACATAACTACGTAGAGGCTATTAGCCAATAGCTTTGGTCTCGTAATTTAAATCTGAGCATGCGTGGCACTTTGTCCGTCGGAATTCTCTACACACGATCGGAAAAAGTCAGATCGGATTTTGTTGTGGGAAAATTTGAGAGCAGGATCTCCGACGGAAAAAGTCCGATGGAGCCCACACACAGGCGGATTTTCCGACAACATGGTCCGATCTGACATTCTCCATTGGAATTTCCGACCGTGTGTACGGGGCATAAGTCATAGGGATTGTCACTTGCCACTGTCGCCTGCCAACGGATGCGGATGGTCACTTGTCACGTCACCTTCCACACGTTGTGGATTGTCACTTGCCCTGTCACCTGCCATAAGTTGCGGACTGTCACTTGCCACATCACCTGCCACATGCTGCGGACTGTTACTTGTCACGTCACCTGCCCCACGCTGCGGACTGTCACTTGCCACGTCACCTACCCCATGCTGCGGACTGTCACCTGCCACATGTTGCAGACTGTCCCCTGCCACAAGTTGTGGATTGTCACTTGCCACATCACCTGTCATTTGTTGCCAATTGTCACTTGCTGTGTCACTTTCCTGCTATCAGGGGCGGAGGCCTGCAGTCAGTGTGAGTGACTGTGTGGAGTGTGGACAAGATGGAGGGAGGAGGTGCTGCTGGTGGGAGGGGTCAACACACTCAGGGGCGGCCGCCTAGAAGGAAGATGGCTGGCGCTCTGCCACACTCACTACTGCAGACTGCAGCAACAACTGTTCACTTAGGCTCCGCACCAGGCAGCTCCTGTCACCATCACGCTGGCTCTGAGTCTGAGACTCTGAGTCAGACGTGACTGACTCAATGACGTCACTCGTTGCTAGACGCTCAGTGGCCCAAGCGCTAGCAAGGAGTGCAGAGTTGCCAAGCCAACGGCGCAGCTCCACCCACCTCCAGGCTCCTCCTGGTCCAGGCGCATGTAATTACACACTAGAGTCTCTCTCTCTCTCTCTGCACCGCTGATCGGCTGATGAGAGAGAGTCTCGGGCAGAGCAGCGCTGCACCCTGCAAGTGACTGTGACAATCAAATCATGTCAGTCAGTGTGATATTTTCAGGGGGGGGGGTGGAATTTCCCTGTTGCCCCCCCTGGATCCGCCCCCGGCCTGGACTGGCTCTGTGATGTCATCTGACAGCGGGCTTTAGCCCAGCCCTCATTAGCCAGAATGCATTAACCCCTTTAACCACTTGCCGACCACTGCATGTACATTTACGTTGGCAGAATGGCACGGCTGGGCAAATGGGCGTACAGGTATGTCCCTTTGAATTTGCCGCTGTGTTGTCGCGTGTGCACCGCCAGCAGTGCGCGCGACCCTACCGCAAGCTCCGTGAGTAGGATACCCACGATCGTCTCACGGAGCTGAAGAACAAGGAGATGCTAATGTAAACAAGCATCTCCCCGTTTTGCCTAGAGACACTGTCACTGATCATAGCTCCCTCTAAAAGGGAGCTATGATCAGTGATGTGTCTCACGTAGCCACGCCGACTAACAGAATCACTCCCTAGGACACACTTAACCCCTTCCTAGCCAGCTAGTGGTTAACCCCTTCACTGGCAGTGTAATTTTTGAGTAATCAGTGAAATTTTATAGCACTGATCGCTGTTAAAATGACAATGGTCCCAAAAATGTGTCAAAATTGTCCGATGTGTCCACCATAATGTCGCAGTCACGATAAAAATCGCAGATCGCCGCCATTACTAGTAAAAAAATAATTATTAATAAAAATGCCATAAAACGAACCCCTACTTTGTAGACGCTATAACTTTTGCGCAAACCAAGCTTATTGCAATTTTTTTTTTACCAAAAATATGTAAAATAATACGTATCGGCCTATATACTTTTTGGGGATATTTATATAGCAAAAAGTAAAAAATAAAGCGTTTTTTTCTTTCCAAATTGAAGCTCTATTCTTGTTTATAGCGCAAAAAAAAATAAAAACCGCAGAGGTGATCAAATACCACCAAAAGAAAGCTCTATTTGTGTAAAAAATCGCAAAATGTGCACTGGTCTTTGGCCAGCCAAATGGTTTGGGGCTTAAGTGGTTAAGAGAGGCTGCTAATCTGCAGGAATTGGGTGGTGGGGGCTTCCAATGGATTGCCCTGCCTCTGTGCCTGTTAGTCTGCCCAATCTCCAGAGAATTGTGCAGCTCCTTAATCCCCGCACTCAGGATTCATAAAGAATATCATTCCCCGCAGATTCTGCACTTCCAATTTCAGGAGAACTGGAGTCGTGATTTGTTTTAAAAGCGACTCATTTGCCTGATCCGCCTCAGTATCTCCAATCTACTGCAAATCAATTCACGCAACCTTCACTGCTTTCTTCAGTCACTCAGAACGTTACAACTGATATCTGCTTGAACTCTGCATATGTCCTCTAATGCTGTCACAATGTTGCCCCGTGCATCTCAATTCATTTATTTAAAAAGGATCCAGTGACAATTTTTTTCAGAGCTGCATTATGATGGTGACTGACAACGGTGAGATTGTCGCATGGGCATCTGTCATTTTGGAAAGTCTACATATTGGTGAAAAAGTCGAATCCTAGAACCGCAGATAAACACACTTATGTACTATAAACGTTTAACCCCTGGATGGGATGAAATTTTAAATTTAAGGCACCAAATTTGTCTGTCTTTTTTTTTTTAAATAAGCCTCCTTCCTATGATGTAGCGACGGGTACATACTGCTGAACAGGGCTTATTTTCTCAGGCAATAGTTGTAGGTATTTAACCAACACAACCCCCTCCAGGGGGTAAAGTGAATGGCTGCATGTGTCACACCATGCTGAATGGTGGGTGTGGCCAAATTGCGTTACCAGTGGAAGGCTGTAGGCAGGTGCCGACTGTATGTTATTTTATTGTGTATGCGTATGTTGTAGAGCTGATGGAATAGGTCTACGCATTTTCTAGCTGATTTCTGCAGGGGCCAGGTCATGTATGACTTCTCCCTCTGTAGGTGTGTCGCATCCTGTTTTTTGGGGTATATATACAATACTGGGAAAAAGTTTCAGGCTGGGTTCATATATGCTGCGGCCACGGTTTACAGCTTTGGGTCCGGTGCATCCCTGTTCACCGATTCAGGTTGGAATCCGTCTGAATTAATGCCTGAATTTGCACCTGAATTGGAACCAAAGACACACACAGGACCCTTTTTTAAATGCGGACCGTGGCCAGAGATTTGTGAACTGGCTCCATTGAGAGCCGGTCACACTCTTCTGTCATGCAAATTGGATGCAGGGAAACCCACATCCAATTCGCATATGTGTGAACCCGGCCTTAGGCAGGTCTGAAGAATATTTAAAAAAATATACTTTCTCTTATATTCACCGACTGACACAGCTCCTCTCTTAGACCATTGGGTTGTTATGCCACCTTCAGGAGAAGACTAGGCATTACATGTTAACATGTGATAATAAAACTAGAACTTTCTATTTCCGCCCAAGGGGCGGTCCCTTAGGTAACAACCCCACCGCATGCTACTGCAGCCTCAGTTTTATTTTGCCTAGTGAAGGAGAAAGACCTAGGAACCCTGATGGGCCCATCGGTCTGTCTGTTTCTGCAGAAGCTTGGTTTTTGCGCAAGATGATAGATCCTGTGATCTGCTATCAACAGCTGGCTGGATGACAGGCTGGATACCCTTATCCTTGTAGTCTCCCCAGTCCGGCCATCGAGCGAGTGCAGGTCGCAGCTACGGCTCGGCAGGCCACGACGAAACCTCAGCTCCAGAGGTGGTCGGTGAGCTTTTATGCTCCGGGGCATACATATGACCGGGCTACTGATGTCTGCGTCACAGTATGCCGGGCCAGCAGCTACCCTATACTGATTAGTGAGTAGTTCTGCAATGGAATGTCTCCCAGCTCTTCAGGACTGGTAAGTACAGCTCTCCCTGCCTCGGTGGGGCTGAGCAGCTGGGCATTCCCTGGGAGGTCGATTCGGGGGTCCCTCACCTCCCTCTCTTCTCTCCCTGTCCCTATCCTTCCTCTCCCCCCTTCCCTGTGGGGGATGCTGCATGGGCTGCTGAGCGGTGTGTGTGCCATAGACAGGGGCTCCCCAGGGGGCTCTCACCTGGGGTGGGGACTGCGCTGGGTAGCTGTGCCTTGGTTGTCTGTAGGTCTCTCCCCTGGGTGTCTGGAGGCTGTGTCTGCTGATCGCTGTAGCGCTGTTTGCCGCCATTTCTCTGCCTGTTGTTTCACTGTCCTTCATTGCATACAGTGTTCGGCGGCCATTTTCGGTGTGACCAGGGAGCAGCATGCTCTGTCTCCATTTTACTGTAGTCCGGTGGCCATTTTCCCTGTGATTGTGTCCTTTATACTGGACGCTCGGTGGCCATTTTCTTGAAGCCTGAACACGTTTTTGGTCAGTGTCAGTGCCATTCAGAGCAGCTCTGCACAGCGCAGTGTGGTCTCCTATGCATCTGGGAGCTGACACAGGATACAGGCACTATTAGCTGGATGGCGCAGAACCAGTCAGGGTGGTGAGTCCTGCGGGAAAGAGCCCCTCAGCCAGCAGCAGTTAGGAGGGTGGGACCATCACTGTCCTAAGTCCCCAACAGGTGGCAGACAGGGTAGGGTCAGCTTGGCTTCAGAAACTGGTGTTTCTTCCCCCGAAATCCAGGCAATTGCAACCGGTTCACCTGCAGACAGTGCAGTGTCTCTGGGCGCCTTGTCGGCGGTCCTCAATTTGTTCGTTGCCAAGATGGAGGTGGTGCGTGGGCGCAAAGGTAGTAAATGGCCCCTGCCCCCCGTCCTCTGGGGAGAGCTCTGACGCAGACTCTGGCCCTGCTGAGGCTGGTGACCCCTGTTCTGTCGTTTCAGATGACGCTGACCAGGACCGATCGGACAGTGAGGATGAGTCCCTGTCCGGGTCCGTGCGCAACAAAGCGCTTGTTGGAGCACTTATCACAGCTGTGCATGATACCCTGAAGATTCAGGAGTCAGCAGATCCCTCTGCTGATGTAGCGGTCCCTTTTGGGTCCCATAAGCCAGCCCATTCACCTAGGGTGTTCCCGTATCTGACTTATTTTGATGAGTTCATTTACAAGGAATGGGGGCGACCGCAGCGGACCTTTTCGGTCCCCAAATACATGGCGGTGTGTTACCCCTTTGAGGAGAGCCTTCTCAAAAAATGGTCGGCTCCTCCGGTCGTGGACCCCCCAGTTTCCGGGTTAAACAAAGTAACCACAATCCCAGTAGAAGGGACTCCTGCCTTTTTAAGGATCCCACGGACAGGAAGGCCGAGGCAGTGGCTCGTTCCTTGTTTACGGCTGTGGGGTCAGCAATGCGACCAGTACTGGCATCCGCACTTGTGTCTCATACACTCACTGAGTGGGCAAAACTTTTGCACCGCAAATTGGGAGAGCAACAGGCTTCTCCTGTCTGCGTGGAACTAGCAGACCAATTAGTGCAAGGCCTTAAGTACATTTGTGACGCGGCCCTGGATACTTTCCCTCTGTTATCCAGGGCTTTAGTGTCAGCAGTGGTGCTGAGGTGCCTGATTTGGCTAAAATGCTGGTCTGCTGACCAGGCATCTATAAAAGCCCTGACGGATCTTCCCTTCCTTGGCGACCAGCTCTTTGGAGCCTCATTAGGTGACATTATTGAAAATGCCACAGGTGGTAAGAGTACACTACTCCCACAGGCCAGGAAGGTTAAGGAGCCACGCCGTAGGCAAGGGTCCTCATTTTCCGCTCACAACCGGCTTTTTCGTCCGCCCGGGGCTTCGACTAAGCATCCCCAGCCCGACAGGACGACCTCTGAAGGACAAAAGTGTCCCTGGAACCGCAAGCCTAACAAGCCTAACAAGCATCTGAGAGCAAAAGCGATACCGCATGAAGGTTTGCCCCTGCCTGCAACACGGGTGGGAGGTCGCCTTCGGGAGTTGCAGCCTGGTGGGTCTCTCGGCTGTCTGACCAATGGGTCTGCGATCTGATTTCCTCAGGCTACAAGATAAGTTCCTCTCTTGGCCGCTAAACAGGTTCTTCCCTCCAGCATACCCGTACTCCTGACTCGCCGGGAGGCTCTATTGGGGGCGGCAAGGGACCTGCTGAGTCGCGGGGTGATGGTACCTGTCCTAGAATCAGAACGTTTCCAGGGGTTCTACTCAAACCTGTTGGTAGTCCCCAAAAAGGAAGGGGTACGTCCAATCTTGGACCTAAAAGCCCTCAATTACTTTGTAAAAGTACAGAGGTTCAGAATGGAATCAGTTCGCTCAGTAGTCGCTGCACTCCCTCAAGGGGACCCCCTGGCACCTTTGGACATCCAGGATGCGTACCTGCACATACCCATATGCCTTCGGCATCAGAGGTTTCTGCAGTTTGCAGTTGGGGAAACACACTACCAGTTTGGCTTTCCCCTTTGGTTTGGTATCAGCCCCCCAAGTCTTTACCAAGGTATTGGCTCCTGTTTGGCGATGCTGCGACAATGTGGGATCGCGATCGTGGGTTACCTAGACGATCTCCTCCTGAGAGCATCTTCCGCCTCAGAGTTAGAGGAGAATGTGGCGATCACCATGCAGATCCTGCAGGAATTTGGGTGGCTGTTGAACCTAAAAAAGTCGATGATTGTACCGACTCAGCGTTTGGAGTACCTAGGCTTACTGCTGGACTCCATGGAAGCGAGAGTGTTTCTCCCTTCAGACAAGCTGCAGACTCTCAGAGCCGCGGTAAAACTGCTGATGAACCACAAGTGGTCGTCGCTACGCTTCTGCATGCGAGTCCTGGGACTCATTGTGGCCTTCTTCGAGGCAGTACCGTATGCCCAGTTTCACACCAGAGTCTTGCAGAAGGAGATCTTGACAAAGTGGGACAAATCTCCGTTGCCTCTGGATTGGCAGATTCAGGTGAGCCAGTTAGTCAGGGATTCCCTGCTCTGGTGGCTGAGGTCCCCGACACTTCGGTCCGAGAAGTCGTTCCTACCTCTGAAATGGACGGTAAACACAACGGACGCCAGCCAGTTCAGTCGACTCAGGGCCTCTGGTCGGTGGAGGAATCCAAGTTGCCGATCAATCTGCTCGAGCTGAGAGCGATCAGGCTATGCCTCTTCACATGGTTGATAAGACTTCAAGAGCATCCGATCAGGATCCAGTCAGACAATGCCATGGCGGTGGCATACGTCAATCACCAAGGAGGAACAAGAAGCTCAGCCGCCGCACGGGAGGTCACTCACATCCTTCAGTGGGCAGAGCGAAATGTACCGGCCCTGTCGGCCATTTACATCCCGGGAGTGGCGAACTGGCAGGCGGACTATCTAAGTCGCCAGATGCTGGACCCAGGAGAATGGGAGTTGCATCCGGAGGTGTTCAGGCTACTGTGCCTGTGATGGGGCACACCAGACATGGATCTTTTGGCCTCCTGTCTCAATCGAAAGGTGCCGAGATTCGTGTCCAGGACAAGAGATTCTTGGGCAGATGCGTCAGACGGTGGCTCCGTGGGATCAGTACCAGCTGATCTATGCCTTTCCTTTGCTGAAACTGTTACCACGTCTGCTCTGCAGAGTGGAGGCCGGGGGGATTCCAGTAATACTGATTGCCCCAGATTGGCCCCAGCGTCCCTGGTACGCAGACCTAGTGCGCCTGGTGGCGGACGCCCCATGGCGACTGCCGCTACGAGAGGACCTTTTTGTCTCAAGGTCCAAAACCTCCATCCTGCTTTACCATCGCTGGTTTTAACGGCATGGCTATTGAGAGCCAGGTGTTGAGGAACCGGGTTCTTTCGGACTCGGTGATTCCAACTATGTTGAGAGCACGGAAATCTTCTTCTCGGAAGATATATCAACGTACCTGGAAGGCCTACATCTCCATGTGTGAGGAGAAAGGTTGGTGTCCGTGCACCTTTTCTATATCCAGGATCATTTTGTTTCTACAGCAAGGAGTAGACCAGAAACTGGCTTTAAGCACCATTTAAGGGACACATATCCGCTTTGGCTTTTGAACCTGGTGTTATCGGCACTTCAAAAACCGTCATTTGAAGAGATCAGGGAGATCCCTCTGACTCTTTACCAGAAAGTGGTCTCTTTAGTGGCCATTACTCCGGCTAGGAGGGTTTTGGAGCTGGCGGCCTTGTCTTGCAAGTCGCCTTATCTGGTTATCCACAAGGATAAGGTGGTGTTGCGTCCGCAACCTGCTTTTCTGCCGAAGGTGGTTTTGGCGTTCTACATCAATGAAGACATTGTGTTACCATCTTTGTGTCCTAAACCGACACATCCTAAAGAGGTGGCCCTTCATTCCCTGGACGTGGTTCGGGCTCTGATGGTGTATTTGTCTGCTACTAGTCCCTTTTCGGAAGTCAGACTCCTTGTTTGTTTTGGTGGCTGGTCCGAAAAAAGGCATGACGGTCTCGTCGGCCACCATTTCCAGGTGGGACAGATTGTAGTACAAGCTTACACCTTGAAGGGGCAGGCGCCCCCCTTTCCGGTCACGGCCCACTCCACAAGGGCAATCGGAACGTTTTGGGCCTTCCGACATCAAGCGTCTGTCGCTCAAGTGTGTAAAGCAGCGACTTGGTCGTCTGTTCACACCTTCACACCTTTACAAAATTCTACAAGGTAGATGTCAGTGCATCGGCTGATGCCTTTTTTGGCAGCAAAGTTTTGCAGGCGGCCGTATAATTGCAATTACACTTAAATATTTTCCTGTTTTTTTGGTAAAAACACAGTACCTTAAGTAAATGCACTGTTGCATTTGTTACCGCAGTTCGGAGGCGGTTTGAAGGTAGTGACTCCCAGTTGAGGAGCACTCGTTTTTTTGTTTTTTTCGTGGGTAACAAAGTGTTTTAGTTCCCACACGCTGTTGTTTTTTGTGGGTAAAGTTATACTAGTTCCCACATGCCATGGTGGGTGAAGTTTTTATGCTGTTTTCCCACCCCTCGTTTTGGCACTGCTTGGGGACGTCCCAATGGTCTAAGAGAGGAGCTGTGTCAGTCGGTGAATATAAGAGAAAATAGGATTTTTTGTACTCACCGTAAAATCCTTTTCTCTGTAATTCACCGACTGACACAGCACCCGCCCCTCCTATTTTTGTCTACGTTATACTGCTTGTTGACGTACTGAGGCTGCAGTAGCATGCGGTGGGGTTGTTACCTAAGGGACCGCCCCTTGGGCGGAACTAGAAAGTTCTAGTTTTATTATCACATGTTAACATGTAATGCCTAGTCTTCTCCTGAAGGTGGCATAACAACCCAATGGTCTAAGAGAGGAGCTGTGTCAGTCGGTGAATTACAGAGAAAAGGATTTTACAGTGAGTACAAAAAAATCCTATTTTTTTAATTATTTTTATCAATTAACAAAATTCAAAGTGAGAAAACAGAAGCAAAATCTAAATCCAATCAATATTTGGTGTGATTACCCTTTGGATATTACACTTGCACATTTTGTAGACTTACACAAAGTCAAGAATGTTGTAGCATTGGAGTCCGGTGTATGATTACTCAATTATACCGAGCAAGTGCTAATTTCCTTTATGTCTAAGCCCCGGTGGGTGGGTTGAAACATGTCAGAAGGCATGGCTTGTGGATTGGTGCAAGGCTGAGGTCATCTCATACTTGTTAACTACATTGGACTGGATTGGGAGAGCAGTGATTTTTCTAAGTATGTTAGACACTACCAGATGATATTTCATGCTGGCACCCCATTCCTGAGCACCAGCAGGACCACTCACATTTCTCTTTTTTGATAATAGCAACACTACAGGTAGAAGCAGGTCACAAGCAAGGGCTAATGATCATCAATTTCATGTGTAGGTTGAAACAAAGAGCTGTGTAGGAGGCTTAAAGCTGGGTGAGGAACAGCCAAACTCTGCTACTGAGGTGATGTTGTTGAAGACAGTTTTTTCATGTCACAAGCCATACACCATGGCAAGAATGAGCACAGAAACAAGACACAAGGTAGTTCTATTGTGTCAGCAAAGTCTCTCTCAGGCAAAGATTTTAAAGCAGACTGATTCAAGATGTGCTGTTCAAGCTTTTTTGAAGAAGCACAAAGAAACAGGCAGTGTTGAGGACCGCTGATTCAGTGGTCATCCAAGGAAACCTAAAGCAGCAGATTAAAGGCACATCATGCTTACTTCCCTTGTCCAGCATTGCCATCAGCACACAACTGGCAGAACCCAGTGGGACCCAAGTACACCCATCTGCTGTCTGGAGAAGTCTTGCCAGAAGTGGTCTTCATGGAAGAATTGTGGCCAAAAAGCCATACCTCCGACTTGGAAACAAGGCTAAGCTACTCCATTATGCAGGAAAACATAAAAACTGGGATGCTGAAAAAAGGCAACAGGTGCTCTGGACTGATGAGTCAAAATTTGAAATATTTGGCTGTAGCAGGAGGCAGTTTGTCAAAGGGCTGGAGAGCGGTACAATAATGAGTATCTGCAGGCAACAGTGAAGCATTATGGGGGTTCCTTTCACGTTTCGGGCTGCATTTCTGCAAATGGAGTTGGATATTTGGTCAGTATCAATGGGGTCCTCAGTGCTGACAAATACAAGCAGATACTTCTCTATCATGCCATACCATCAGGGAGGCGTGTGACAATTTGTTCTGCAGCAGGACAACAACCCCAAACATACAGCCAATGTCATTAAGAACTATCTTCAGCGTAAAAAACAACAAGAAGTCCTGGAAGTGATGGTTTGTCCCCCACAGAGCCCTGATCTCAACATCGAGTCTGTCTGGGATTACATGAAGAGGCAGAAGGATTTGAGACCGCTTACATCACAGAAGACCTGTGGTTAGTTCTCCAAGATGTCGGGAAAAACATACCTGCCAAGTTCCTGCAAAACCTGTGTGCAAGTGTACCTAGAAAAATTTATGCTGTTTTGAAGGCAACGGATGGTCACACCAAAGATTGATTTTGATTTCTCTTCTCGTCTTTTATTTTCCATTTTGTTAATTGATAAAAATAAATAGACGTGCACTGCCAAAAAATGTATTTGTTTTCGTTTCATTTGTTTGTTTTTTTTGAAAATTCAGAATTTGGAAATTTGGAAATTCGAAAATCCGAAAATAAGAAAGGAAAATCCGATAGTTATTATTTCAAATTTTAGGATATTCGTTCCAATTAACTAATAATAACTAACTATTAAATTATAGGTATTGGAATTTCCTTTTAAATTTGGCTGTTAGTGTAGGTAACAAATACAAATTTAGAAGTTATGAAAATAAAAAATGCTGCATCTAAACAAATGAAACGGAACATAATAATAATTTATAATAATACGTTTTTATTATTATTGTTATGTATTATTAATTAATCACGTTCCATTCAATTAGATACGGCATTCGTTATTACGGATAATTCGTAGCTTTGGATAAATTTGTATTCGTTACGTTCACTAACAGCCAAATTTGAAAGGAAATTTCAATACCTATAATTAAATAGTTATTAGTTATTATTTCAGATTTTTGAATTTTTGGGTTTTTGAATTTTCGTTTTTATTTTCAAATTTTCCAATTTCCGCATTTTCCAATTTCGGAATATTCGGAGATTTGGATATTTCAAATTAACAAATTTTCTAAATTTTTTAAACTAATTTGGAACTAAACGAATTGCACATGTCTAAAAATAAAATGTTAACACGTCTATTTCTGAAATTATTCTTAATTTCCAGCATTTTTTTTCACACCTGCCTAAAACATTTGCACAGTAGTGTATGTGCAGAGGACTGACATCAGGAAGGGGAGTGGGGGGAGGAGAAGTCCTAATATGGGAGAAGCTCATCGGGGACCAAGTGTTTTTTTTTTTTTTTTTTTTTTTTTTTTTTTTCTTTTTATTTCTTGCCACTTCAGCGATATCTATTGAGAGACTTAAATCAACTTGAGAGTTCATCTCTGTCCCTTCTCCTTTTCACATCATTGTGGCTTAAGTCACTTTCTTTATGGCAACTTTTTTTTTTTTTTTTTTTTTTTTTAATTTATATATATTATATCTTCCCCCCCCCCCCCATGGTAATATTTTTTTATAATTGACATCATGTCTTTACATTTATTTTCATTTGTTTACCCCCTCCAAATTTACCCCTTCCCCGTGCTCCCCCCCTCCCCCCCCCCTCTCCCACTTCCCTCCCCTCCCTCACCCACCTCGGACCTCTCTATCTATCAATATGTTCCTGCTCTGCCTTATCTACTTTTCCATTTCTCGTGTTGATACTATTGCCTTAGTTCTTGCGCGTGGCTCCATGACTTTTTAAAGGTTCTCCAACAGTCCCATTTTCCTTTCACCCCAATGTCTTTTTCCTCCACCTCCTCCCTCAGACTTTCCATCCTATAGGTTTCTTCTACTGCGTCTATCCAATCCCAGATTTGTGGGCTGTCCGATCCTTTCCAATTCTTAGGTATAATTCGCTTTGCTGCGTTTAAAAGATGTGGTACTAATGATTCCCTATATTTCCCAACCCCTTCATCTGTTCCATGAAACAGGATAACCCACGGATCATATTCCAGTGTTTTTTTAGTAATTTCTTTTACCAAGTCTATTATCTTTACCCAAAACGTTTTGATTTTTGGACATTGCCACCAAATGTGTGCCATAGTTCCAACTTCCCCGCACCCTCTCCAACAATCAGGGGATTTTCCCGTTTGGTATCTGCTTACTTTGTCTGGGGTCATATACCAGCCTGTTAGGCATTTATAATTTACCTCTGCTGTCTTCAAGTCTACCGCGGAGTTGTGTGTCAATTGCATTATTTTCCCTATCTTCAAAGTGCTTTCCTGTGCTCCTAATTCCCTTTGCCATTTGGCAATGAATGGGGGGATCACCAGCTCGTCAGTCGTCATCAGTAATTTATATAATTTAGAAATTGTATTTCTTGTGTTCTCTGCTGTGCATATTCGCTCCAGTTGTGTCAGATCTAATTCTGACCTATTTGGTTGTGGCAACTTTTTTACGAACTGACCTAGCTGCTGATACCGCCACTCACTTATCACCATTAACTCTTTCCTGTGTTCTAAATCGTGTAGTGTTCTTATTTTACCGTTCTCCATTATATCCCTTAGTTGTGCCTTATCATTTTTAATCCAATTACCCCCCGTTTTTTCGCTCCCTGGTGCAAACATCTCGTTATTTTTTAGCGCTATTAGAGGTGAATTAAAATCTCCGTTTAAGCTTTTATATACTTTATCCCAAATTCTTAATGTGTTTTGTGTCAGTGCATGAGTATTAGTTCCTGTTCCTCTAAATTTTGGGGGATTCCATATTATATCTTTCAAACGTGCGTTACACAATGTGTTCTCTATGCTCACCCACCTTTTTTCCCTTGTGTCCCTTACCCACTCCACTGCTCTGGATAGCACTACAGCATTATAGTAATGTTGAATGTCGGGTATTCCTAGTCCCCCTCTTTTTTTTTCCTGTTTTAATGTTAGAAAGGATATTCTTGGCTTTTTGTTTTTCCATATAAAGTTCATCACTATGGTTTTGAGTTTCCTAAGGTATGTTTGTGATAGTGCGACAGGTATCATCTGAAATTTGTACATTATTTTGGGGAGAAGGACCATCTTTAAGGTGTTTATGCGTCCGATCCAGGATACTGGCTTATTGATAACTCTTTTACATTCTTGTTTGATTTCATCCAGAAGAGGTATGTAATTAATTTTATAGATCTTATCAAGGGAGTTAGTTAATTTTATGCCCAGATATTTGATTGTTTTTTGCCAGGGGAAATGGAACTCTTTCTGTATATCCTTTTTTTCCCTATTAGTCATATTTATATTTAAAATCTCTGATTTGGCTAAATTAATTTTAAAATTTGATATTTCCCCATATTGTTTTAAAGTTGTGAGTAGCTTCGGCAGGGTGGTCCTTGGGTGCCCGATGAAAAATAGTATGTCGTCCGCGAAAGCGGCTATTTTATGCTCTTCCTCCCCTGCCCAAATCCCTCTAATTTCTAGGTTGTTTCTTATAGTAGCCAGGAGTGGTTCCACCGATATAATAAACAATAGGGGGGACAGGGGGCACCCCTGTCTCGTCCCATTCTTCATCTCGAAGGGTGCGGATAATAATCCGTTTATTGTCACTGAGGCTGTGGGGGACTGATACAACGACTGGATCCACCTGATCATTCTTGTTCCGATTCCCATTATTTCCAAAGTCTGTACCATGAGTCCCCAGTCTACCCTGTCGAACGCTTTCTCAGCGTCGATCGACAGGAGTAGACCTGGGGACCCACTATCTTTTATCCTCTGTATTAAGAGAAGCGACCTAACCCCGTTATCCCTCCCTTCCCTACCAGTGACAAAACCCACTTGGTCCGGATGTATCAATTTGTTCATCAGGCCCTTAATCCGCCTTGCCAATATTTTAGCATAAAGTTTTATGTCCGTGTTTAAAAGCGAGATCGGCCTATAACTAGAACAAATCGATACATCCTTTCCCTCTTTTGGTATAACCGTGATTTGGGCAGTCGCCGCCTCCCTGCTCAGCCCGTATTCCACTCCCAAGCCGTTAAAATACTGACATAGTCTTGGGATCAAGATTTCCCCATATTTCTTATAGTAAGCGGTTGTAAACCCGTCCGGGCCTGGGCTTTTACCTGGCGCCGTATCTCTTAGGGCTTCTTTAATCTCTTCCTGAGTTATGGGTGATTCTAACTCCTCCCTCTCCTCTTCTGTAATTGCTGGTAGTTGTGCCTTAGTTAAAAAAGTTAAAAAAATCTTTCGTTTTCCGAATTTTCTCCTCCAGCAAGAGCCCACTATTCTTTACCGAGTACAGCTTCTTATAGTAGTTTTTAAATGTTTCTGCTATTTCCTTAGTTTCATAGACCATCTCTCCCGCCTCCGTTTGTATTTTGTCAATATAATTTATCGATTTTTTCTTTTGAAGAATTTTAGCTAAGTGTTTACTGGCTTTATTACCCCATTAGGATCACCTGCCCCTTCTGGAAAGCCATCAATTTTCCCAATATTTTAATCATATATTTTGCTGCATTCGTATTTGGGGCATAGATATTTGCCAGAGTGAGTTCCATTTCGCCTAGTTTTCCTTTTAAAAACAGAAATCTTCCCTCCGGGTCTGTTAACCTTTCTTCTAGATGAAATCTTGTCCCTTTGGACATCCCTATTGCTACTCCTCTTGTTCTTGTGTTAATCGTATCCCCGTAGTACCATGTCGGATAATGAGCGGATGATAATTTTATATTTGTTTCATGTGATAGATGCGTTTCTTGTAAAAAAAACTATGTCTGCGCGGTAGTCCCTAAGTTCATTGAGGATCTTATTTCTTTTGGCTAGGGTGTTTAAGCCTCTAACATTATATGTCAGGAAACGGGTTTCAGTCATCTATATTCTCTTTTTTTTTTTTTTTTTTATTAAAGTCAGCCCACCTACATATATTTGTCCTTAGTCTTCCTAGGCCCTTTATTATCCGAGGTGGATGAGGTTCCCTCCCCCCTGTCCCCTTTTCCTCTCTCACTCTCCCCCCAACCTTCCCCCCCCCACCCCTCCCAGCCAACCCCCTCCCCACCTTCCCCCTACCCTCCCACCTTTCCACCCCCGCCCCCCAACCCCCAACTTCTCCCCCCCTCCCCCCTCTCCCCTCCCTCCTACCCTGTGGCCCTCTCCCGACCCCGAAGTCGCCTATGGCCTGGTACTCCCTGGCCATCTGCGATTTCTTCCCATTGAGGTGGGTTCCCTGACTGCCCGCCCATGCACATACTCCCCTCCGATCAGATAGATTCAAGAAGCTTAGATCTCTTTTACATTCCTGATGGGCTTGTGCTCCTTGTACTCAATGTACAAAAGAGCACAATGGGAGTAGATAGTGTAAATGTGCGTGCCGGTCGAACCCCAGCGTTGGATCTTACTCAGCTCCCCTTCCTTGCCCACTTAACCCACCCCCCCCTCTCCCCCACTGTTTGCCCCCCCCCCTCCATCTCCATCCCTCCTGCATCAGAGAAACCACCGGTCCACCGGTCCAAGCAGAGGGAGCATAGGCAATGTAAGTATCCCTTCCTAAGTTTCTTCATCTGACCACCCCGGCAATACGGGTGTCACGAGGTCTAATTTATTACAAAACTGTACCAAGTCTTCTGGAAAAACTAGTCTTGCAGATATCCCCTCTTTCTGCCATCTGTTCCAGCAGGGGCTTCAGGAGTCTCCTTCTTGTCAGCGTGTCTGGGGCTAGATCCGCATACAGCTGCACCACCTCTCCTTCATATAATAAAGGTGCTGCCCGTCGTGCCTTAGCCCAAATCTCCGCCCTGTCTTCATAGAATCGAAACCTGGCTATAATGTCCCTTGGCCTTCCTTCTGCTGTATTTCTAGTTCTTCCGACCCTGTGGATCCTTTCGATCTTTGGGAAGTCCTCTAGGGGTCTCTCGAGGAGGGGGTTAAATATTTTTACCATTATTTCTCTTAGGTCTTCGCCCTTCTTCTCTGGAACTGCTCTCAATCTCATGTTCTGTCTTCTGTTCCTGTTCTCCTGGTCCTCCAGTCTGTACAGAATTTGCCTCTGATTGTGTTTTGTTGTTTTGAGCTGATCCTTTAATTCGGTTAAGTCCTGGGTATGTTTGACCATTTTTTCTTCACCCTCCTCGACTCTCTTCAGCAGATGGCCTAGGTCTCCTCTTAATGTATTGATGTCTGCCTTGATTGCAATCTCAAGTTTCAAAAACATGTCCATCATATCTTCCTTCGTTAATATTTGAGAGTCTGCTCTTGGTTCTTCCACCCTGCTTATTTCGGATTCGCTTTCTGCGGTTATATCCCCTATTGACTGGTCTGATGCCTCACCGGGTTTTGGGGCATTACCTTTTCTTCTGTCTGGTTTCCCCTGTTCCATTCCTTGTGGGCTCGCTCCCTGATTCATGTATTGTTTTATCGTGCTACTTGTTGCCTTCGGGGTTTTGGGTACACTCCCCTTTTCTTATTCGTTTCCCCAGCTTGTTTTAATAATTTTATCCTCACCTCTAGCCGGGGATTCTCCTTTTGTCCCTTCAATGCCCGATAGGGGTGCTAGTGTTGTTTATTGGTTGGTCTATTGGTGTCTAAACCCCTTCCCTTACCGAATTAAGTTTCACACCCTTGTTCTCTCGCAGCACACTTACTGTCTAGGGGGTCATTGATGAGGGGTAGGTACTCTGCTACGATATGAGGGTTTTGGGAGAACCAAACAACAAGCACTCCCAAGAGAGAAGGCACAAGGCAGGAGGTACATACAGCAAAAAAGGAAAGGGGGAGGGGCCCAAGAATCCTATAGGGTCTCCTATCCCCCCTTCACTTGTTCCTCCCCCGAATACTATTACCCCTTCCTGGGGTAGCCAGGGGGGGTATGAAGGGTTCAATGAGGAGATCCTGGTATCTGTTGTTATAGTTGTTGTCTGAGATTTGTACGTATTTACCTACTCCTGGCTTCCGATCCCACTTCTGGCGTATGTATATTGCCCGGTCGCTTTTAATATTATACAGAGGGTAGATTTAATCCCGGGCACTTAAGCCCGACCAGACCGGGGGGTCTATCCTGAAAAAAGGGAGGGGGAGAGCCCAGGAACAATTTACCTTTGATGCGCAGACATTCCAGTTCTTATTTTCTTGCTGAGATTTTTTTTTTTTTTTTCTTGCAGCGGGATAGAGAAGGAGGGGGGGGGGGGGGCCGCTGACGGGGAAGGGAAAAAGGTAGACAAGGAAGGAAAGAAAAAAAGGGAAGTGTCCAGCTCAGGTTACATAAACCTTAGTGTGTCATGAGAGGAAAAAGGGGGAAATGCAAAAAGAAAAACCCGGAGTTCATGTTGCATATATAATCTCTATATACTGTATACTGTATGCAAAATATTCCGGTTTTTATCTATTAAGTTACGCTTCTTAGTCTTTGTTTCAATAGTCACTTCATTTTCCCTTTTCCAGCTGAAACACAGAAATGCCACAGAGCATATTACATTTCCCCTCTCCTTTCCAGCAACATTTCACTTCCCTCTTAGGGTACCTTGATCTTCTGCTCCTCTGCTGATGATCCGAGGGTCGGGACCAAGTGTTTGATGTAGATCTTTTTCTTCTTGTTTCTGTCACTTTCCATCCAATGGGCCTATTCACAAGGGTCCGCGTTACATGGACTTTACTGGTAATGGACTAATTTCCAGATATGGGCTTTATCCCTATGCACCTATTTATTTATTACAGGTACTTAAAGCATTATCAATTTACGCAGTGGTTTACATATTTTTTTATACGTTCACATCAGTCCCTGCCTGAGCTTACTATCTAAGGTCCCCAACTCGCATTCATACAGTGCCTTGAAAAAGTATTCGTACCCCGCGGCCTCGGCCTTAGGAAAGCTCCGGAGCGGCGGCCATCTTGGTGCACCCGTCGACCGTGTACAATGCAATTTGATTTGTATTTGGCTCCATCCATCTTCCTATCAACTAGAGGTGCAACGGATCGTCAACGATCTGTGATTCGAACGGGTCACCCTGTTCGGATCGGCACACGCCGCGCTCCGCGGCCTCGGCCTTAGGAAAGCTCCGGAGCGGCGGCCATCTTGGTGCACCCATCGACCGTGTACATCAAATGACGGAGCGATCTCTTGTAAATGTATTATTATTTTCTGATCCGAAAAATGATCCGATCCGTGACTCTGATCTGATCCGTGACTCTGATCCGAGGATCGATCCGATCCCTGAGTTTTTTGATCCGTTGCACACCTACCATCAACTCTGACCATCTTCCCTGTCCCTGCTGAAGAAAAGCATCCCCACAACATGATACTGCCACCACCATGTTTCACGTGTTCAGGGTGATGTGCAGTGTTAGTTTTCTGCCACACATAGCGTTTTGCTTTTAGGCCAAAAAGTTCAGTTTTGGTCTCATCAGACCAGAGCACCTTTTTTCACATGTTTGCTGTGTCCCCCACATGGCTTCTCGCAAACTTCAAACGGGACTTCTTATGGCTTTCTTTCAACAATGGCTTTCTTCTTGTCACTCTTCCATAAAGGCCATATTTGTGGAGTGCACGACTAATGGTTGTCCTGTGGACAGATTCTCCCACCTATACTGTGGATCTCTGCACCTCCTCCAGAGTTACCATGGGCCTCTGCCTCAGGGGACCTGGACATGACAGCTGCGGCGACTTGCAAAACGACTTCACTATAGAAGTCAATGCAAGTCGCCTCAAGTCGCCCCCAAAGTCATACAAGAACCTTTTTTTAAGTTGGAGCGACTTGTGTCGCTCTGATTAGAACGGTTCCATTGTTCAGAATGGGACACGACTTGTCAGGCGGCTAAGTCGCCTGACAAGTCGTCCCAGTGTTAACCGGCACTAAAGGTTCTCTAACTAACCTGCTTGAAAAAACAGCTGTATTTATACTGAGATTAAGTTGGACACAAGTGGACTCTATTTACTAATTAGGTGATTTCTGAAGGCAATTGGTTCCATTGGATATCAGAGTAAATGGGGCTGAATACAAATGCTACCACACTTTTCAGTTATTGATATGTAAAAAAAATGTTAAACCATTTATCATTTTCCTTTCACTTCACAATTTTGTGCCACTTTGTTTTGGTCGATCACATAAAATCCTAACAAAATACATTCATGTTTTTGGTTGTAACATGATGACAAAATGTGGAAAATTTCAAGGGATATAAATACTTTTTCAAGGAACTGTACATATACATACTAGGGCCAATTTAGACAGCTATTCCACGGGGTGGATCTGCTCAGTGGACTCCTCCGTTGATCCCCCGCTGAGCCGGTGGAGGACAGGTCCGTCTCTCTACTCACTGTGCGGGGACTGACCTGTCAGAGCTCCGCTGTCATCTACAGCCTGTCCATTTTCATGCAATCCACTGGACGGATGGCGAGCGTATCGCCATCTGTCTGTTTTGAGTGGATCTTGTGGGATCGGATGGCAGGCGGGTGCCAGCGGACACATCTCTGCTGACATTCGCCTGCCCATACAAGTCAATGGGTGGCTTGCTTGGATCCGCCTGAAAAACGGACAGGCCGATCTTTGCGGGGCCGATTGTGTGAAAGGGGCCTTAATGAGAAGAAGTGTTTATAACAAAGCAAAACAAGTGTAACTATGGTGTATCTGAAGAATCTAATTACAGGGAGTGCAAGGCGTAGAACTCTCCGAGTTGTGAGTCTTGAGCTTGTACAAAATCAGTGTATCAGTTAACCCTTGTGGTTAAGCATACAAGAGTGGAATACACATACAGGTCCTTCTCAAAAAATTAGCATATTGTGATAAAGTTCATTATTTTCTGTAATGTACTGATAAACATTAGACTTTCATATATTTTAGATTCATTACACACAACTGAAGTAGTTCAAGCCTTTTCTTGTTTTAATATTGATGATTTTGGCATACAGCTCATGAAAACCCAAAGTTCCTATCTCAAAGAATTATCATATTTCATCCGACCAATAAAAGAAAAGTGTTTTTAATACAAAAAAAGTCAACCTTCAAATAATTATGTTCAGTTATGCACTCAATACTTGGTCGGGAATCCTTTTGCAGAAATGACTGCTTCAATGCGGCGTGGCATGGAGGCAATCAGCCTGTGGCACTGCTGAGGTGTTATGGAGGCCCAGGATGCTTCGATAGCGGCCTTAAGCTCATCCAGAGTGTTGGGTCTTGCATCTCTCAACTTTCTCTTCCCAATATCCCACAGATTCTCTATGGGGTTCAGGTCAGGAGAGTTGGCAGGCCAATTGAGCACAGTAATACCATGGTCAGTAAACCATTTACCAGTGGTTTTGGCACTGTGAGCAGGTGCCAGGTCGTGCTGAAAAATGAAATCTTCATCTCCATAAAGCTTTTCAGCAGATGGAAGCATGAAGTGCTCCAAAATCTCCTGATATCTAGCTGCATTGACCCTGCCCTTGATAAAACACAGTGGACCAACACCAGCAGCTGACATGGCACCCCAGACCATCACTGACTGTGGGTACTTGACACTGGACTTCAGGCATTTTGGCATTTCCCTCTCCCCAGTCTTCCTCCAGACTCTGGCACCTTGATTTCCGAATGACATGCAAAATTTGCTTTCATCCGAAAAAAGTACTTTGGACCACTGAGCAACAGTCCAGTGCTGCTTCTCTGTAGCCCAGGTCAGGCGCTTCTGCCGCTGTTTCTGGTTCAAAAGTGGCTTGACCTGGGGAATGCGGCACCTGTAGCCCATTTCCTGCACACGCCTGTTCACGGTGGCTCTGGATGTTTCTACTCCAGACTCAGTCCACTGCTTCCGCAGGTCCTCCAAGGTCTGGAATCGGTCCTTCTCCACAATCTTCCTCAGGGTCCGGTCACCTCTTCTCGTTGTGCAGCGTTTTCTGCCACACTTTTTCCTTCCCACAGACTTCCCACTGAGGTGCCTTGATACAGCACTCTGGGAACAGCCTATTTGTTCAGAAATTTCTTTCTGTGTCTTACCCTCTTGCTTGAGGGTGTCAATGATGGCCTTCTGGACAGCAGTCAGGTCGGCAGTCTTACCCATGATTGCGGTTTTGAGTAATGAACCAGGCTGGGAGTTTTTAAAAGCCTCAGGAATCTTTTGCAGGTGTTTAGAGTTAATTAGTTGATTCAGATGATTAGGTTAATAGCTCGTTTAGAGAACCTTTTCATGATATGCTAATTTTTTGAGATAGGAATTTTGGGTTTTCATGAGCTGTATGCCAAAATCATCAATATTAAAACAAGAAAAGGCTTGAACTACTTCAGTTGTGTGTAATGAATCTAAAATATATGAAAGTCTAATGTTTATCAGTACATTACAGAAAATAATGAACTTTATCACAATATGCTAATTTTTTGAGAAGGACCTGTATACTTTTTAGGTTATTTACTGTATATGAAAATGCCCCTGGAAATGTGAGTGGCTGTGGCGGGTGTTGGCACCCCAGATGTGGTGAGGGACTGAAGTGGCAAGTGTCCCCACTTTGCGGCTTGGTCTCCCTACTGGAGCCTACTGTGGTGCAGGGGTGATCTGGGCCTGGGAGTCATGGAAGAAAGTCCTGTTTATGTACCCAACAGGTGGCATTATGGCGATGAAGAGCAGAATATGCTCAGCATTCCTCTCTATTGCTTTACAATTTTGTGAGAGGGGGAGAGAGCACAATGTCACAGTATCCCTGGGCTTTTTGTATGAAGAGGTCATTATCCAGAGTGCCATAGTGTGCAGTTCTACTTTATTCAAAGAGCAATAGCTTGCAGTAGCTGCATCCGCCCTTAGGAGGCGTAAAGAACTCCTACAAGGCTCCTAAAGGGGCATGGTTGACTAAAATCAGGGATCAGGGATACTGTATACGCAGCACAGATATGCCTTGGTCCTTGTACCCACACAATATGCTTTAATTCATTAAAATAGTCAGTCACTGCTTACAACCAGCTAAATTATCCCTTTGTTCAGAAATATAATGCAAAATGCAGCAGAAAGAGTGCAGTGTTCAGGAGTATGAAATGTACAACAAAGTGTATATAGGTAACACACTGCACAAGGAGTAAAGTGAGGGGAAAAAAAGTATTTGATCCCCTGCTGATTTTGTACGTTTGCCCACTGACAAAGAAATGATCCGTCTATAATTTTATTGGTAGTTTTATTTTAACAGTGAGAGACAGAATAACAACATAAATATCCAGAAAAACACATTTCAAAAAAGTTATAAATTGATTTAAATTTTTTGAGTGAAATAAGTTTTTGATCTACTATCAATCAGCAAGGTTTCTGGCTCTATACAGGTAACAAGCTGAGATTAGGAGCCCTCTCCTTAAAGGGAGTGCTCCTAATCTCAGCTTGTTACCTGTATAAAAGACACCTGTCCACAGAAGCAATCAATCAGATTCCAATCTCTCCACCATAGCCAAGACCAAAGAGCTGTCCAAGAATGTCAGGGACAAGATTGTAGATCTACACAAGGCTGGAATGGGCTACAAGACCATCGCCAAGCAGCTTGGTGAGAGGGAGACAAAAGTTGGTGCGATTATTTGCAAATGGAAGAAGCACAAAATAACTGTCAATCTCCCTCAGTCTGGGGCTCCATGCAAGATCTCACCTCGTGGAGTTTCAATGATCATGAAAACAAAGAGGAATCAGCCCAGAACTACATGGGAGAATCTTGTAAATTGATCTCAAAGTAGCTGGGACCATAGTCGCCAAGAAAATAATTGGTAACGCACTACACCGTGAAGGACTGACATCCTGCAGCACACGTCCCCCTGCTCAAGAAAGCACATGTACAGGCCTGTCTGAAGTTTGCTAATGAACATCTAAATGATTCAGAGGAGAACTGGGTGAAAGTGTTGTGGTCAGATGAGACCAAAATCGAGCTCTTGGGCATCAACTCAACTTGCCGTGTTTGGTGGAGGAAGAATGCTGCCTATGACCCCAAGAACACCATCCCCACCATCAAAAATGGAGGTGGAAACATTATGCTTTGGGGGTGTTTTTCTGCTAAGGGGACAGGGTGACTTCACTGCATCAAAGCGACAATGGACAAGGCCTGTACCCTCAAATCTTGGGTGAGAACCTCCTTCCCTCAGCCAGGGCATTGAAAATGGGTCGTAGATGGTTATTGCAGCATGACCCAACACACATGGCCAAGGCAACAAAGGAGTGGCTCAAGAAAAAACACATTAAGGTCCTGGAGTGGCCTAGCCAGACTCCAGACCTTAATCCCATATAAAATATTAAATATGTGGAGATAGCTGAAGGTTCGAGTTGCCAAACGTCAGCCTCGAAACCTTATTGACTTGGAGAGGATCTGCAAAGGGGAGTGGGACAAAATCCCTCCTGAGATGTACAAACCTGGTGGCCAACTACAAGAAACATCTGACCTCTGTGATTGCCAAGGGTTTTGCCACCAACTACTAAGTCATGTTTTGCGAAGGGGTCAAATAATTATTTTACTCATTAAAATGCAAATCGATTTATAACTTTTTGGAAATGCGTTTTTCTGGATATTTTTGTTGTTATTCTGTCTCTCACTGTTAAATTAAATCTACAATTAAAATGATAGACTGATCATTTCTTTGTCAGTGGGCAAACGTATAAAATCAGCAGGGGATCAAATACTTTTTTCCCTCACTGTTAACTAACATACAGGCCAGTGTGCAATTAAAAGGTTCTCCCAAGGTTCTCCCAATCCCCCCAATGTTTTTTCTCCCTAACGCCACCAAACCCCTCCAATGTATGGAACTCTCCACCCAAATACCCCAAGCACAAAGCTCTAACCACCCCCAGTACAAATCTACCCCCCCTCATTTCTTCCTCCAATCCCCCCAGTACAGAGGGGAGCCCAGTAAGCAGGGGTTTCAGGCTGGAAACTACTGGTTGCCAGTTTTAGGATGGGACTAGTACACAAGGGGTGGGGCCACTGGCTCATGTCACATGGTGACCCCGCCTCCCTATGATGTCACAGTCCCAGAGGATGCCATTACGGCCAGAGACAGTGTCGTGCCAACATCGGATGAAGAAAGAACAACAAGAAGCAGGAGCAGAAGGCGGCGGCGACAGCGACAGTGACGGCAACAGAAGCCCGGGGCACCGCTAGTAAAAGAGCTGGAAGAAGAAAGCGGAGGCCCGGCAAGAAGAACAGAAGAGTGGGACAAGACCCCCAGATGGCAGCAGCGAAGAAGGAGAAAGCCGGGCTCCTTCACTAGTAAAAGAGCTAGTAAAAGAGCAGAAGATAGCGGAGTCCGGCGAGAAGACCCCCCAAGATGGAAGAAGACCCCCGGAGCTGTGTAATAAAGTATTTTAAAAACTTGTGTTGTGTTTTTATTTACACTTTTTTTTCACCAGGTGAATGGGTAGGGGTACATCGTACCCTATACTCATTCACATAGGGTTGTCGGGAAGAGGCCCTTGTCTTCATCAACATGGGGACAAGGTGCTTTGGGGTGGGGGCCCCCCTTTCCCCAAGGCACCCCCCATGTTGAGGGCACACGGCCTGGTACGACTCAGGAGAGGGGGCGCTCGCTTGTCCCCACCCCTTTCCTAACCGGCCAGGCTGCGTGCTCGGATAAGGGTCCGATATGGATCTGGGGGGGAACCCCACGCCGTTTTTTTCGGCGTAGGGATTCCCCTTTAAATCCATACCAGGTGACGAGGCTAGCGAGGTGTCAATCTTGCCGATTGAGACGGCGGCATTGACTTCCTTCGCTGGTCCCGTCTACCTGGAGTCACATTCTAAATGAACGGACTTTACTCCGTGTAAAAGTCCAGCCAAAAAGTCCAATCGTGTGTACTTGGCATTAGGCGTACCTGTAGGTACAAGTGGTGTAACAGAGTTTACTACCACCTTAATACACTAACAAATTGAAGCCAAACTCCAGCTAAGGCCTCACGTACACTTAAACTACTTTGAATGCCGGCTTCGGGAAAACTCAAAACACTGCAAAATTTCACCACGATTTTACCACCCTTTCGTGTGTTTTGTGGCCGGCAGTCAGAACGTTCCTATCCTGAACGCGATTCTTACACGTTCAGGAGAGGGAGGTTACGGGAGGTTGAACCTATCAGTGCACTTTCAAGTGCACTTGCAGTGCAAAGTGGATTTGCCTTTAGTAAATGACCCCCTATGTGTACATGGACACATAGGGGGTTATTTACTAAAGGCAAATCCACTTTGCACTACAAGTGCAAAGTGCACTTGAAATTGCACTGAAAGTGCACTTGGAAGTAAAGTCGCTGTAGAACAGAGCGGACATGCAAGGAAAATTAAATAACAGCATTTTAGCTTGAACATGATTGGATAAAAAAATCAGCAGAGCTTCCCCTCATTTCAGATCCCCCCTCAGATTTACAGCGACTGCACTTTCAGTGCAATTTCAAGTGCACTTTGCACTTGTAGTGCAAAGTGGATTTGCCTTTAGTAAATAACCCCCTTAGTCTCTTATGGAGTTGAATTTAGGAGCTTTGGCAAAAAAAAAAAACGCCAAGAGCTCCTAAACTCAAGTTTAGAAGCTGCTAGTGTACATGAAGCCTAATACTTTATAAGCAGTTATAGCAAACGATGCTTTTTCAATTTAGATTCGTACGAAATACGAATTTTCGTTAGGTTCGTTAACTTTTCGTAACAATTACGAACGTTCTTTATGATGAATTTATTATTATGAGGGGCTCCCACCATCCCTGTGCTGACTTCCTGTGTTTTTAACTTCATCATAACGAATAATTGTAATTAACGTACATTCTTATTTTGTCCGAATCTGAATCTCCCATCGACTACCAGTACCAGTCTCCCACTCCCATATTAAAAAAGGTAATTTTCCCAACCCTCACTCAGGAGCAGAAGAAAACCTCTGATTCGTCAACAAATGACCAGTCACGTTTCCATTGTAACGTAATTTGGATGCAAAATTCGTAAATGAAATTTCGTATTTGGTACAAAATTCGGAAGCATAGCAATTTGTATTTCGGATTCTCCCGCATTTACGGAAATTCGTACGAATTTTCGATTCGTACGAACCTAATCGCACATGTCTATTAAATGGTTTGTCTCATCCCTGTAACTGCAAGAGCGCTTGTTCTTTAGAAAAACAGACTTACTACTTGGATCACCAAAAACGAATGCAGCCACCACATCTGAGAATTGATAAGCTGCAATATAATTCATGTTTAATAGTAAATGCTTTGGGTTTAATACTGCTTTAAAACTACTTTTTCATGACGCAGTCCAAACTGGGGAAAATCTTTTCCCATGATGTAGCATAATATACTGTACCATGTATTCTGCTATCGCCATTAACAAAAAAAAATATTGCAGGTGTCAGGTACAAGTCTGGTTAGCAGTAAGTTTTAATCAGGGCCGTTTTTAAGGCAGGGCAAAAGGGACAGCTGCCCTGGGCCCTGTCATTGTTGTGGGGCCCAAAGCAGCTGCCTCATACTTGCCAACTATCCTGGTTTAAATTCCCTCATTCCTTGAGGTTTTAGTCCTGTGCTGTGTCCCAATAGCTCAGTGTGAAGTGCTGCTACTAATGCTGCCCAGCTCTGTCCTATTGTTGTGTACATATAACTCACCGGCAGACCCTGTGTTTACATGTAAATTACCGGCATTCATATGCAAATAGCAGTGGCATTCATATGTAAGTAGCGGCATTCATATGTATATCCTGCCCCCTTGAGGTCAAATCCACAGTAATCTCTAGCAATCAAACAAGCAGAAATCATGTGCTGTAACCTCTAGTAACTAATCAGTGAGCCATAATGTGTGCTGTAACCTCTAGCAACCAGTCAGTGAGCGGTAATGATACACTGTAACCTCTAGCTACCAGTCAGTGAGCCGTAATGTGTGCTGTAACCTCTAGCAACCAGTCAGTGAGCGGTAATGATACACTGTAACCTCTGGCAACCAGTCAGTGAGCCGTAATGTGTGCTGTAACCTCTAGCAACCAGTCAGTGAGTGGTAATGATACACTGTAATCTCTAGCAACCAGTCAGTGAGCGGTAATGATACACTGTAACCTCTGGCAACCAATCGCAATAGCTGCCTGATCTGATTCAGTAAACTGATTTTGAGTCTAGCTGCTATTTATTGTATGTCTCAGAGAAGGTGGAGAGCAAAACTGCATGGGGGGGGGCCAAGAAAAGTTTTGCCCAGGGTCCAATCAATATTAATATTAATATATTATTATATAAATATATTAAAGACGGCCCTGGTTTTAATTGGTTGTATTCATGAATCCCTACAGCTTCTTGTTTTAAAATAAATATATTCCGTTTTAATCAGGCCAGAGTTATTCTTTATAAATGTGTAATTGAGCACGGAAAGGAAAAACAAAGTAAAGATGAAAGCCGAGGCTCCCGACCATTGTGGTGCATTCAACATGCAATTAAATTGGTTTGCTTGCTGGGATGAATTTTGATCCGTTAGATAAAGGGGAAAGGGAAACCATACAGAATGCTTGTATAATTTTGCTCATCTGTTTATACACAGGGGCAGCAATAACACTGCTGCTTGTTATCTGTCTGCACATGGGGGAGCGATAAGGATTTATCTGACACAAGCCTGCAGCTGCCTCATTATCCAGTATATCCCTTGAGAACAGTGGGATGCCCCTGATGAAAGCCAGGAGGGGCTGCCTGGTAGAACATGAAGATTACATATTTACAAATTGAATGGTGCTCCTGCTTCAAGCCGCAATCCTCAAGAATAAAATCCAATCACGCTCACCTGTACAATTCTAAAGATGACCGTATTCTGTCTTTTCCAACCCGTGCCCATCTATCACAAAGTAGCTGGTATTTGTTTTAGTACAAAGTATTTTATTCCGGGCACTCGGGAAGATAGGTAGGGACCTCATCCCCACCAAAGCTCTTCATTTATTTATTTATTTTTTATTTTTTCTCTTTTTTAAAAATTTTTATTTATAGGATTTGCATTAGTTAAAAAAAGAATACATAACTGTATCTATGAGGGTCTCGCCTCTTGTTGATGTAAGGTTGGACAAATACAGTCCAATAATTACAAGCCATGCTTCTGACTTCAAGTTGAACCTGTGACCAGGTTATGGATATTCAAGTGTTTCTACCATTCTAACAAGCGGTGAATGCGCTTTTAACCGCTTCAGCCCTCGCAGATTTTACCCCCCCTTCCTGACCAGAGCACTTTTTGCGATTTGGAACTGCGTCGCTTTAACTGACAATTGTGCAGTCGTGCGATGTTGCACCCAAACAAGATTGACGTCCTCCCCCCCCCCCCCCCCCCCCATACAAATAGAGCTTTCTTTTGGTGGTATTTGATCGCATTTTTTTTATTTTTTGCGCTATAAACAGAAAAAGAGCATAGATTTTGAAAAAAAATCTATATTTTTTACTTTTTGCTATAATAAATATCCTCCAAAAATATATATAAAAAAATGTTTTTCCTCAGTTTAGGCCGATATATGTATTCTTCTACATATTTTTGGTAAAAAAAAATCGCAATAAGCGTATATTGATTGGTTTGCGCAAAAGTTATAGCGTCTACAAAATAGGGGATGGTTTTATGGCATTTTTATTATTATTTTTTTTCTTTATTAGTAATGGCGGCGATCTGCGATTTATTTTATTTTATTTTTTTTTATCGGGACTGCAACATTATGGCAGACACATCAGACACTTTTGACACAATTTTGGGACCATTGTGATTTATACAACAATCAGTGCTATAAAAATGCACACTGATTTCTGTGTAAATGACACTTGCAGGGAAGGGGTAAACCACTAGGGTTAAGGGGTTAAGTGTGTCCTAGGGAGTGATTCTAACTGGGGGGATTGGCTACAACTCACATGACTCACATGACAGCGATCGCTGCTCTTGATGACAGGGAGCTGTGATCTCTGTCATGACACAAGGCCTTGTTTACATAGGCACTTCCCCGTTCTGCGGCTCCGTGACACGATCACTGGGAGACCAGTGGACATCGAGTCCACCAGTCCCACGGTCACGCTGTACGTGCATGCCTGCTATCCCCGCCTCTTAAAGGGGATGTACAGGCAGGACCGTCTTTAAGGCAGGGCAAAAGGGGCAGCTGCCCTGGGCCCTGTCATTGTTGTGGAGCCCAAAGCAGCTGCCTCATACTTGCCAACTATTCCAGTTTAAATTCCCTTGTCCCTTGAAGTTCTAGTCCTGTGTCCCGATATCTCAGTGTGAAGTGCTGGAACTAATGCTGCCCAGCACTGCCCTATTGTTGCGTACAGATGACTCACCTGCAGACCCTATGTTTACATGTAAATAACCGCCATTCATATGTAAATAGCAGCAACATTCATATGTAAATAGCTGAGGCCGACGGCATAGATATGTAAATAAAGGTGGCATTCATATGTATATCATGCCCCCCTGCAGCGAAGAGAAGATGTGCTGTAACCTATAGCAACCAATGAGCAGTGTTACTGTTCAGTAATCTCTAGCAACCAATCAACAAGCAAAAATCATGTGCTGTAACCTCTAGCAACTAATCAGTGAGCCTTAATTTGTGCTGTAACCTCTAGCAACCAGTCAGTAAGCGGTAATGATATGCTGTAACCTCTGACAACCAATCGCTGCCTGATCTGATACAGTAAACTGATTTTAAGTCTAGCTGCTATTTATTGTATGTCTCAGAGAAGGTGGAGAGCCAAATTGCATGGGGGGAGGGGGGGCCCCCCCGAGAAAAACTTTGCCCCGGGTCCAATCAATATTAAAGACGACCCTGCATACAGGTACGCCCATTTGCCCACCGCTGCCATTGTGCCGACACACGGTCGCACAAAGTTGTCGGAAAATCCGATCGTTCTGAACTAGGTGACGTAAAACACGTAAGACGGGACTACGTAGAGGCCAGTAGCCAATATATTTTGTCTCCAAATTTCTTCTGAGCATGCGTGGCACTTTGTGCGTCGGAATTCTCTATACACGATCGGAAAAAGTCAGATCAGATTTTGTTGTCGGAAAATTTTAGATCCTGCTCTCAAATTTTTTCCGTCGGAAATTCGGACAGAAAAAGTCCGGTAGAGCCCACACACGATCGGATTCTCCAACAACATAATCCGATCTGACTTTTTTTTTTATCCGACCGTGTGTATAGGGTATTAGTCTACTGGAGTGAAACGTATGGACTTCCTTCTCAGTGGATTACAGATCCAATCAAGCGCTTTGTGACCCCCCCCCCCCCCCGAGTAAGGGGGTCGTGGCTTTCTGGTAAGCCTCCATTTTGTTGTGGTGATGGGTATAGACAGGGTACAGACACTGATAGGTGCCTCTGATTGTCATTTCCAATACACTTTTCCTCCATGGGACATTCTTTGATGAAATTCAGCTCTTTATGAACTTTTTTTTGTATTTTTTTGCACATAATTGCATACTTTCACATGTGATGGAATATTGCATATGTTTTTTAGAATTTATTCAGTCTTTATGCAATTTGTATTGTTTTCTTATATTACGTATATATTATTGACTGCACAGATTGCACTTTAGTATATCTATTTGGATGTTTGCACATATCACATGCACTGTGTTATTCGCACAAATTGCACTTTACTTATCTAGCGCTACACTTTTATTTATACAACATTATTATTTGTGCCTGGTATCTGGGTTATAGTGCACAGCTGCTGGTTGTTTTATTTTATTTTCCAAGCGCGGGTATATTTTTAACATTCACAAACTTACAATTGTCAGCGGCAAAGAGAAAAGCAGTAAAAGGTTGTCCCACTCAGGGAAAGACGTTGGCCATCCAGCCATGGTTTCCAAAGTTTTTTTATATTTACGGGGACAATTCCTATTAATATATGTAAATTTATACATAGGCAATACCCCATTTGTGGTAGATTTCCATGAGGATAAAGTGGGAGGGAAAGGGGAAGTCCACTTAAAAAGTATTTATTTTTTGGCATAATATAATAAGTAGGATATCAGTAACTTAGTATAGCTAGGTCTTTGGTCATCATCCTGTATGCCCAGAAGGGCCAATTCTGGAGCACCCGGAATAGACAATGATAAAGGGGTGATAATGAGATCAAAGACATCAGTCCAAAACTGTGCATCCTTAAAGAGGAAGTAAACCCTGATGGGTTTACTTCCTCTTATGCCGCGTACACACGGTCGGAATTCTCGTCGGAAAAAGCTCTGATGGTTTTCCCGTCGGAATTCCGACGGAATTTCGCTCAAACTGTCTTGCCTACACACGGTCACACCAAATTCCGATGGTCAGTAACACAGCGGCATAAAACACGTTCGACAGCACTATAAAAGGGAAGTTTAATGCTTCCGAGCATGCGTTGAATTGTTTCCGAGCATGCGTCGGAATTTTGCGTGTCGGAATTGCATACACACGATCGGAAAATCCGATAGAAAGGTTTTCCGTCGGAAAAATTGAGAACAGTTTCTCAATCCAAAGTCCGTGGGAACTTCCGACAGAAAAAGACCGATGGGCATACACACGGTCGGAAAATCTGTTGAGAAGCTCCCATCGGACTGTTTCCATCGGAAATTCCGACCGTGTGTACGCGGCATTAGTTTCCCTGCAAAGGTAAAGCATAATGGACTTCTATGCATCTCATAGTAGCCCATTATGTGTCACTTACCTGACACAGGAGCCAGCAATGTCACCACTGTCCCCTGGTGCACGGAGCGTCCATCTTCCTTTCGGGTATCACTGCTCCGGCGCTGTGAGTGGCCGGAGCAGTGATGACGTCACTCCGGTGCAGGCGCGTGGGAGCCGTAAGTGTTTGCCTTCACTTGCGGCGCGCCCAGTGCCCCTGCGCCGTTGTCTACGGAGATATTTCTTGGACCTACAGGTAAGCCTTAATCTAGGCTTACCTGTAGGTCAAAGTGGCCTGTAAGGGTTTACAACCACTTTAAGGCAGGTCCAAAACATGTGAAAATATGTACCCTCAGCTGTAGAACATTTAGTGCAGTCAGAGGACCTGTGGAACTTTTAAGGATACATTTCTCCATCACACCTGAAGCAACAGGTTAATGAGGGCTTGTTTTAAAGTACGGGTGAAGGCATTTTGTAGGACAGTCAAACAAGTACCATATTCAGTTATTTTGCTGTGTACAAATCTCATTAACCACTTAAATAATGTTGTTGTTTTTTTCATACTGTCACCTGAGCAGTACAGTGTCATCATATGACTGATGTGGCAGTAATTGGGGACGATGGTGTCAGTATATAAAAAAATGTTACTTTTTTTATCCAATTTTTTGTTTTCATACTGTGACCAGAGCAGTGAAATGTTACCATACAACAAAAACAAATACTCTTGCACACGGGTGTGTTGGCTGGGCAGTCTAAAGTTCAGGGTGGACAATGACTTTCGGCCTCGCTGCCCTCCAGGATATGGGTATCCTAGTAGTCAAATGAAATAAACAGCAAAGAGAGGGTGCACCAGCCTTGTGCATTATCCTTTGATACATTTATTCAAAAAACATAATGAAAAACTACTCACAAAGGTAGAAAGAAAATCAAGCTTATAGCAGTCTTTTTGACTTGTGGCAGTCTGTCCACTGAAAGCAGTCTCCAGGTCCTGAAGAGAGGACATACGAAACGCTGCTGGCTGACGCGTTTTGAAGGTATACCTTCTTCCACAGAGCCTTATTCCTCAGAACCCCCCCAGGGCTTTCACACTGGAGCGGTGCGCTGGCAGGACGCTATAAAATGTCCTGCTAGCAGCATCTTTGGAGCGGTGAAGGAGCGGTGTGTATACTGCTCTTCCACCACTCCTGCCCATTAAAATGAATGGGGCAGCGCGGCTATACCGCCTGCAAAGCGCTGCTGCAGCAGCGATTTGCTGTGGGTTTAACCCTTTTTCGCCTGCTAGCGATAGGTAAAAGCGCCTCGCTAGTGGCCGAATAGCGCTGCGAAATTGGCGGTAAAGCGCCACTAAAATTAGCTGCGTTTTTACTGCCGAAGCACCCACCGCCCCAGTGTGAAAGGGGCTACATACTTACCTGAGGCCCATCTCAACACAGCAATGTTGCACGAGAGCCTTGGCTGTCCGAGACTCTCCCTCCTGATAGGCTGAGACACAGCAGCAGAAGCCAATGGTGATGGGGAAGGCTGATGGATCGACTTGGGTACAGCCAGCAGCTATATTTGCTAGAAATAATCAACTCCCAGCAAAGAGGGCCCCCCTGCAACCCCCTGCCAGCAGAACACAATAGTACCATGGGAGGAATTCCACATCAACACTGACTGCGTTGATGGGGGAATCGAGCCATATTCTTTTCTGCAAACCGTGGTTTCAGGAAAGGACCGGAAAGGAAATCAAATCATCAATGGTCTGCCTTTTTTCACAATCCCACTGTGAGCAGGACTAGCTATGGCAGGTTTACAAGCTACAGGACTGTGACAATGCAGGTAGCCACACTGTCTGCAACATGTTCTCATCTCACTGTAGTGCACAGCCCACATGAAAGTGGCAATTCTGAGGTCATGAGCAGTGCAGCATTGTTGCCGCACCATCACAGGCGATACTTGTTGAGCCTTCCAGTAAAGTCCACATAATATTTGTGGGACATTGGAGAGAGACTAAGAGAAAACTGGAAATGTAGATGCACTTAAAATTAATTGTTCTAGCACATATGTTTTAATGGGATGCCATAGTTCTATTTTAAAACCAATTTCCTCCATAAAAGTCCATAGCCTGGCTACAGTACATGCAACGAGATAACAGTCTGAGTTGTATGTCACAATATTTATCCATGGCTCTGCACTGCGCTAAATCCCTTTTTGAATGCGTAGCTTGCGGGTCATTAATTTTTTAGGAGGAATCGAGAAAGATCCTTCACTGACTGAGCGCACTCCTACCTTGCTTAAAGCAGGACATGACTAGCAGTGTATACACAAAGCACTGTCTCTCATTTTTATTGTTTTTGTTCATATTTGATCATTGGAATGCTGACAAAACCTACGCAAATCTAGACAGTATCCATGTAATCTAGCCTCACAGTCTGTCAACAGCAGATCAGTAAAAATTAAAAACTCCTACTGATTTAAGGGGTACTTATGGAAGACTTGGACAGACTGTGGAAGCTTCAAAAAAAGGCAAGCAGAGGATAAGGCTAGTCACCAGCATACGCTCCTTGCAGCCTGACTTACCATGTCTTGTTTCACACGGTGTCTCTGTGTAGAGGCAGGGCTGGGACGGGAGGGGGGGGGGGGTGCAGAAGGGGCATATGACCTGGGCACAGCCTCCCTCACTGACTCAGTGCTGCAACCTCCGACACTAGCCCTTTGCCCACTGCTGTTGCTTGTTGTAAATACAAAATCCAGCACTGGAAGCTGACTTTTTTTTTTTTTCTTTTCTTAACTTGAAGTTTTAGAAGCAAGTTTGTAGAAGGTAGAGAGGCGCCATTGGGGGCATAGTTCCCCATCTTTGCACTGGGCATCTTCTCTCTAAAGTGGTCATCTTGGTGGTGAACCAAATCTTGGCTTTCTCATGTCACAGATGCCCTTTGACTAGTGGTAATCTGATTATTTTTGGAGTCCTAATCAATCCAGCAAAAGATTAAGAAAACACAGATTCACAGAACAAATAGAGATCCTTGCACTGCATATTTTTAGGTACAGGTTCCTCTCCAGCAAGGAGAACAGTGAACAGCAGGGTAGTGACATTACCAAATCCCACTTCATTTATACAGCTTTGAGACACAGAGTACACGCTATTAACCAGGAGGAAACAAAGGGTTCTTCTTGGGTTAACAATTCTATATGTTCCTATAACACAGGAGTTCTAAATCTTTTGAGTTCAGGTGCACTATAAGTGCCCAAACAAACATACAGTACTTGATAAATTATAACTTCCTATGTACAGTAATATTTTACATGAAAGATATGTAAAAATAATACTTTGTCTGCTACAATGTAAAACAAGGTAATGGACTTTGATTTTTTAAATCAAGTTTAGTTAATACACTTTAGTTTGGTTAATTGAGTTATTAAATCAAGCTGCAAGAGAATGGTTCATATTTTTTGTATTACTTTTTCTTTTTTTAATGTTTCCCTATAAAATAAATGTTTCCTTATTATACAAAATGTAACCAGTAACCACCACTTTTATCTGCAATTTATAGTTGTCCAAATGAGAGCGTTATCCTCTGTGTGATTGATTCATATCACAGTGAATTTAAGTGTGGCACTAAGAGATTATACTCAATCCATAAGGGCCATCCAAAATGTCAAGCTATGAATATTGAATGAATCTGTCATACATGGAATATATTTTTCTATTTCTGATGAACATTTATGTGCTCAAGAAATCAGGACTCCACTTCCCAGTATCTGCTCTTGGCTACATTATTGTTGGTAAGGAATTGGTTGCAATTTTTAGCAATGTTTATACAATCCTTTATTGTATACGGATTTATATCTGAATGACCGTGTTGGATTTCTTTAATATAGTGTGGCATCCTTGATGCTTCTTGTTAGTTTTCTGGGGGGACTTTGTGGTAACCACTAGTGTGGGTTTTTTTTTAAGTAGGGAAGACATTGTTAAAACAGAACTAAACCCACAGATGTAAGGGTTTGCCAAAACAGGCATGCTCTGAATAACTGTCATAGTTGCTTGTAGGCAGTCTGCTTCTCTATTGCAGGTGGCGCTCAACTGCATTGGGGGAGAGGATGTCAAGAGGAACTTAGTTCCTCTATGGTTTCCCGGGTCACAGTGGCAGCTATCCGATTGGATGCTGGAGCCCCAAGTGACTCTATTTAGGACCCTGGCTCCCGAGCTTGGCGCACATTTCGCATGTGACTAGAGTAGGGACAGGTCGCCCATCTGGCAGGAAAATTGCTTAAAGGGGGATTCCACCCTAAAGTGGAACTCCCGCTTTTCGGAACCCTCCCCCCCTCCGTGTCACATTTGGCACCTTTCAGGGGGGAGGGGGGTGCAGATACCTGTCTAAGACAGGTATCTGCACCCACTTCCGGGCATAAACTCCCACGGGAGTTTACGTCACCTCCTGTCCCGGCGCGCTGTCTGCCGGGACACACACGTGACCCGGCAGACGGCGCTGAAGATTCTCATTGCGCCGCGCGACTCGCGCATGCGCAGTAGGGAATCGGGAAGTGAAGCCACTTCCTGATTCCCTCACCGAGAATGGCGCCGGCTACAGCAGGGAGCCGAGCGATCGATCGGCCTCTGCTGCCGACACCGCTGGACCCTGGAACAGGTAAGTGTCCATTTTTTAAAAGTCAGCAGCTGCAGTATTTGTAGCTGCTGGCTTTTAAAAAAAATTTTTTCAGTACAATCCCGCTTTAACGTCAGGGAGAGGTTCCAGAGGTGTAGGGGAAAGTGCAGGGACACTCCATCCTATCCGGAAGTCTTCCCACTTGAGTACGAACCAGCCAGGTCACATTCCACCCCTCGAGACAGATGCTGTCTGCACCTGGTTGGATTGCCTTCCTGTCGGGCCTGTTCTGTATTTCCTAACTTCAGTTACAATATATTAATGTTTCTCTGCACTGGAATGAGTATTTTCTGCCGCTGCACCTACCCACATGGTTGTGTTCTCAACTGAACTATCAAGCCATCATATGGCTGATGTCGTCATAACTGATCACATAAGCAACACCATGACAACAAACAAAGGCTAAGATGGCAGCTCCCTTGGCTGTAGAGGATTGAAGGATTAAGTTTTGCTTTTAATAAGTGTGTCTATGGACTCAGGAGTCCCACAGAGGTTTATTTATTGCCCATTGATGTCAGTCAGTGTTTTTGGATAAATCCTATGAGGAACAAATCTAGTTGTGTGCTAATTTTCCTTACTTGTGTTTAAAAGAACCATTCCCAAAGGTGTCCACTTGAAAAAAGAAAGCTGATTGTATTAGATCTGTGCTTCTCGCTTTACTCCTTGGGGACAGATCTCACTGAGGCTTTTAAAAATCTCCACAGTACTTAGTAACAACATAGCAGAAGAGAATACTGTCAATGCAGTGTGAAAGTGTGCAAGTAGAGTGGAATGCACTGCAGTTAAGGAAAATGTCAATGGCTTTGAAAGAAGCCACCGGAGTGCTTCATTCTATGTATGGTCCAGATGCTCAACATCTGAGGAGTGCACCGGAGTGCTTCCTTCTATGTATGGTCCAGATGCTCAACATCTGAGGTCTTAATGGAGAGATCGGTGGGGGGGTGGGGGTGGTGTGGTGGGGGGACAAAAAAAAAAAATATATATATATATATATATATATATATATATATATATAATATATATATATATATATATATATAAACGTGGTTTGTATAGAAGAACATATTAGAACATTTACTCAAAAATAATAGTGTCAGCGCTAAAATAATCTGAAAACAGCAGCGTGCAGTCAGTGCAGCTATACTATCCAAACCCCAAAAATACATGTAATAAAAATAAGACCCCTCTCACACTGATAGCACTCCGCGTTAGCGTTAAAGCGCCGCTAGTTTTAGTGGTGCTTTACCATCGTTTTTAGTGGTGTTATTCGGCCGATAGCGAGGACCTTTTAACCCCGCTAGCAGCAGAAGAAAGGGTTAAATGCGCCTGAAAAGTGCCACTGCCGAAGTGCTTTGCAGGCGCTTCGGCAGCGCTGCCTATTGATTTCAATGGGCAGGGTGGTTTAGGAGCAGTGTATACACCGCTCCTAAACCACTCCAAAGATGCAGCTTGCAGGACTTTTTCTAACGCTCCAGTGTGAAAGGACTCAGGCTTATACACTGGGGTTGCAGGGGAGGCATTTTTCAGGCGCTTTACAGGCGCTATTTTTAGCCCTTTAGTGCCTGAAAACCGCCTCCAGTGTGATAGGGGTCTAATGCAACGATATACGTGAAATAAATGACAATCCATATTAGGCCCCTTTCAGACTACTGCAATATCAAAGTCGCATGATTTTGCTGCGATTTTGCTGTGATTTCAGCGAATGCCTGTGTAACTCGCATCAAAGTCGGACCAAAGTAGTACAGGGACTACTTTGAAGTCGGTGCGACATTACACTTACAAGATCATAGTAAAAAAACTATTTATTACGTATGCGTAGCCCCTGGACGATGTCAAATGTATGATGAAACGCATGGGGAGGAGCGACGCGCTGACATCGCCATTGTACTCGAGTCCTGGAAAAACGGGTTTTATGTATGTTTGCCGGCCTACATAATAAGGCGTTTTTTACTACGATCTTGTAGGTGTAATCCTAATTTGAATGTATTAAGGTTTTTAAGATTTTACACTAGGTGGAGTCTTTTCTATTTTGGTGCACTCTTTTGATCATCCTATGGGGAGGATCGATGTCCCGATCTAGAACACTGACTGGATTAAAGGCCCTGGCTGGGTATTGATCAACAGGCATTTATGACCTTTTGTAATGAGAGGTCTATTTAATCTGGTAAGCAAGCAGTTTTAGCTTTTGGTGGTGGTGTTTTAGTCAAAGGATCACTTTTCAAGGTTTTGGATGGTGGTGAAGATTTATTGGAATCGCTGGATTATTTTTAATATTGAATTTCTTTATTTCATTTATGGACTTTTTTTTTTTCATATGCTCTTTTTTTGTTTGTATATATTAGCACAACTTTACAGAGCTTCTTTAATATTTATAACTCATGAATAATAATAAATACTACACTATGTTTTCTCTGGCGTTGGTGATTTTCCTGGTTTTAGTCTGATGAGAGTAAACAGTTCCCCTGATGGCCTCATCATAGAGATTGAAAGATCAGCCACATCCACTGATTATCACTTGCACCTCTAATGCCGCGTACACACGATCGGAATTTCAGCCAGCAAAAGACTGATGAGAGATTTTCATCGGAAAATGCGACCGTGTGTAGGCTCCATGGGAATTTTGCTGGCCGAATTCCCGCCGGCAAAAATTTGAGAGCATGTTCTCAATTTTTCAGACGGAAATTCCGATCGTCTGTAGCAATTCCGATGCTCAAAATTCCTATGCATGCTCGGAAACAATTCGACGCATGCTCGGAAGCATTGAACTTTTCTCGGCTCGTCGTAGTGTTGTATGTCACCGCGTTCTTGACGGTCGGAATTTGGTGTGACCGCGTGTAGGCAAGACAGTTTGAGCGGAATTCCGTCGTGAAACCATCAGAGCTTTTTCCGACGAGAATTCCGATCGTGTGTACGCGGCATTAGAGAAAGATCAGCGATTTATTAAATGTGTCTTTGCTGTCCTATAATTTAGACCGCAATTGGCTCTGGTGAGTTTTCACTTCGTTGATTTGGTGGAGGAAAGACACCACGGGTGATATCTTGAGCTTGGTGATCATCTGCACCTGGATTTCATATTTCATACAAGGACACTTTTTGTAGTTTTGTGGTTTATTTACCTGATTAACTCATTATACCACCTTTTCATGCACTTTCTTTATTCTTGATAGAGAGACTCATTTTATTTATTTATGGATTGTCATATTAGAACATTTATAGATTTACATAAGATGTTATGGATTAGTAGGCTGTAATAGGACTGCAGCAGAAAACCCGTAAGGAGACGGTCATGGTCCATCAAGGATATGTTTTATCTCCATCCCAGTTTGTGTATTTCCTAGACAAGATATCAAGGAATAGATGTAGATAGCATATTGTTGAGTATTGCACACTGGAAGCTAAAAATATGCAAATATTATTCTTTTCAAGATTAAACCTTTGGTTTGATTAATTGCCTGAAAATGAAATTCTCTCAAGAGATAGGATCCTGTTTGTCTGTCTATGACGCCTTCTTTAGCTACTAGATTACAAGCCTGTCTCTCAGCAAGCAGTATTAAGTACATAATGTATATATTGCAGCTTCCCAGTCCTTAGATATTGTATTTGTTTTCTTTTTTAAGGCTTTATTTCCATTACTTTCACCTGGTGATCTGGCCTGTAATGCCGCGTACACACGGTCGGAATTCTCGTCGGAAAAAGCTCTGATGGTTTTCCCGTCGGAATTCCAATGGAATTTCGCTCAAACTGTCTTGCCTACACACAGTCACACCAAATTCCGACGGTCAGTAACACTGCGGCATAAAACACATTCGACTGCACTATAAAAGGGACGTTTAATGCTTCCAAGCATGCGTTTAATTGTTTCCGAGCATGCGTCGGAATTTTGCGTGTCGGAATTGCATACACACGATTGGAAAATCCGATAGAAAGTTTTTACGTCGGAAAAATTGAGAACAGGTTCTCAATCCAAAGTCCGTCGGAAATTTCCGACAGAAAAAGACAGATGGGCATACACACGGTCGGAAAATCCGTTGAAAAACTCCCATCGGACTGTTTCCATCGGAAATTATGACCGTGTGTACGCGGCATAAGTCTGTTATTTTTCAACCCCTTTTAACAGACCAAGCTGTCCAGCAAGGGAGAAAGTGACAGGGGGTTGAGACAAACCATTTACAACTGACAGGGGTACTTACAATGGTCAGCTTTTATTCACTTACAGTATATAAAACCTTTATCCAAAAAGGGAAAAAACATCTGTTGCTGTAACCGCTTAACCACTTCAGCCCTGGAAGGATTTACCCCCTTAATGACCAGGCCTTTTTTTGCGATACGGCACTGCGTTGCTTTAACTGACAATTGCGCGGTCGTGTGATGCTGTACCCAAACAAAATTGACGCCCTTTTTTCCCCACAAATATAACTTTTTTTTGGTGGTATTTGATCACCTCTGCAGTTTTTATTTAAAAAAAAAAAAAAAACTATAAATATAATATATTTTTTTTTTTTTTTTTTTAAATATCCCCCAAAAATATATAAACAAACAAATTTCTTCCTCGGTTTAGGCACAAATAGAGCTTTCTTTTGATGGTGTTTTATCACCTTTGCAGTTTTTATTTTTTGTGCTATAAACAAAGACCAAAAATTTTGAAAAAAAAAAAAACTATATTTTTTACTTTTTTGCTATAATAACTGTCCCCAAAAATGAAAAAAAAATAATTTCTTCATCAGTTTAGGCCAATATGTATTCTTCTATATATTTTTGGTAAAAAAAATCGCAATAAGTGTACATTGATTGGTTTGCGCAAAATTATAGTGTATACAAAATAGGGGATAGCTGTATGCCATTTTTATTACAAATTCATTTTACTAGTATTGGCGGCGATCTGCGATTTTTTTTTTTTTTTTTTTATCAGGGCTGCAACATTGCAGTGGACAGATCGGACACTTTTGACACTATTTTGGGATCATTGACATTTATACAGCGATCATACTGTATCAATGGCAGGGAAGGGGTTAACACTAGGGGGCCATCAAGGGGTTAAGTGTGTTCCCTCAGTGTGTTTCTAATTGTGGGGGATAGGACTGACTGGGGGAGGAGACAGATCGCTGCTCCTAAGTACTAGGAGCAGACGATCTGTCTCTACTCCCCTGACAGAACTGAGATCTGTCTGTTTACATTGGCAGATCTCCCTTCTGTCCTTCTCAGGAGCAATCGTTGGTAGCCACCGGCCATGCGCATTGGCTCCTACGTCACACGGCAGGCGCACGCCCCCTATACTCCTTAAAGCGCCCGCCGTACAGCTACGGCAATTCGCCATACTGCTGCCGTCGAATGACAGTGCGCGGTCGGAAAGTGGTTAAAATGTGTTAGCTGGAGTTCAGCTTTAATTTTGTTAGTCAAGTCCATCATAGTCTAGTCTGCTAATGCATCTAACTCTACCCTCCACCCAGAATGAAATGCTGCAGTTCAAAGATCTCTGTTGCTTCCCCATCCAAAATCCCCCACTAAACACCCTGAGACAGGAAATGTGTTACTGGCCAGATCACCAGGTAAAATAAAGGAAGAAAAAAGAAAAGAAAACTAATGCAGCCATTACATTCAGGAATTGGTAAGCTGCACTGTGTTATGTTTTTGTGTTTGGGTCTAATACCGCTCTAAGTGCAGGTCCTACACTGTCCTACACCAGCCTGGAGTTTGCATGTTCTCCCTGTGCCTGTGTGGGTTTTCTCATATGACATCCTCCCCAGAACGCGCTTTGCATGGGCACCCATGAGCTGCGCTCTGGCGCGATCTGTCAATCAAACTCAGTGGATGACAGATCAGTGTATCGTCCTGCTGCGCTGACCAATCACAGCAGATCACATGACAATTCTAAACGATGAATGCCTTCGACTCATTCCATTCATTGTGTGCAATTGTGTTGCTAGCTGTGATTGGTCACAGTGATCACATGGTACAGACAGGGCCAATCATAGCTAATCACAACAATACACACAAAATTAATCTATTTCAGTTAAAATGCTTGCTTATAACAGTGAAATTCACTGCTATAAGCAATCGTAGTGTGTGAAAAAAAATCCTACGGTAACACTGTATTGGTTACAGTATGTAAAAAAGAAAAAAAATGTTTTAAAAAGTTTAAAAATGATTGAAAATACTGTCACCAGTCAGTGTCCCTGCTCACCGCCACACCATTTATATGATGAGCTGTACTGCACTGGTGACAGTATGTAAAAATCAATAAACAATTTTTTTTTTTTTTATTTATTTCTTTATTTTCCTTTACTTCAAAAAATGCGCCATGCCTCTTACTAAATACCTCAGACTGTATACATTCCAAAAAGGGGTAATTTGGGGGATATTTGTACTGTTCTGCTGTTTTCAGGCCTCAAGAAATTTGTGGACATTCACCAAAAATGTAGCAGAATACATTCTGGCCTAAATTTATAAAGAACGATCATTTATTTGCAAAATTGTATAACAGAAAAGAAGAAAAACTTGTGTTTTTTTTTTTTCAAAATGTTCTGCCTTTTTTCGTTTATATAACAAAAAATAAACCCATTAAATAGCACCAAAAAAGAGCTCTATTTGTGTGAAAAATTATAAAAATATCATATGGGTACAGTGTTGTATGACTGCACAATTGTTATTCAGAGCGTGAGCGTGCTAAAAGCTAAAAATTGGCCTGGGTAGGAAGGGGTAAAGGATATCCTTTAACGCCTCTCCACAACACACAAGTGTGTGTGAAGACTGTACAAAAAATACCGGCTGACATTCTGCCCCCATGTATGTCGGTCTGTGCTGTTCGGCTGGCTTCTGTCGGATGTGCATGCTGAAAAACCAGCAGCTGACCGATTCCTGATCAGGGCTCTCAGCCAATAGCAGAGAATGTGAACAATACAGCTCTTAAACAGGGCTGTGTAACTCCGCGCCACGTGATAAGTAAATGTATAAAATAATAATAATAATAATAAATTATATAGAATTAGTGAAACAAATATTATTAACAAGCTGCTCCCTTAGTAATCGTGAGATTTAATGTATGGGTATGTCCCTGGCGCTACTGTGAGTAATTGAAGTCAGTTAAAGTAGCAAAGCGTATAAATGCAGCAAAAATGAACAGTGTTCACAAATACACTAAAAAGTCATAAAATAAGTAAAAGAAATTTTCGCGCAAATAATTAAAATAAACGGTAGTTATAAAATTGCACTAGTGAATAAGCATATACTAATAGTGTCACCAATATATATACATAATTTGAGGGTATTAGAAATCAAAATGGTAATAATAATAATAAAAGTTCTCTAGTGCGACTTAATCACAGAGATCACAAATGAGTGCAAAAAGTGTAAAAACACACAGCAAATAGTGACGTGTTGTCTAAAATAAAGAGTGCCTGGTGTTAAACTTAATAATACGTTAAATAATTGACATATAAAATTAAAACTAGGAATAAAATTGGAAAATATAAATAAATCGCATATGTGCCAAATAGTGAATCGCATATGTCATATAAAATGAATCATATGAATAAATGATGATACAGCAGAGTATCAAAAATTAAGACTGAAAAAATGTGATGCACGTGAGTGTGCTAAAACATTAAAAGCCAATCCAAAAACAGGTGAACGTGTATCACACACTAAATGACAAGTGTGTGTAAGTGTAAAAAGTTCGTGGTGATATAAGTCCAATTGAACTCCAGAATTAAAGTCGGGTAATGCCGAGCTTGTAATCAATATGGTCACTACGATTTCCTTATCGATCATCTATAGTGGGGTATCCTAGATCGGTCTCTCTATTCGCTCACCTCAATTAGTATTGGGTATCGCCTTTCTGGGATATCCTATATTTCCCAACTCTCGATGTCTCAAAGGTCATAGGTATAGGTATGAGTTTTGTCCCTTGTCTTCCCTGTCTCGTCCGGTAGGTTGTTCCATCCAATCTTTCCCCTTGTGTATGTTTCTGGGTGGTGTATCTATGGTGCTAATAGTCATGGGCTCATCATGACATAACACCCAGGGGAGTAAGAGGGGAAGGGGGACAAACAAGCCTCCACTAGTGTAGTAAGATTAAAAACCAAAGCGAGGAGGCGCTGAGAACGCCGGTGAAGTTGTCTTATCTTTATGCCAGTTTTTTTTTTTTTTTAAATGTACGAGTACACCTTTTTATTATTAAATTGATCCTTTGGTTTTTAATCTTACTACACTAGTGACGTGACGTGTCGTAACGCGTAGGGAGTGGCCGTAGGCAAGCAGTGGAAGAAATAGGACGCGAGGAGGCGCTGAGAACGCCGGTGAAGTTGTCTTATCTTTATGCCAGTTTTTTATTTTTTAAATGCATTGTATTTGGTCCGACCAGCACACAGACTAACGGTTTTCCGAATTTGAGTCCGTCGGAATTGAGTCCGTGGGATAGATTTGTAACATGTTCTATTTAGAGGGTCCACCGGAATTTTTCGAACGGATTAGCCCACACACGATTGGATTTTCCGACATACTAATCCCGTCGGACCGCGTTTGCTGGAAAGTCCGGTCGTGTGTATGCAGCATAAGAGTAACTGAGGAGAGGAAGTCTAACACACTAGAGGAAACAGGAGCGCTGGGTCAAGGAAGGGGTGTACACAGGCATTTCCAGTACAGGAAATACAATTGTTATTCAGCACCAAAAGCTGATCTTTATGGTGGCATTGTTTTTCTAAACTATTGCTCAGCAAGTGGTATATTTTTTTCTTAAGTACATCTGCTTTTGTGCTTGGCACTATGACTTCCAGAACTACCGCTAAGGTGCCAAAAATTCCACCCCAGGCACTGGGAACTCCAGTCATGCCTCCACACTGTCATCCTCTCCGGAGATACCAGACATGGCATGCCAGGGTGAGTCTTTGGAACCAATTGGTGGTGCAACTGCTTCTCACACTTCAGCCCCTATATACGTGTCTGAAGATGCATTTTCCTCTGCCCTGCAGGGCATAGAAGGAAGATTAGCGGCCTTAATCGCATCCTCTATCCAAGTGGATAGGAAGCGTGCTAGATCCCCCTCCCCACCTCAGACCCTTTACCAAGGGAACAATGGGGACAGGATGAGGCATTACCCTCAGGCGATCGAGAGGAAAAACAAGCCGATTATTCCTCTGCGGAGGAAACAACAGTTGATGATTCAGCTTCGCAATCTGAGGTGCAAATCCTTACGGAAATGGTTTGTTCCACTTTCATGCTACCCCTAACAGAGTCAGCTGAAAGTCTGGTTCCTTCTTTGGGTTCTTTAAAACCTTTACAGCCTTTTCATGCCTTTCCAGTCCATGCATTACTAGCAAAGCTTATTTATGCTGCATGGGATCATCCGGATAAGAATTTTCTCCCTTCAAACTGATTCTCAGTTCTCTATTCCATGGAGGAGAAATTCACCAAAAAGTGGAAGGTTCCAGCAGTTGACGCAACAGGCATCTGTCAGTCCCTAAAGGACCAGTTCACAGAGGCTCTTAAAGAGCTCCCTGCACAACAGCCCCGTGAGTTGGCCGAACTACCAAAGGCATTATGTTTTGCCATAGACGCTATGAAGGACTCTATTCACCAGGCATCCCACCTTGCGCTTGTGCTAGTACACATGTGTAGGACCCTTTGGTTAAAAAATTGGTCAGTCGAAGCACCTTGCAAAAAGCTTCTGACTAGTTTACCCTTTCATGGGGAGTGACTATTTGGCGATAATTTGGATAAATACATACAAACGATTTCTAGTGGGAAGAGTACTCTTTTGCCAGTCAAAAGAAAGTATAAACGTCCTTCATTTAAACTGACTTTTTCTCCTGCGCCAGGGGCATCCGCCTCTAGGCAGTGGCGACAGCCTCCACCATCAGACTCTAGAGGAAAACCTCAGGGTCAGACCCAGGCACAAAATAAGACCTGGGGCCGCAAATCTGCAAGGCACAATACTAAAGCCTCATCATGAAGAGGCGCCCCCCCTCACCAGAGTGGGTGGGAAGACTTCTGAAATACTCAGAAGTCTCTAGGATACAAACTAGAATTTCGGCAGTTTCCACCGTCTCGTTTTCTGAGATCAAGCGTTCCCAAAGATCCAGGGAAAAGGCAATCTCTGTTTCAAGCATTAGACCGATTATTGGCTCAGGGGGTGATCATACAGATCTCCACAGCTGAGCAAGGTTTGGGGTTTTATTCAAACCTGTTTACGGTACTAAAACCAAATGGTGATGTCAGACCCATTCTAGATCTAAGGAATCTAAATAAATTACTGAAAATCCACTCCTTTCGCATGGAGTCAATCAGGTCAGTAGTTTCTATCCTACAGGGAAGAGAACTTCCGGCATCCATCGACATCAGGGATGCATATCTGCATGTCCCTATATTTCCCGCTCATCAAAGGTTTCTGCGATTCAAAGTAGAACAGCAGCACTTTCAGTTTGTAGCCTTGCCCTTCGGGCTAGCTACAGCACCCCGGGTGTTCACAAAAGTACTGGCCCCACCTCTAGCCAAGTTAAGGGCACAGGGTATAACAGTCTTGGCGTACCTAGACGATCTATTGTTAATAGACCAGTCAGTGGCCCGATTGGAGCAAAGTGTATGCATTACAACCAGATACCTGGAAAGTCTGGGTTGGATTCTCAACCTAGAGAAGTCTTCCTTAAAACCACTAAGAAAGCTGGAGTATTTGGGCCTGATCATAGACACAGCCCAGAAAAAGGTGTTCTTTCCTCCGGCAAAGATCAGCTCCATACGAGCCTTTGCATGAGGTTGTTAGGAAAAATGGTGGCTTCATTCGAAGCAGTGCCCTATGCCCAGTTCCATTCGAGACTGTTGCAAAACAGTATCCTGTCTGCTTGGAACAAAACAATCCAAGCTTTGGACTTGCCAATGCAGCTGACCCCAAGAGTGTCACAAAGCCTCAGTTGGTGGGTACTAACCCAGAATCTGCTGAAAGGAAAATCCTTCAGACCATGATCTGGAAAGTAGTAACGACAGATGCCAGCCTCTCAGGCTGTAGGGCAGTACTAGAGAGAACCACTGTCCACGGACAGTGGTCAAAAACCGAAAGAGCCTTGCCCATCAACTTTCTAGAGATTCGAGCAGTGCGTCTGGCTCTGAAAGCCTGGACTTCCAGGTTAAGGGATTGTCCTGTCAGGATCCAATCCAACAATTCCACGGCTGTGGCCTATATCAATCACCAAGGGGGCACCAAGAGTCTCTCAGCACAGAGAGAGGTGAACCATATTCTAACTTCGGCAGTCTTCATTCCGGGAGTAGAGAATTGGCAGGCGAACTACTTAAGTCACCAGCAGTTATTCCCAGGGGAATGTTCTCCTCACCCTGACATTTTCTAGGCTATTTGCCAAAGATGGGGGACCCTGGACGTAGATTATATTGCGTCCAGATTCATCATGAAGTTAGTCAACTTTGTATCCAGGACAAGGGATCCACTCGCATGCGGAACAGATGTGTTGTTGACCCAGTGGGATCAGTTCTCACTGATCTATGCATTCCCCCCTATTCAGTTGCTTCTTTGCAGGATCAAGCTGGAAAGTAAGCTGGTTTTTCTGGTAGCGCCAGCATGGCCCAGAAGGTCATGGTATGCAGAAATTGTAACGATGGCAGTGGAGGATCCATGGTCCCTTCCACTAAGGCCAGACCTGCTCTTACAGGGGCCGATATTCCATCTACTTTATGAATGCTAAATTTAACAGCCTGGCTGTCAGAGGTACTCACCCGGGGCGGGATGCTGAGAGCTGCTCCCCTTGCGACTAAGCGCCCGATGCCTCTGGAGTGGGTACAGAGGACACCGGGCTCAAAGATGCACGGGTTGCCAGCAGGAGTGTAGCAGGTGGTGTGCAGTAGCGACGTTGACCAGGAGAGGCTGAAGCTGCACTGGGAGTAGACACCTGGCAGAGCTGTGATCAGGTAGAGGTTGCAGAGGTACCAAAGCATATACTGAAGGAGGACCCTCGGGAGCATGAGAGAACTGCAAGTCCAGAACACCGAGCAGGAGGTCAAGCACAAGGAGCAGGAGATAGTCCAGCAAGCAGGCCGAGGGTCAAACACAGGTAACCAGGCAGTAGAAGTATCCAAGAGGCAAGCCAGGGGTCAAACACAGGTAAGTAACTCAGAGAATGTCCAGGAGGCAGGCCGGGGGTCAAGCACAGGTAATCAGGCAGTAGAGGTATCCAAGAAGCAAGCCAGGGGTCAAACACAGGTAAGTAACTCAGAGAATGTCCAGTAGGCAGGCCAAGGGTCAAGCACAGGTAATCAGGCAGTAGAGGTATCCAAGAAGCAAGCCAGGGGTCAAACACAGGTAAGTAACTCAGAGAATGTCCAGTAGGCAGGCCGAGGGTCAAGCACAGGTAAACAGGCAGTAGAAGTATCCAGGAAGCAAGCCAGAGGTCAAACACAGGTAGTCAGGCAGTAGAAGTATCCAGGAAGCAAGCCAGGGTTCAAACACAGGTAAGTAGCGGCAGCGGTAGTCAGACGGATTCCGGGTTGGCACGGGTAGTCAGGTAGATGCAGGGTACAGGGTACAGGGTACAGGGTACAGGATACAGGATACAGGATACAGGATACAGGATACTGGACTGGAGACAGGACTCAGAAGAGACAACAAACCAGCAATTTGAAAGCGAACAGGGAAGGCCTTTTATAGGCCAGGTAAATGGTCAGGTGGGATACCCGGACGAGTGCGCATGCGCACTCGTCTTCTGTCAGCGCCGCGCACAGCGGTGAGGCGTACTGGCTGGGTTGTGTCAGATACCCGAGTGCCGCGGACCCGCGCATGCGCACCCGTTACCCGGCGTACCTGTAACATTCGTTGCGCCGCTCTACCGCGCGTGCGCAACCCTGGAACCCGGCGAAGAGGCCTGGTATTTCCCTGACACTGGCTATTGAAACCCACATTCTGAAGAAACGTGGGCTTTCCGGGTCAGTTATCTCTACTTTGATTAATGCAAGGAAGCCAGCATCTAGAGCTATATATTATAGTATATAGAGTCTGGCAGGCTTATGTTTCCTGGTGTGAATCCAAGGGTTGGCACCCTCGGAGATATATCATAGGAAGAATTCTTGCCTTTCTACAATTAGGCGTAGAGATGAAATTGGCCTTGAGTACTATTAAGGGCCAAGTCTCAGCCTTATCGATCTTATTTCAAAGACAGCTTGCTATGCGTTCTTTAGTCTGGGGTTTCATGCAGGATTAATCCGCCAGTTAAATCACCTTTTAGCCCTTGGGACTTGAATTTAGTTTTGTCAGTGTTACAAAAACAGCCATTTGAACCGATACAGCATATTCCCTTAGTCCTTCTGATAAGGAAGCTGGTGTTCTTGGTTGCTATATCCTCAGCAAGGAGGGTTTCGGAATTGGTTGCTCTTTCTTGTAAAGAGCCATATTTGATTATTCATGAGGACAGGGTGGTGTTACGCCCTCATCCAGATTTTTTGCCAAAAGTGGTCTCAGGTTTTCACCTGAACCAAGATATTGTCCTGCCATAGTTTTTTCAAAACCATGTTCCAGGGAAGAAAAGTCACTACATTTGTCTTGATGTGGTGAGAGCAGTGAAAATCTATTTAAAGACAACTGCTCAGATTCGTAAGACTGATGTCTTATTTATTCTGCCAGAGTGTCCTAAGAAAGGATAGGCAGCGTGGAAATCCACTGTCGCTAAGTGGATTTGGCAAGTTATAATTCAAACTTATAATTTAAGGGGTAAGATTCCCCATTTTCAAGGCACACTCTACCAGGGCGGTTAGTGCTTCTTGGGCAGTGCGTTACCAGGCCTCTATGGCTCAAAACTGTAAGGCCGCAACTTGGTCTTCAGTGCATACATTCACAAAATGTTATCAGGTGGATGTAAGGAGTTATGAGGATATCGCCTTCGGGCGCAGTGTGCTGCAGGCAGCAGTATAACTCCTCAAGTCTGGGGGTACCCTGTGGGTTGTGTCTCCCTTCCCTCAAGTAGCATTGCTATGGGACATCCTATTAAGTAATTACTTAAGGCTCTGTGTCCCATGATGTACGATAAAGAAAATAGGATTTTTATAACAGCTTACCTGTAAAAAAAATTCTTGGAGTACATCATGGGACACATAGGTCCCTCCCCTCTTTTGGAATTTAAGTATATTGCTTTGCTACAAAAACTGAGGTACTCCTGGAAGGAGGAGGGGTTATTTATGGAGTGAACTTCCTGCATTGGGTATACCAGTGTCCATCACCTGAAGGTGGCCCATAACCCATTAAATTACTTAAGGCTCTGTGTCCCATGATGTATGCCAAGAAAAGGATTTTACAGGTAAGCTGTTATAAAAATACTATTATTTTTTTTTTGTGTGTGGTTTTGGGAGCAATTTGTCAGTAGAGGTCGACTGATATATCGGCCGATATTTGGCGTTTTTTATTTAATCGGCATCGGCCGATTGTGCTTATAAAAAAGGCCGATTATAACTTCAGCCGCAAATTGCAAATGACTTGTGATAGAAGTCAATGCAAGTTGCCTGAGTATTCCCCTGGGGCGACTTATCTCCTCTCTGGGCATTCTGCCAAGAAAAGACCAAAAAGATACAATGTTTCTTCTTATCAATAGACTGAACACCATGTGGAGGAGTTCTCAGTTTAACCATTTAAAGATAAAAATTCAATTAATTTATTTAAAAAGCAGGAATCGCATCAATCCATAACACGGCAAAGCAAAAAGGGGGGGCACAAATCTGACGCGTTTTGCACTATGCGTAGTGCTTACTCGTAAGCACTACGCATAGTGCGAAACGCGTCAGGTTTGCTTTTCTGCTTTTTAAAAATAAAATTTTTTAAACTACTGTGGAGGAACCCCCAAAAATTATATTTATATATATATTTTTATATATATATATATATATATATATATATATATATATATATATTTATATATATTTTTAGCAGAGACCCTAGGGAATAAAATAACGGTTGTTGAAATATTTTATGTCACATGGTATTTGCGCAGCGGTCTTTCAAACGCAATTTTTTTGGAAAAAATATAATTTAAAAAAAACAAAAAAAAAAACGTAAAGTTATCCCATTTTTGTTTTTTTGTCCAAAAGTTTTGATTACCTGTTTTTGTGTATTTAATATTTAAGATCTTGTTTTTTTTTTTTTATCTAAATTATACATACTAGTGAACTGATTAGAGGATTGTTTTGTTTAATAAAATGTAAGACATTTTCTGTATCACTTATTACTTAAGGCTGCTTACACACTGGAGCAGGCAGGCATTGACGGTAAAACACTGCTAGTTTTAGTGGCGGTTTACCATCATTTTAGCGTCGCTATTCAGCCGCTAGCAGGGTGCTTATAACCCAGCTAGCAGCCAAGGAAGGGGTTAAATGCGCCCGTGAAGCGCATTTAAAATCGCATTGCAGGTGCTTCGGCAATGGTGCCCATTCATTTCAATGTGCAGGAGTGGCGTAGGAGTGGTATACACCGCTCCAAAGATGCTGCGTGCATGACTTTTTTTTAACGTCCTGCCAGCGCCTCACCCCTGAGACTGCAGGGGAGCCGTTTTGCATGCACTTTACAGGCGCTATTTTTAGCCCAAAAGCGCCTGAAAAACGCCCCAGTGTGAAAGGTTTTAACTGTTAGATTTTATGAGATGAAGACAAAAAAAGACAAAATAAAAAAAAAAAATCGGCCTAACATATCGGCCCAAAAAAATCGGCATCATATATCGGCCATCGGCCGCCGCAATTTCTAAATATCGGCATTGGCATCTGCCAGAGAAAAACCCATATCGTCGACCTCTATTTGTCAGCCTAAAAAAGAAGCTGAAAGCTCCTAACTGCTGCTAAAAGCTGGCACATAAAACGCTATGATGAGCGTTTTTTCATCCAGTGTTTTTTTTGGCCTTTTCGTTTGTGTATAGTGTGCATGGAGCCTTAGCCAGAGTACATTTGTGTTTTTATATAGGTCACCGCATACCAATTAGTTTATGTTGGTGATGGTGAGTGTGTATCCGTCAGTCTGTAAATCGTGTGTTAAAAGTAAATCATGTGTAAAAGTGGGATTATCGTGTCTCAAATATTGATGTGTGTCTGTGGTGGAGACGGAGTGTAAGCTCCTTGGTGCAGAAACTAAAGTGAATGGTTCAATGTTCTCTGTAAAACACTGTTGATTATATCACAGCTGTATACATTTCAAATATTAGTGTGTGACTGCGGTGGGGATATTAAGAGTGTAAGCTCCTTGGTGCAGAAACTGATGTAAATAGTTTAATGTTTTCTGTACAGCACTGTGAAATATGTAACAGCCATGTGCATCAAATAATGGCATTCCTCCCAACTTTTTGAGATGGGAATGAGGGACACCTATTAGCAAAAGTATGTAGGTGTAGGGCACACCCCCTGCCATGATGCCCTAAAGGAGAATTATACAAAAAAATATTAGTTAAACCCACAATTTTTTTTTTTTTTTTACTGCTACTATTCCTTTTACACTGGCTTTTGAAATTTACAAATGCAGAAATTTAGAAATTGGTTCTGGGAAAGACTTTTTGAAAGATAAAAAGTGCATTTTATACAACTAAATTTGGGCTGTGTTCCAAATCGGGGACAGTCTCTCGAAATCAGGGACAGTTGGGAGCGGTTCAATAGTGTGTAACGGAACATTAAAGTGTAAGCTCCTTGGTGCAGAAACTGATGTGAATGATTCAGTCTTCTCTTTGGAATTTGTGAGAGCTATATAAGAGTGTAAGCTCCTGTGGTGTAGATGGAGACTAAAGCCTAGTACACACGGGCTAAATGTCGGGGCGACATCAGCCGGTCAAACAAAAAAACGTCCGACATTCGGCCGGTGTGTATGGCATGGGGTCCGACAGACATTGTATAAATCATTGTATACCATCATTGAAAATTTACAGCATATTGCACTTGATTGACTCCCGGTCAGCCCTCTCAGCCAATGGCTGAGAGTGCTGACGGGAGTGTTCTGGTGGGGATTCTCCTGTCGGATCACAATAACTCATCAGAGGAGATCGCTGTCCGATCGTTAGTACAGTCGCTCTGACCTTAGCTGTCAGGTTTTTAACTACTAAATACTGATAGTGTGTACTAGGCTTTACAATGGAGTTTTTGTGCCACAGTGAAGTTATCAATATATCCTATATTGAATAAAATTGTAATGGTAATAAGTCAACAGCCTTTAAGAATATATCAAAGCTACTGTTATTTATAAATGTATAGTCATAGTGCACCTACTGTAAACCCAGCCCATGGTTCCAGTTCTGCAAACCCATATTGTTACTACTGAGTCTTTCTACTTCCTATGGTTATCAAACTCCCCTATCTGATAGGAGGGACGGGCGCGGGCGTTATTAGAGTACAAACTTCTACATTTCTTTCACCTGACAAATGGGCCTACATGTCTACTTTTATTTTCATATCCAACACCTTTCATCTTCAAAACATTCACAGAACATTCATTTTTAAACTAGAGCTTTCCAGAATGTTCCAACTGCATATTCCAAACATCACACTGAAACACAGGAGAATTTAGATTAGAGGAATATTTTTTCAGAAAAAAAAAGATAAAATTCAGATAATATTGAATAAAATATGAGAGCCAGGACTTATTCCGTGATTCCTTCATGTACAGACAGTCTCTGGCTAGACAGTTAGAGATGTAGTCATCATTTTATATCCCACTAATGAGGTGCATATCAGATACAGAGATTATCTATTCTAGAGGAAGTATGTCCCAGATATACGATCTCTTATTACCAGTACAACTTGATGGCTGCTATATGAAATGCTATATCAGCAGATAAAAAATAGAAATTCACGGAGAGGGTACATGGTTTTAACTGTTGTAATTGCTAGATGAAAGCTACTAATCAGAATAATTAGATATAAACAAACATTATACTATTGTACAATGAAAAAAAAAAGTGTGTGTGTGTGTGTATGTGTATATATATATGTGTGTGTATATATATATATATATATATATATATATATATATATATATATGAAAAATAAAAATATATTCATACATACACACAGTATCTCACAAAAGTGAGTACACCCCTAACATTTTTGTAAATATTTTATTATACCTTTTCATGTAACAACATTAAAGAAATTACACTTTGCTACAATGTAAAGTAGTGAGTGTACAGCTTGTATAACAGTGTAAATTTGCTGTCTCCTCAAAATAACTCAACACACAGCCATTAATGTCTAAACCGCTGGTGTTATCACTCTCACTTTCTCACACTGGTCACTGGAAGTTCAACATGGCACCTCATGGCAAAGAACTCTCTGAGGATCTGAAAAAAGAGTTGTTGCTCTACATAAAGATGGCCTAGGCTATACGAAGATTACCAAGACCCTAAAACTGAGCTGCAGCACAGTGGCCAAGACCATACAGCGGTTTAACAGGACAGGTTCCACTCAGAACAGGCCTCACCATGGTCGACCAAAGAAGTTGAGTGCACGTGCTCAGCGTCATAGCCAGAGGTTGTCTTTGGGAAATAGACGTATGAGTGCTGCCAGCATTGCTGCAGAGGTTGAAGAGGTGGGGGGTCAGCCTGTCAGTTCACAGACCATAAGCGACACACTGCATCAAATTGGTCTGCGTGGTTGTAATCCCAGAAGGAAGCCTCTTGTAAAGATGATGCCCAAGAAAGCCTGCAAACAGTTTGCTGAAAACAAGCAGACTAAGGACACGGATTACTGGAACCATGACCTGTGGTCTGATGAGACCAAGATAAAAATATTTGGTTCAGATGGTGTAAAGTGTGTGTGGTAGCAACCAGATGAGGAGTACAAAGACAAGTGTGTCTTGCCTACAGTCAAGCATGGTGGTGGGAGTGTCATGGTCTGGGGCTGCATGAGTGCTGCTGGCACTGGGGAGCTACAGCTCATTGAGGGAACCATGAATGCCAACATGTACTGTGACATACTGAAGCAGAGCATGATCTCGTCCCTTCCGAGACTGGGCTGCAGGGCAGTATTCCAACATGATAATGACCCCAAACACACCTCCAAGATGACCACCGCCTTGCTAAAGAAGCTGAGGGTAAAGGTGATGGACTGGCCAAGCTTGCCTCCAGACCTAAACCCTATTGAGTATCTGTGGGGGAACCTCAAACGGAAGGTGGAGGAGCGCAAGGTCTTTAACATCCACCACCTCTGTGATGTTGTCATGGAGGAGTGGAAGAGGACTCCAGTGGCAACCTGTGAAGCTCTAGTGAACTCCATGCCCAAGAGGGTAAAGGCAGTGCTGGAAAATAATGATGGCCACACAAAATATTGACACTTTGGGCCCAATTTGGAAATTTTCACTAAGGGGTGTACTCACTTTTGTTGCCAGCAGTTTAGACATTAATGGCTGTGTGTTGAGTTATTTTGAGGGGACAGCAAATGTACACTGTTGTACAAGCTGTACACTCACTACTTTACATTGTAGAAAAGTGTAATTTCTTCAGTGTTGTCACATAAAAAAATATAATAAAATATTTACAAAAATGTGAAGGGTTACTCACTTTTGTGAGATACTGTGTGTGTGTGTGTGTGTGTGTGTGTGGGTGTGTATGTATGTGTGTATATATATATATATATATATATATATATATATATATATATATCTCCATTAACAAATACTCTTTTTCTTGTATAATAGTTCACCTACACGTAACCTTGCCCTGGGGCTTCCAATGATACTTCCATAATCCCTGTCTGGACTTTCAGAATCGGTGCCACAGCTTCCAACAGCACTCGCAGAATCCCTGCCAGGAATTCCAGAGTTCCTTGAAATGATGCTGACTGTGTTTCTCTGAGAATTTACAGTGCCTTGAAAAAGTATTCATACCTCTTGAAATTTTCCACATTTTGTCATGTTACAACCAAAAACATCTCACAAAGCACTGTTCAATCCATCATCCGAAAATGGAAAGAGTATGGCACAACTGCAAACCTACCAAAACATGGCCGTCCACCTAAACTGACAGGCCGGGCAAGGAGAGCATTAATCAGAGAAGCAGCCAAGAGGCCCATGATAACTCTGGAGGAGTTGCAGAGATCCACAGCTCAGGTGGGAGAATCTGTCTACAGGACAACTATTAGTCTTGCACTCCCACAAAATTGGCCTTTATGGAAGAGTGGCAAGAAGAAAGCCCCATTTGCAGTTTGCGAGAACCCATGAGGGGGACACAGCAAACATGTGGAAGAAGGTGCTCTGGTCAGATGAGACCAAAATTTAACTTTTTGGCCTAAAAGCAAAACGCTATGTGTGGCAGAAAACTAACACTACACATCACCCTGAACACACCATCCCCACCATGAAACATGGTGGTGGCAGCATCATGTTGTGGGGATGCTTTTCTTTAGCAGGGACAGGGAAGCTGGTCAGATGGATGGAGCCAAATACAGGGTATTCTTAGAAGAAACCTGTTAAAGTCTGCAAAAGACTTGAGACTGGGGTGGAGATTCACCTTCCAGCAAGACAACGGCCTTAATTACAGCCAGATCTACAATTGAATGGTTTAGATCAAAGCATATTCATGTGTTAGAATGGCCCAGTCAAAGTCCAGATCTAAATCCAATTGAGAATCAGTGGCAAGACTGGGAAATTACTGTTCACAGATGCTTCCCATCCAATCTGACAGAGCTTGAGCTATTTTGCAAAGAATGGGCAAAAATTTCACTCTAGATGCGCAAAACTGGTAGAGACATACCCAAAAAGACTTGCACCTGTAATTGCAGCAAAAGGTGGTTCTACAGTTCTAGTATTGACTCGGGGGTGCTGAATACAAATTACTTTTCACATATTTATTTGTAAAAGAAAATTAAATACCATTTATCATTTTCCTTCAACTTCACAATTCTGTGCCACTGTGTTGGTCTATCACATAAAATCTTACTAAAATACATTTACGTTTTTGGTTGTAACATGACAAAATGTGCAAAAATTTCAAGGGGTGTGGACACTTTTTTAAAGCACTGTAAGCGCCACACTTTTTTTTTTTTTAACAAATGGTAAGCGCCACACTTTGAAGTAGCCAATGCTGTAACACCTTTATACAGCTACCTGTGAGCAAGAGCTTTAACACTGAAGCCTGTTACTTCTTGTTGTTGACCTAGATTGCTTGACTTGTCTCCTCTTGTCTACTGCCTTCTTCATTGTTGACCTTGGCTGTCTGACTGCTCTCTGCTTGCTGCCTGCCAAGACAATTTGTTGGGTCTGGACTATGCTTCGGTCTTCTATCTCTGCATCATAGACATCCTGCTCCCATGTTCCCCTGATGGGGCACATCTGAGCGCTGCATCCTGGTGTCAGTTTGCAGAAAGGTAGCACTGGGGTCACTGGGGGGTTCAAGCCCTTCACCATCAGGAGCTATGGTGAAGATCAGCTGGTGCTTACACTCCACCCCTTGGGGGAACCCGAGTCACCTGCCAGGAGTGACATCTGTAACAGTGTCAGTGCTATTTATGTGAATATACAGTAGGTTCCCAACATGGTATGCTTTTAAAATTGCGTGTGCCTTTTTGAAACAGTAACAAACTTTACTACCCTATATTTTCCATAGATGAATCTTTAAAACCCTCTACAGGTCATCAGTTTAGAGTTAACTATGAATAATGGGCCTAGAATGCTTGCTCTCACTCCAGCATGCCCAGAGGTATGCAACATATAGTGCGATTGACGTATTTGTGCGTAAGTGCCCCTAACGTGTACATTTACATTTTTACCTGCGTATATGTGGGGGTGGTGGAGGCTCAAATTTTTTTTTTTTTGAGGGGGATTTTAAGTACTTGGGTGTAACTCAAATTTTTCTAATCCTTCTTTTTTTTTTTTTACATTACATAAGGAACGAAAAGTGTGGTTATTTTTTTAGTGATTTTTTTTTAATGAGATATCTGGGGTCTAAAAGACCCCTGCTGTCTCACCTGTCCTCCAATTAAACTAATTAGATTCTTCTCTAGCCGTACTGGCTAGGGAAAGTGAAACTGGGACCCAGTAGTAATGTCTTTTCTGGGTCAGTAACAGGAAGGAGAGATATCCGTTCACTGGTCTCCTCCCCCCTACCTGGTGGCACGCACCATGCTTATCCTAGGTCTTATCATGCTTCCTTGAGCCCAGGAAACATGGCAGGGGTGTGTGGGAGGGGCCGACCTGGCCGGGGGTGTGGAAGCCATCTACCACTTATACAACTGCTGGTTTGCTTCCATCTGACAGCCGGCAGATGGCTGGTCAGATTATCACACTTTGAGAGGCTGTGCTGGCTGCATTTGTCGCCCCCCCCCTTTTATTTCACCTTATGATCCTGCCAGTAACACACACCCTGTCCTAGGGCGACAACATACATTCACCATACTGTATGGAGGAGCAGTGTTGTCATCCTAAACTGCACTCTTGATTTAGATTACAACCACATCCTCCTGTCTTCATTATGTGGGAGGTGGACGGGATCTTTAGACTATTTACAACTACAATTGGCCATTAACATGTGCTAAAAAATACAGGAAAATGCAAGACAATGCATCTGGAGAGAAAGAGTCTACACTATGTCTTCTGGTTCTCAGAAGCCTTTTTTTTTTCATTCACTGCTTTACTGCCCTATTTATTCTATGCCCCTCAGCCTCTTTCAGTCTGTGTCAGACTTTATCTCACTTTCTCCTTCATTGCCCAATTTCCTCTTGGTCTCCGCTCCCTTTGACTTCTGACAGATCCTATACTTTTTGGCCCTTCGGTGTTCATTCTCTGCTGTGTCTTTATTCTTCCTCTTATATCTGACAGGTCTCACCTCATGCTTTCCTTCACTGCCCAACCTGCTCTGTGTCTGTGTGCCTTCTGCCATCTCTGACAGCTCTCATCCCATGCCTCCCTCCCTTTCCAGGTTAACCCTCAAGTTTAGTCATTGGCAAAGATATATATATATATATATATATATATATATATATATATATAGTATCCTCAAATATGCTAGCACTGTCTGTGTAAAGCTGGCTGTACATGCATAGATATCTTTCATTCAGCCTGCGGGTCAAACAAGAAATGTAACACATGCCTCCATCCATGCTAATTAGGGAAGATGGTCGAATCTCGGCGTCTTGTCGAATACTGTCCCCCTTCGGATAGTGTCCACTCTGTACTGCGCTTGCGCAGTACGGAGGACAAGGCGACGGCGAAAGTCTCCGAAGATGAACGGCGCTTGCGGACTGAGTCCAGGTTCAAGCCCATCCATCCAAGTGGACATAGAGTTAGAATAAAAATCTGCCGAGCGAAGCGAGGCTGTGCCCGAAGCGCGGCGAGCGAAGCGAGCCCGTGAGGGGCCCTGTTACTAAGTGCTGTTTTATATCATCTACCGTATGTCCACTTGCATGGTGGGGCTTGAACCTGGCTTAAGGTACTATTAAGTGCGCAGGCGGCGTTCATCTTCAGAGACTTTCGGCGTCTCCTTGTCCTCCGTACTGTGCAATCGCTGCGTCTGCGCAGTACGGGGCAGACACTATCCAATGGGGGGACAGTTCTCGGCAGAACACCGGCACCTATGGCTGTCAGAATACTCAAACAGGGACTGCATTTGATTGGCAGCAATCATTGTTTGGCCAGCAATTTTCATCCAACTCCTTTTTGTTTCTCGGATTAAAGTTTTTCGAGCTGAGTTTAGATGGCAGAGATTGAATTTCAGTCAATACTGCTGGAAATTGACAAAATTTGATCCTTGCAAGGACAGCTTAAAATTAGCATTATACACTACTTGTCAGTTAAGAAATGAAGCAAAAGAGAATGGGGTAATCCAGTGCATTACAGCTAGTCCTGGATCAGACATTGTACCCTTAAAGTGTTTGTAAAGCAGGGGTCTCAAACTGGCGGCCCTCCAGCTGTTGCAAAACTAAAAGTCCCATCATGTCTCTGCCTGTGGGAGTGATTCTTGTAACTGCCAGCCTTGCAATGCCTTATGGGACTTGTAGTTTCTCAAAAGCTGGAGGACCACCAGTTTGAGATCCCTATTGTAAAGGCTGAAGGTTTTTTTTACCTTTTATGCATCCTATGCATGAAGGTAAAAATCCTTCAGTATGCAACTCCCCCCTGCATCCCCCCCCAATACTTACAAGACTGATCCCGATCCAGAAATGTGTTACTGCCTCCTCATTGGCTGAGAGATAGCAGCTCCTGTCACTCACAGCCAGTGAGGAGGGAGCAAGGGTGGGATCAAGCCCCGTTCTGTGTGTCTTCTGTCTCGAGAGCGAGCATGCACGCTATGGGGGCACTCAGAGAAGAGGAGGAGCCAGGAGCGATGGCAGGGGACCAGAAAAGAGGAGGATCGGGGCTGCTCTGTGCACAACCATTGTTTGTTATATATTTTTTAATGTTTCTGCCTTTAATATCAATTTAAACTAGTAGGATGTGCTCCCTGTATGTATATCAAGGCTTCGGCTGCAATTTCTATTGACTTGAATAGAGCAATTTCAGGCAAGACGTGAAAGCACTGAGGGCGCTATTAATGCTATCCAGTAAACATAGCAACTTGCATAACAACATGCATAAACATGCATAAGTCAGAATGCTCATTTATTTGCCAATATAGTGAGTTCTATGTAATTCCCTACAGTAAAAGCGCACACGGGAGTTTACTTTCTAAAGCATGTGCTGTGTAATTTTCTGCTTCTATCTGCTGCTTTCATCACCATTTACATTCAGACTACCAAAGCTGGCTTAAATCTGATTGGTGGCTTTGAGAAACATCCTAATGCATGCATTTTTTTTATATCCAGTGTTCTCTCTGTGTTAGAGGCAGTATGGTAGGGGTTCAAGCAGCACCAGCAGGTGAGTTTCAGGATCACCAGGTTACAGACATAAGGGAGTGTGGTATATTATTTCCTTTCACAACTTCCCCTTCTCTCTCCCCTCATCCCTTTGCTTAGTAACTGGGCTGAATCTATCCTATCTGATCTGGGGGTGCAGTATAAAAAGTCAGGAGGCATAACGTCAACGATGCGACAGAAATGCAGGGAACCAATATTCCCCTGTTCACTCAGCACTGTGCCGGTATAGTAAAAAGTAAGAACACTGCAAATGAGCATTAGGCGATGCATGATGACTATTATTACCTTTTTAAAGGGCTCAAGTTAGCAATGTCACATGGGGGCCACATGAAGCTGTAGATGTTTAGCCTGATTTTAGGGTCACCCCAAGAGGTGACATATAGTAGTGATAATATGTATTGCGACTAACATTGTAAGTAAGTATGAATTTCATGGTTGGAGTAAGCACCAAAACAGAATACTAATAGAGAAGCTTGTGAAGAGGCTACTTGGGGAACCTGACTTGAGTTAGCCCAGCTGGTACATGGATCAGCTAGCACAAGAGTGAGCAGGTCTGGTGCTAGATCTTGATAGGGGCAAACCTAAAGTTGCATGAACGGGAATGGTGGGAATAGTTCCATTGTAAGGATCCGTGGGAGAAGGTCTGGATAATCTGGCATGTATAGAAGCCAGCCTACAGGCAAGTCAGATGACACAATCAGATATGAGATTTCATGAGGTAGTTCACTGAGGCAGCTCCATGACGAAGCAAGAAGTAGCTCTGGAGAGAACACAAGGAAATGCACAGTCGCCTTCTAAGTGTAGCTGTATAATGAGGGTTTATTATAGTAAAACCAGAACTACTCACAAGTGTAGTATATGTTCAGGCATGTACAGTAGCTCTAGCACTGTGGGATAGTTTTTATATATATATATAATATATTTACATATATATTTATATGTACTGCATAAAATCGCAGATCACCGCCATTACTAGTAATAAATAAAAAAATTATAAAAATGCCATAAATCTTTCCCATAGTTTGTAGATGCTATAGCTTTTGCGCAAACCAATATTCTCTCTCTGGAGAAGAACTTTTTCTCTGGAGAAGAGATGCTTGAGAGGGGATATGATTTCAATTTATAAATAACATACTGGTGACCCCACAATAGGGACAAAACTTTCGCGGAAGGGAAATACATCTTGCAGCATGTATGCGTTCCTTGATCATCCGATCAAGGGTGAATACTGTTGTGCAAAATGTAAGCGCATTGTTTCCCTGGAAGCCCAGGTTCTGAATCTGGGGAAGCAACTGTCAGCACTGAGAAGTCTCTCCATACTAAAGGAGAGCCAGGAACGTATACAGCAGGTGCCGGCAGGGGCCAGCACAGAGGCAGGCACTACCAAAGAGTAGATGGGTGACAGTCAGGAAGGGTAGAGGGGGGAGTGCCAGGGAGGACGATCCAGGGCTGGAGCATCCCAATAAGTACGCTCCATTGAGTGACATGGGTGAAACCAGTCAGGGACCAGCACTGCTGGAGCTAAGGGACTCTCCTAGCTGCCGGTGGAAGAACTCCTCCAGTGAGAGTGGGGGGAAGCGAAGGGAAAGGAAAGACAGATTCTGGTGGTAGGGGACTCAATTCTTAGAAGGACAGAGAGGCCAATCTGTAACAAAGACCTAAAGCGCCTAACTGTATGTTGTCTACCGGGCGCTCGGGTTCGGCACATCACGGATCTGGTGGACAGATTACTGTGAGGGGCTGGGGAAGACCCGGCTGTCATGGTGCACGTTGGCACCAATGACAAAGGCAGAGGCAGATGGAGTGTCCTAAAGAACGATTTTAGGGACTTAGGAGCTAAATTGAGAAAAAGGACCTCCAAGGTAGTATTCTCAGGAATACTACCGGTACATCGAGTCACACCAGAAAGGCAGAGGGAGATTAGGGACATAAACAAGTGGTGAAGAGCTGGTGTAGTAAGGAGGGGTTTGGGTGCCTGGAGGACTAGGCCGACTTCTCAGTCGATAACCAGTACTATAGAAGGGACAGACTGCACCTAAAAGAGGAGGGTGCAGATCAGCTGGAAATGGCCAAAAAGTTAGAGGGGTTTTTAAAGTAGGCGATGGTGGGGAGGGTCCAGAGGTAGAGATATTCAGCGCGAAACATATTCCAGAGGGTAGTATTGCGGGCATTAGTGGTAGGTTGACCAAAGCACATAAACCCAAGGTAAGTATAGTGTCCTAGTTGCAATCTTGGAACACACAATAAGAGGATAATATGCGACCAGTCTAAACTACGTGGCATGTTCACCAATGCCAGGAGCCTGACGGACAAGATGTGTGAACTAGAGATACTGTTGTACGAGGAGGATTTGGATTTTGTGGGAATTTCAGAGACCTGGTTCAACAGCTCCCATGATTGGCTGGCACACATTCAAGGGTATACCCTTTATTGCAAGGATAGAGAGGGTAAAAAAGGGGGAGTGGTATGCCTATATATCAAGAATAAAGTACAAGTGAATGTGAGAGATGACATCACTAAGGGAGCTAGGGAGGAGGTGGAATCCTTATGGGTAGAGCTCCAAAGGGATGAAGCTAAGGGGAAAATAATACTGGGAGTATGCTATAGGCCCCCTAACCTGAGGGAGGAAGGGAAGACAGATCTATCACAATTTGTATAAGCAGCAAGGATGGGAAGTGTTATCATAATGGGGGATTTTAACTATCCAGACATAGACTGGGCTGAGGGAACTGCGCATTTATCTAAGGCTCGCCAGTTCCTAAATGTCTTGCAGGACAATTTTATGGGTCAGATGGTAGACGCACCAACTAGAAATAAAGCGTTACTGGATCTACTGATTACCAACAATACAGACATGATCACGGATGTGGAAATACGGGGCAATTTAGGTAACAGTGATCACAGGTCAATTGGCTTCAGTATAAATCACACAAATAGGAAACATAAGGGGAATACAAAGACACTGAATTTCAAAAGAGCCAACTTCCCTAAACTACGAACCTTGCTAGAAGGCATAAATTGGGATAAAATCTTAGGAACAAAGAACGCGAAGGAGAGATAGGTTTGTTTTAAGAGCATATTAAATAAGGGCATTAGCCAATGCATCCCATTGGGTAATAAATTTAAAAAAAAGTGAGCAAAAGTCCTGGATGGCTTGACTCCAAATGTAAAAATGCATATAAAAGCAAAGGAGAAGGCCTTCAAAAAATACAAGGTTGAGGGATCATCATCAGCATTCAGACATTATAAAGAATGCAACAAGAAATGTAAGGGTGCAATAAGGACGGCTAAGATAGAATATGAAAGACACATAAACACATAGCGGAGGAGAGCAAAAAAATCCCAAGAAATTCTTTAAGTATGTAAACAGTAAAAAAGGGAGGACAGACCACATTGGCCCCATAAAGAATGAGGAAGGACATCTGGTTACAAAGGATGGGGAGATGGCGAAGGTATTGCATTTTTTCTTCTCCTCAGTCTTCACGAGGGAATCGGGGGGGCTTCAGTAACCAAAACTACAGTGTTTATCCTCATGACACATCACAGGAAGCACCTCCATGGTTAACAGAGGACAGAATTAAAATGAGACCTGGGAAACTTAACATTAATAAATCACCGGGACCAGAAGGCTTGCACCCGAGGGTACTTGGGGAACTCAGTCAAGTAATTGCCAGACCATTGTTCCTAATTTTTACTGACAGTCTACTGACTGGAATGGTACCAGCTGATTGGAGAAAAGCCAATGTAGCACCAATATTTAAAAAGGGCCCAAAATACATCCCTGGGAATTACAGACCAGTTATCCTAACATCAATAGTATGTAAACTATTGGAGGGGCCCAGTTTCCGGAGGGTGTGGTCCTTGCTGTACACTCGGTTGAGTCCCTCCTGAGGGCTGAGGGGATTGATCGTACCCTGTCGTCTATCTATCTCAGACTCACGTGCAAAACGGTGGATAGTACCACTCGGTTATTTGAGAAGTGGCAGGGAGATATACCTGCCCTCACGGAGGAGGACTGGAGTGAGGGCTTGCAGCAATGTATTCCACTCATGGTATCTGCTAGGGACCGATTCACTCAGCTAAAGTTCTTGCACAGAGTGTACTACACTCCTGATAGATTAGCTAGAATATGTCGGACACTTGCCCCAGATGCAGACAGTCGGTGGGAACATTCATGCATATGGTGTGGGAGTGTCCCCTGGTTCAGACCTTTTGGAGGGAGGTGGTGGCTGACGTGAACGCGGTGGCAGGTCTCTCTTTAGAGAGTGACATTTTGTCTATTCCAGTGACATTTACACAATAATCAGTGCATATTTATGCACTGATTATTGTGTAAATGTCACTGGTAGGGAAGGGGTTAACACTAGGAGGGGACCAAGGGGTTAAATGTATGTTCCGTAGATGTGTTCTAACTGTATGAGGATAGGACTGACTGGGGGAGGAGAAATATCGTTGTTCCTACTTAGTAGGAACAAACGATATGTCTCCTCTCCCCTGACAGAACAGGGATTTGTGTGTTTACAATGCTCCCCATGCTGGTTCTCGTGCATGTGATAGCGCCCGCCAGCCACACGCATCGAGTCCCCCGCCATGCAACGGGCGCGTGCGCGCCCTCTGGCGGCTCATAAGGGGGACCCCTTATGGGGTTTCGCCCAGCGGTGCCATTGTGCCGCAATATAAGTACATGAGCCGGCCGGGAACCGGTTAAAGAGAAAAACTGATGTCATGACTCTCCCAGTCCAGAGGAGAGCAAGCATTACACATAGCACTGAGCAGTGTCACGGATACAGCTGTTTTTTTAATGTATTTGCGGTGACAGTTTGGTGCGCTACAAGCACCAATCACATGTGAGTAGTTTTTATGAATTGTAAATCATTTTTTTTTATATATACTGATATAAGCACTATTGTTGGCGATTTCTTACTTTTCCCTATGACTATGGCTATGGCTATACCTGACATGTTATGAGGGAACTCATGCAGTAGCACTAAGGAGGAAGAAGGACCTGAGAGCTTCATCTTTAAGTCCTAGAAGCAGTAAAAGCGCTTTTGACCTCACTTAGTTGTAAGGTCATACCCTATCAGGTGAGCGCACATCTGATGGTGGGGGAGCACGATTGAAATTGAATATTAGCACTACAAGGGGACAAATACAAGAAAGATTTTTGCATGAAGAGAAATCACTATTTGAAAGACTGCTTTGTCATTACATTTTGGATTATAATTTGGATCACACTGGATTGTTGAGGACTTGATTTTGGGATCGCACCACTTTGTTTAGTATTACATTCACCTTTTTGTGGCATGATAAAGGATGTTTTAAGTTTAAGCATGTCCCAATGATATGATTGTATAAATAACAGATATTTGCACAGAAGTTATATATATATATTTTTACCATACTAGTTGCACGTTTTTTTTTCATGATGATAAATATTGATATGTACATGTATTGCAGAAATCGTCATAGAGAATAAACCCCCTGAAGAATATGCTATCTGCAAGTTGAAATGCGTTGGGGGTCTCTGTATATTTTGATATTCTCTTTATATGAAACATCAATTATAATTGTTCCAATATCGCATTCATATATATGTTTTGTATGTTTTTTATGATGGGTTGAAATTTTTGGAATTTTTTATCATCTATCCATTTTAATACACATAACTTCATTTCTGAACTTATTTGTTTTGGTTTGTATGTATGGATTGCATGGGTTGTTACCGACATGTGGTGAAAATGTCATGCCAATTGCACCTTTAGAAATATAGCATGATGGTATTGTAATAAAACAATTGCTAGTTTGTTACCCATATGTTGGAAAAATTGCCCATTACTCTCCTATTGTCACAATTGCCTCTGTATTGCCACATTTGCCCTTGTGTAATCTAGATAATATTACAATTGAATGTTTGTTGCAAACGTATTGCCATGATTGCCCTTTTGTTGTCTGCAAAGGACATTTCTTGCCATCATGTTGTCACAATTTTCTGCTTGCTTCCTGCATATTGTAATGGGTGCCTACTTGTTGCCCATGTATTGTAATGATGCACCCTGATTACCCCTTGCAGTTGGCAGCACTTCAACTCCTATATGGAGAGGAAAAAAATTGGGTGAGTCGCCGATGATAAAATAATCTTGAAGAAATCTAGCAGAATACAATGGTAGGTGACAGCTTTTAAATACTGTATATCTAGTGGGATTATACATACCGTATATACTCGAGTATAAGCCGAGTTTTTCAGCACATTTGTTTGTGCTGAAAGTGCCCCCCAGCCCCAAGCACTTTCTGCAGCAAAAAATTACATTTTCCGACCCGACTTTGCGGCCCCGGGCCACTTGGTGCTAGGAATTTGGTGTGCAAACCCAGTGGAATCAACATTACAACATATCCAAATTTGGAGTTCCTAGCACCAAGTGGCCCCCGAGATACAGGGCCCCAAAATCGGTCAACTGTGTCCATCTGCAGCAATGTCATTTTGGGACACTTTGGGTCCAGAGACCCCAAATTTTGGCTGCAGCTAGGGGGCATCTAGGAACACTTAACTACCAAGTTTGAAGTTCAGGGGATCTATGGCTGCAAATGGGCACAGTGAGGCATGCAAATGGGCACAGTGAGGCTGCAAATAGGCATTGTTAACCCTCTTTTCCACTTATAGTAGCTGCGCATTTCTCACCCTAGGCTTATACTCGAGTCAATACGTTTTCCCATTTTTTTGTGGTAAAATTAGGTGCCTCGGCTTATATTCGGGTCATCTTATATTCGAGTATATATAGTGTGTATGTATGTATGTATGTATATGTATATATATATATATATATATATATATATATATATATATATATATAAAATAATAAAAATAATAAATGTGCCTATATAAAGCAAATACAAATCGTATGAATTGTCCTTCAATACGCACTTTGATTTTAGCTATCAGTTCAATAAAGGATTTCCTGGAACTGGAAAGTGTATAGAGAAGGGTAACTAAATGAAATGCCTGGGCAGACCTCAGTTACAAGGAAGGACTAATGGAAGTGAATGGATTCATCCATAAGAAAGGTCCGTAAACAAAGATATGATTGTATTATTAAAATATAGCACTGGCCACTATTGAAAAGTCAGTAAAAAGTTGTTCACTCTAAGGGCTCTAGTAAAGCATGCAACCCTAACCCTTACCCAAGAAAATTACTCTTTACTATAGGAGTTGTTAAAATGTAGAATATTTGCTAGCAGATGGTTACAGCAATTTTCTTATAGCAGCCTGTGACTGATTTATTGCCCAATAATCCTGTAAATACTCCCACCTTTCTTGCTGTTCAGTTGATGACGAATCGGCCTCTGAAGTCTGTGGAGAAACCAACACTTTCAGGAGTGTTGATCTCCAGTGTCTCCAGCAGCACTGTGTGGTTCTTCCCACTGAACTGGACATCATTACAGGACACAGTATTGAATGAATAAATGAATGAATGATTTGTATAGCGCTACAAATGCGAACTGAATCGCCTCAAGGCGCTTGTCTGCTCCTGTTGTCATGCAATATTTATAAGAGGTGGGTCTTGAGTTTTTTCCTGAAGGCCTGATGGTTTTCTTCTAAGCGGATGTTGTTTGGTAGAGCATTCCATAGCCGTGGTCCCTGTACTGCGAATCTTCGTTCTCCCTTCGATATGTAGCGGGCTTTGGGGATGAGAAGGCGGTTTTGGGTTGTCGATCGAAGGCTGCATTTAGGTATGTATTTTTCTATTTTCTCACAAAAGTATTGAGGAGCCTTTCCTTGTGTACATTTGTGGGTGAGGCAGAGGGTCTTGAATGTGATCTTGTCTTTTACCCTGAGCCAATGGAGGCTCCTTAGGGATGGGGAGATGGATTCCCAAGGTTTCTTTCCGGTGACTAGTCTTGCTGCTGTGTTTTGGACGATTTGAAGGCGAGCAATCTGGTAATCCGGGAATCCTATGTAGAGGGAGTTTGCGTAGTCGAGACGCGAGTTGATGATAGTTCCTACTACTACTGCTTTTTCCTTTTCCAGGATGAATGGGATAAGTCTGCGCAGCATGCAGAGGAGATGATGGGATCCGCTGACTACTGATCCTATTTGTGCCTCCATGGTCATCTCTGAATCAAAGATTACTCCGAGGATTTTCGCTTTGGTGCTTGGGAGGATGGTCTGTCCAAGGATGGTTGGTGGTGTCCATATGGTCTTTGTCTTTTTCCTTTGGTTTGAGTCGAGGAGCAGTAGTTCTGTTTTCGATCCATTTAGTTTGAGGGAGCTAGTGGTCATCCAGTCATTGATCAATGTGAGACATTTTCCTAGTTCCTGGTATTGGTCTTTTTGTCCGGTAATCCGGAAGTACAGTTGAGTGTCGTCCGCGTATGAGTGGTAGCATAGATCCGATTTGCTAATAATTTTGAAGAGTGGCCGGATGTATTTATCTGGAGGTTGGTGGGGGGAACCATTGAGTGCTGTGGGAGAACCAGGACATCAACACTCCTGGAAGTGTTGGTTTCTCAACCGGATCAGAGGATGTTTCTTCATCAATAGAGTGTTGATCAGTGGCACGGGCAGCACATGTATTCCTGTGCCTACCGCGTACACTAAAACACTGGTATTGGATGCACAGACGTTAGATGCCCCATGTGCATGGGCCTTACTACAAATTACAATGTTGCAGTATGATCACTGTATGATCTTACTGGTCTTCCTGTATGCAGCTGATTAATAACATAATCTAAGCCAAAGTCATTTGACTGGAGCTCAATACTGCTTTTCAATTTTAAAAGGTTGTGCTTTTTTTTTTTTTTATAGTATATTGTGAAATGTCCGATATTTATTAAGACAAAATTGAAACATTTTCTAAAAGGTCCATTTTACACTTTAACACACATCAATCTGATTAATAGTTTCATGTTTTCAAAATTGTATTCTGCCCTATACAAATCCTCTTTCTCCATAAGAAGGCAAAATGCCAATTTACCCTTGCAGCCCACGAAGTATTCTATTGTGGTTTCTTTGTTGAATCATTTAGATGTTCTAGTCTAAAGCACATATTTGACAGCCCAAGAACAGCCTTTGATTTTGCGAGTATCTGAATCCCGAATCAAAGAATCCCATCATTCAACAATGCACTGTGCCGCCACCAGCAGGATTGTCAGCATTTTTTAGGGTGACTTGTTCTAAAGTTGTACAGAGTAGAATTAATGAGATGTGACAAGTGACCTTTAATGTGATAAGTCTGAAAGAGACAGCTACTGACATATAATTTTCACAGTGCCCCAATCCATACCACAAATACCCTTTCAGACACTACATCACAAAGTATGTCAACACTGGAAGACAAAAGAGCACCCCCTGAATTCCCATATGTCTGATCAAGTACATACACATTCTCCCTCCGCTTGTTCATATCACTGCTGGAGGACAGACTCGGCTGACATACCGTGCATAATGCATCATTACATGAGCGCAAAGGACACTATATATAGCCTAGAAAGTGATGTTTATCATCCTATTGCCGGTCCTCAAAAACATTTCAATTATTAATCCTGACCTTCATTCAGCCACTTGTCATTTGTAGGTGGGCAGAAATTCTCCAGAATACATAACCAGTTAGCACGGTGCATTGAGTTGCATCTAACTATTTTGGGAGGAGGGTACCGTATCATTCTGGGAGACTGGTAGACTAAGATCTTCTAGTGGTGAATGATATGTTTGAGTCAATGTCCTCTTTTTTTTTTCCCCAACACAGAAGACAAATGGGTGAGGTGAATGTATAAAGGAAAAGGCTATCTATAGAGATTCATCCAGCATGATGCAGAATTCTTCTTGTACTCTTTTGTCAAACCCTTGCTTAGCCTAGTAGTGAAGGTTCTCATTTATCCAGGTCATGGTATATCTAGTAGTAATTAGTCTCATTCAACTGGACTTGTTCTGTAATGTTAAAGAAGTTTCATAGTTTATCCCCTTCTTCTTCAGTTCTAATAAGTGTCTTGAAAATAGCTCAACATTTATGGCCACACAAGTACACACAGACATCTTAATCCAATCAATCACTGTGAAAAGGCAGATGTTCTTGTTCAAGAACAAGATGGGAGGTCTTCAACATTGTATAACAAGAGCAGTAGAATGTGACTACTTCACCGGAGAAGTGCTTCTTCTCCTTAACAGTAGGGATGGGCCCAGTGTTCGATTCGAACCCATGTTCTAATCGAACATCGGGCGTTCGCCCGTTCGGCGAGCCCAGAACTATTTGGGCCGCTCGCATCAAATTCGTGTGATGCGAGCGGCCCGCAATGCATTGCGCCAGTCGCAGTGCAATGCTGGCTGATGATTGGCCAAGCATGCACTGTGACCCCGCATGCTTGGCCAATCACAGCGCCGGCAACGAGGAGAGCCATAATTGGCTACAGGCAGGATGCCTGTAGCCAATTATAGCTCAGGGGCTTTAGTACACGCCCCACGGTATAAGAGGCCGCCGCGGCGGCGGCCTCGCATATTGTGTTTCAGTGTCAGCGTGTCAGTGTGTCGCTGACTGCTGACAATATGTGCTCTATTTCTGGGGATTTGTGTGTGCGTGCTGTTAGTACAGCATTGCAGTATCACATCTGGGGGGTGTCTATAGGTTGCCTGTGAAGGGGGGCAGGTTTCCTGTGCTTAGAACTGTCCCTGCAAAAAGTGTCATTTTTGCAGGAAAAAAGCTATTTAAAAGCACTCGCGGCTAATGAATTGATGGCTCCCGTAACACAGAGAACTGTCATGCATTGATAAAAAACCAAAAAAAAAAGCGTGGGGGTCCCCCCAAATTCAATAACCAGGCCCTTCAGGTCTGGGATGGATATTAAGGGGGACCCCAGCCAAAAAAAAAAATGGCGTAGGGTCCCCCTTAAAATCCATACCAGACCCTTGAGGTCTGGATGGATTTTAAGGGGAATCCCAGCCAAAAAAAATGGCATGGGGTCCCCCTCAAAATCCATACCAGACCCTCATCCGAGCACGCAACCTGGCAGGCCGCAGGAAAAGAGGGGGGGACGAGAGCGGCCCCCCCCTCCCACCTGAACCGTACCAGGCCACATGCCCTCAACATTGGGAGGATGCTTTGGGGGTCTGAGACCCCCAAAGCACCTTGTCCCCATGTTGATGAGGACAAGGGCCTCGTCCCCACAACCGTGCCCGGTGGTTGTGGGGGTCTGTGGGCGGGGGGCTTATCGGAATCTGGAAGCCCCCTTTAACAAGGGGACCCCCAGATCCCGCCCTCCCTGTGTGAAATGGTAAGGGGGTACAAAAGTACCCCTACCATTTCACCAAAAAAGTGTCAAAAATTGTAAAAATGACAGGAGACGGTCTTTGACAATTCCTTTATTAAAATCTTCTTTCTTCTTTCTTCATCCTTCGGTTTCTTCATCGTCTCCTTCCGTCATCTTCTTCCATCTTCTTCCATTTTCTTCTTCCTCCGATCCGCTTCTTCTTGCGCTGGCCTTCTCGTCCTTCTCGTCCGGCATCGGCTTCCATGGCGTCGGTGTCGGTGTCTCTTCTTGGGCCACTCCTCGCAATGGGAGGCTCCCGCTATGTGAGGCTTCGCTGCCTCTGACAGGTCTTTTATAATGGAGGGCACCTGGTGACCCCGCCCCCTCTGACGCACGGGGACGTCATGGGGAATTCCCTATGGCTTTCCCCATGACGTCAGAGGGGGGCGGGGTCACCAGGTGCCCTCCGTTATAAGAGACCTGTCGGAGGGAGCGAAGCCTCACACAGCGGGAGCCTCCCAGTGCGAGGAGCGGCCCGACAGAAGAACAGATGCCGACGCCATGGAAGAAGATGCCGGACGAGAAGGACGAGAAGACCAGCGCAAGAAGAAGCGGATCGGAGGAAAAAGAAAATGGAAGAAGATGACGGAAGGAGAAGATGAAGAAAACCGAAGGATGAAGAAAGAAGAAAGAAGATTTTAATAAAGGAATTGTCAAAGACCGTCTCCTGTCATTTTTACAATTTTTGACACTTTTTTGGTGAAATGGTAGGGGTACAACCCCCTTACCATTTCACACAGGGGGGGGCGAGATCTGGGGGTCCCCTTGTTAAAGGGGGCTTCCATATTCCGATAAGCCCCCCGCCCGCAGACCCCCACAACCACCGGGCACGGTTGTGGGGACGAGGCCCTTGTCCTCATCAACATGGGGACAAGGTGCATTGGGGGTCTGAGACCCCCAAAGCATCCTCCCAATGTTGAGGGCATGTGGCCTGGTACGGTTCAGGCGGGAGGGGGGGCGCTCTCGTCCCCCCCTTTTCCTGCGGCCTGCCAGGTTGCGTGCTCGGATATAGGGTCTGGTATGGATTTTGAGGGGGACCCCACGCCATTTTTTTTGGCTGGGATTCCCCTTAAAATCCATCCCAGACCTCAAGAGTCTGGTATGGATTTTGAGGGGGACCCTACGCCATTTTTTTAATTTTTTTTTTTGGCTGGGGTCCCCCTTAATATCCATCCCAGACCTGAAGGGCCTGGTTATTGAATTTGGGGGGACCCCCACGCTTTTTTTTTTTTTTTTTTTTAATCAATGTCTTTTTTTTTATGAATGACTTTCAATGAATGACTGTTCTCTGTGTTACGGGAGCCGTCAATTAACATTAGCCGCGAGTGATTTTAAATAGCTTTCTTTCCTGCAAAAATTACACTTTTTGCAGGGACAGTTCTAAGCACAGGAAACATGCGCCCCTTTACATGCATACTATAGACACCCCTCAGGTACGAAATTTAAAGGAATATTACACTTTTATTGTTTCAATTTAAGCATTATTAAAATCACTGCTGAAAAAACGGCTGATTTAAAAAAAAAATTTGCATTGATACATGCCCCCTGGGGCAGGACCCAGGTCCCCAAACACTTTTTATGACAATAACATGCATATTAGCCTTTAAAATTAGCACTTTTGATTTCGAACGTTCGCATCCATTATAACTAATAGGGTTCGAAAGCTTGCACGGACTTTAGGTCCGTTCGCGGGTTCTGGTGCGAGCCGAACGGGGGGTTGTTCGGCTCATTCCTACTTAACAGTCTAGTACAGCCATTTCAACTAGGGTCCCTCTAGAGTTTGCTAAGGGTTCTTTGAGTTGTGGCTGATTCAGCTCCATTTTAATGATGCCTACATAGTTTTGGAGCTAATGCCACTTGGCAGAGCCTGTTGCATGACACCAACAGCCTATGGGTGCCATTCACAAACAGGGTTCTGTGGAACCCTAGGGTTCCTCTCGAGATTGCTAGGCTTTCCTTGAGTTGTGGCTGATTCACCTCCCATTTAATGGTACCTGCATAGTTCCAGAGCCAATGCCACTTGGCAGCGCAAGCTGCAGAACACCAATGACTTTTTTTTAGCTGGCCCCAAGGATGGAATTCTGACCATCGCTGTAGAGGGGACATTCTTCCTACCAGACACCAATGTAAGGGACAATTTTCCCACAGACCTCCAATGAACTGATTTGAGCAGGGGTGACTTAAGACTTGAAAATTCTTTCAAGGATTCCTCTTGGGTAAAAAGGTTGAAAAAGGCTGGTCTAGCAGTTAAAAAAAAGGCAGGTGCAGTCTACTTTCTCCACTGCAGGTAGTGGTCTTCTGCAGCGGCAATGTTGTTTGGGAGAAAGACAAGAGGAACAAGGTTCCGCTATGTTTTCATGGGTCACTGGGGCAGCTATCATATTGGAGCAGCCATCTTGGGTCAGGTGGAGCCTATTTAAGGCCCGGGCTCCCAGATTTTGTGCACATTTTGCGAGTTGGTAGAGCAGAGACAGGTACCCCGCCTATTAGGGACAGGTAATAACGGTAAAAAAACGGGAAAGTGTAGGGTCGCTACTCCTTGGACATTTGGACTTTCACTTGGGCATGAGACAGCCAGGTCACACCCTGGTCTCTTTGCAGGCACTGTTAATTTGGCTGATATCTGCTCTCTTCACATTACTGGAAACTGAGTGCACACAGTTGGGCAGCCTTCCCGCTGGGTTTGTTGTGAACTGTTCCTGTGCTGTTTCAATACAAATTTTCCACTGCACCTTACTGTGTGAATTATTGCCGCTGCACCATGCTGCACTCCACCTACATACATATCTTATAGTAGTCACTTTTTTTTGCCAAATGTGTATCCAGAACCACAGGTTTATAGGGAATGACTTTTGAGTGCTAAAATGAGGAATAAACCCCTTATCTTTTGAATCTGGGATGGAAGTACTGTGTTTCATACTAATTAAGTAGGGGGACTTTTGATTCTATTTAGCCCACCTCACCAATACCTAAGGTATTCAGTTGTTCCCTTTACTTTATCAAATTGATAAGCACTATTTGCATTCTAATTAATCACAAAACATAATCACAAAACATAACCTCAGTGCAACTATGACCCTATGTGTGGAAAAAGACAAATAGGACACATTTCACTTGGGCATTTTGACTACATTTTTGCAGAAAACCAAAAAGCACAGAAACCACTAGGAAAATTCTAGTATGATTGTTTTAAATTTACTGCATGCCAAGCAGGTGTGGACTTAATGGATTTTCGAACTAGAAGAGTTGTAATAGGTGCTTAGATCCTATGGATCTACTTTAAAGCTGAACTTTAGTTAAACCTCTAAATTCACAGAATAATATAGCTCTGGAAAACAACATAACTAACAAAAAGTGAAACTGAGGTGCCACACCACTGCTAAGAGGTCCAGATGCAACTTTATTCCAATAAATGTCATGGGGACAATTCAAAAAGTAGCCAACGCAATTTGGGAGTCCAAGAGTGCCCCTTTATAGATGTTTGATTAACAACAATGTGAATAGAACTGAAAGTGAACTGAATCTGCCAATGTTATTTTTTACAGTGTGATGGTAATCACAGGCCTTTTCAGCAGCAAGTTTTGGTTCTGGTCTGCTCTTTCCTCACATCAGTATGTTCATTTGTCAGTATATTTGCATGCAGCACATCTGATTGTCTCCTAATGCTGCCCATACCAGTTGTATTGTTGCTGTACAGGGAAATACAAAAATGTTGATACCAGATTGAACTGAGGTGCTTAAAACTAGTTGCACTTAAAATACATGAAATTATTGTTATTTTTGATAAACTCTTTATTTTAGTTGTTTTTGTTCATTTTATACAAGAGCTGGTCAAGAATGTTAATTTCCAGCAGATTCCCTATAATAGCAGAAAAAAACGCTATACGATGTTACATTATTGTATACATCAATCCTTTTTCAGGGTCACTGGTTTCTGAAATGTCATTTGCACTCCCCTAAACATACATGCTGCCATATGTTAAGGCAAATGCCATAGGCTTAGCAGTTTTTAAAAGTCCAAGTTTTAAAATAAAGTGATATCCCAGGGCTACAGGTCTGTGTGCCCTTGATATTTTTCCCACAGATGAGACACAGCTAAAAAAAAAAAAAAAAAAGACAAAATTCTATAGGATATGTGCCAAACTGCCCTTAGTATAGCAGCCAATAGAATTCCAGTATCCAGCAGCATTTTTTTTTTTAATTGTGTTGATTTGGGAACATCAAATTTTTCCTACAGACAATTGATTGGTTGAACTAGATGGACTTGTGTCTTTTTTCAACCAGACCAACTATGTCAATTAAAGTAGTGTAGTGGGCCATAGACTATTGTAGTAAATGCTGAGATGAGAGGGTATGGACTAAAGGGGCTGACTGGGAGCTGAATACGTTGGACATTAGAGCAATGAGTAAAAAACAGGAGATGTGCTTTTGACTGCTAGTGATTGTTTGTAGTTGCAATTGTTTTATCTTCTTTGGGATCTTTGCTAGCAACTTTTTAAAACCTTTTCTGTTTTTATACCTTTTTTAAACAGCATTTTTTTCCTTCCTTCAGTCTGTTAATTGAGGTGAGCAGTTATTTGTTCACATGTTCAGCTTTATATAGAACTCACTTCATTTTGCATGCTGGAACTTTGACAAAGTGAGAAATTTGTGGAGAGTTGAAAACAGGAGTTTTCTAAACGTTAAGTAAGATATGAGATTTCCTGTAAGATTTCCTGTAAGTAATATTGTAACTGGGATAATTTTGTGTATTTAAAATGAATTTGAGCCATGGATATGGACAGGCATTCACAGGACTTCTTTACTTAATCCAACACAGACATACAGGAACCATAGATGCTAAAAATGCATAGCTATACCAGAACAATAAAGAAGTGAACATATTTCCAATGCTTCCCCCTACTGGATGGAGAGCAGTATAACACACTAATACATACTGTAACACTCCTTCCTCCTAGACCTCAAAGTCTTTGAGATAACTGGGAGGGTGAATATTTCTCTTAATGCCGCGTACACACGAGCGGACTCTTCGACGGACTAGGTCCGACGTTCTTTCCGACGGACTTTCGACGGAGTTCCGACAAACTTTTCGAATGAATGGACTTGGCCACACACAATCACACTAAATTCTGACGGATTTGAGCGTGATGACGTACGACTGGACTAGAATAAGGAAGTTGATAGCCAGTAGCCAATAGCTGCCCTAGCGTCGTTGTTTGTCCGTCGGACTAGCACACAGACGAGCAGATTTTTCGATAGGAACTGGGTCTATCGGAGTTCCGGTGGGAAAATTTAAGACATGTTCTATTTCTAAAGTCTGTCAGATTTTTCGACAGGAAAAGTCTGATGGAGCCCACACACGATCAAATTGTTCGATGGATTCGTTCTGTCGGACCTTTGCTGTTGAAAAGTCCTCTCGTGTGTACACGGCATTAGATGCCTCAGGACCATTGTTTGAGACTGGTCCCTGGGACCCTCAGTTGGGTGCAATTCTTCTTCTTGTGCTGTGTCAGAGGGACTGAGAGAAACTGGCTTTGCAACAACATTTCCTGGAGGAATAGCACCTGTATCAACCAATGGTTCACCATGATCTGGCATCACTGGAATTCCAGTACCACTAGAACCAACAGCAGGTACAATTTCACCACTTCTTTCTCGGATCTGATCAATGTGCCTTCGTAATATTCTACCATCTGTAATTTGTATGACAAAGGTCCTGTAGCCACAAGCATATTTGCCGGTATGCAAGCATAGTTTCTGACATTGACAGCACTGTCAGGCTCAAACATTTTCCCAGAAACTTTAGCATTCTTTTTTAAATGCATGTCTTGCTTTTCTTGCAACTCCGATGTCAGATCAGGGTGTAAACGATCCAAACATGTTTTTAGACAACGGTTTAGTAGGAGCTCTGCTGGGCTACAACCAGTGCTTTAGCATGGTGTCACATGTTGTTGCAGAAGGAAATGTGCAAGTCTCTGATTCCAATCTCCTTGAACAACTCTCTTCAATGAGTCTTTGGTGGTCTGAACCATACGTTCAGCTTGACCATTTGATGAAGGGTGAAATGGTGCAATCGTAACATGTCAAATAATATTGCTTGCCATAAAGGTTTTGAATTCTGAGGAGGTAATGCAATATTCCATTATCAGACATAATTGTATCTGGCAAACCATGTGTAGCAAACCGCCTCCTTAAAACTCTCATGACAGTGGCTGAGGTGGGGGATGTAACTGATACAACTTCCAGCAATTTTGAGAAGGAATCGACAACTAAAAAAAAAATCTGTCATTGAAAATGCCCTGCAAAATCTATATGCAACTGTAACCAAGGTGATCTAGTCAATTTACTGAGGCTTTAGGTGGCGCATGACAGGTGGATTGACATGGTACACAGTTCTGTACCCACTTCTCAATAACTTCATCCATTTTAGGCCACCAAACATAACTTCTGGCTAACGCTTTCATGCAGACTATTCCAGGATGTCCTTCATGGAGAGCATGCAGTACTTGTGCTTGTCCTACATTTGGAATTACCACTCTGTTTCCCCATAATAGGCAACCTTTATAGGCAGACAGTTCATGTTGGCGTACTAAAAATTGTTTGAACTAACCTTCAACTTTTGATTTGGGCCATCCCCTCCACACCCAGTTCAGCACACGGGCCAGCACGGGATCTTTAGCAGTCATACCAGCAATGTCTCTAGCATGTAACAGAAGGTTTGGAATGGATTCCAACATAGGAACCTCAGGCACAGGAGGGACAAGGAAATCAGGAGAAAACAAAGGTAACCGGCTCAACTCATCAGCATGAGTGATATTTTTGCCAGGACGATATTCGAAATCCCAGTCATAGGCATTCAGCATGAGTGACTATCTGAGCATTTGTGGGGAAAGAATTTGAGAAGTGGGAGTACTTCTGGTAAACAGACCCAGCAAAGGCTTGTTACAATAGTAAACCTTTGCCCTACAAAAACTTTTTTATAGTGTTATTTTAACGTCCAGTGTGCATGAGGCCTTATAGTTGTATAGTGACTATATGTGATGTTGCAACATAAACCTATGTGTAGATGGGATGAATATATGTAAAGTGTATGTGTAAAGTCAAATAATCCAATAATGAAGCTGAGTATAATAACGCTGAGTATAATAAAGAACTGTGGTGATCATACATTTCAAGTGGCTGAATGATTTATAAATAAGAAAACAATAATACATATTGTATGTGACCTCTACATTTGACAAACTTCATTTCTAAAACAACATGTATTATGCCTGTGTTTTCCCGCCGCAGCTGTAACACCAGGGGCGGATCCAGGGGGGGGGGCAACGGGGCAATTGCCCCCTCCGAGAAATCCTGTGATTGGCAGGCCAGTCAGAGGATGAGTGAGCGGACGGGAGGGCTAGTGTGCGGCGGGCCAGTTAATGAGCGGGCGGGGCCGGCGGGCCAGTCAGCGGGGTTAGCCAGGTGAGAGAGAGAGAGCCTCAGCGGCGGGTAGGTCGGCGGATGAGTGAGGGGGGGTCGCCAGGTGAGTGTGCGGGCGTGCAGGGCAGACATCGAGTGAGGGGGCGGGCCGGTCTGCAGGTGAGCAGTGAGCCGGCGGGCAGAGAGCAGAGAGTCTGGCCAGTCAGTGAGCCGGCGGGCGGAGAGCAGAGAGACTGGCCAGTCAGTGAGCCGGCGGGCGGAGAGCAGAGAGACTGGCCAGTCAGTGAGCCGGCGGGCGGAGAGCAGAGAGATGACATCATCTCTCATGCCCGCCCTGCATCACTGCAGTTCCGCCCTCACTGTACAGCCGCGGGCAGCAGAGAGATTACATCATCTCTCTGCTGCCTGCCTTCACTTGACAATCTGCACCTTAGCAGGCCAATGACATTAAGCAACATGTGGCAGCCTGGCAGGTGATGTGACAGTCAGCAACATGTGGTAGCCGTGGCAAGTGTAATCCGGAATATGTGGCAGGCGACGTGACAAGTGTAATCCGCAACGTGTGGCAGGTGACGTGGCAAGTGACAATCAGGAACATGTGGTAGGTGACGTGGCAAGTGACAATCCACAACATGTGGCAGGCGACGTGGCAAGTGTAATCCGCAACATGTGGCAGGCAACATGGCAAGTGTAATCCGCAACGTGTGGCAGGTGACGTGGCAAGTGACAATCAGGAACATGTGGTAGGTGACGTGGCAAGTGTAATCCGCATTGTGTGGCAGGTGATGTGGCAAGTGACAATCAGGAACATGTGGTAGGTGACGTGGCAAGTGTAATCCGCATTGTGTGGCAGGTGACGTGGCAAGTGACATTCAGGAACATGTGGTAGGTGACGTGGCAAGTGACAATCAGCAACATGTGGCAGGTGACGTGGCAAGTGTAATCCGCAATGTGTGGCAGGTGACGTGGCAAGAGACAAGCTGCATCTGAAGGCAGGTCGACTTGGAAAGTGACACACTAGGGGCTCCCCCTGATTCTGCATTATGGTGAGTTGAACTATTTCATTTTATATTACAATGCAATAATAGAAATAATGTGCTTTAATCATCCTGACACCATAACAACCATGGTGCCGTGATGATGAAAGCGCCAACACAAGCCATTGCCCCGATAAATTGCCCGCAAAAAAAAAAATTTCTGGCAGCGCCCCTCCCGAGACTAGACTCTGGATCCGCCCCTGTGTAACACTTTCCTGTAAATAGAACTGCAACATCAGTGTGTGGTGGAAAGTCCTTTAATTTAACATTTGCCTTTGCCACTTGATTTATCTCCGGTGAATTATCTTTGCTGGAGGAAGATTGAATTTCTTTTGAATGACGGTATGCAGCCTCATATGCAAGCGCCTTCTCTTGTGCAGTAGTAAAAGTTAAGTTCTGTTTGGCTAGAAGTCTCCTCTGCAGTGCTTCATCTTGTACTCCACACACTAGCCCGTCCCTTTGGAATGGATTCTAAACTGGCACCTAAATTGAAATTTTCAGATAGTTTGCAGTTCTGCAATATAGGGTTCAATGTTCCCACCCGGTTGTTGGTTTCGTCTTTTGAAATGGAAACGCCTTACTGTTTCAGATGCAGTGGGTGAAAAATTATTTTTTAACAGTGCCAGTATTTCCTCATATGGGCAGTCTTTTGGTTTAGCAGGAGATATCAGTGAGTAGACAATATCAAAAGTCTTAGATCCAATAACGCTCAGTAACACCGCTCTTTTCTGCACAGCATCGGCCACCTTATTAGCTTCTAGGGAAAGGGAGCTCCACATCCTTGCCGTTCTTACAGTAAAGAACCCTCTACGCAGTTTAAGGTTGAACCTCTTTTCTTCTAATTTTAATGAGTGGCCACATGTCTTATTAAACTCCCTTTCATGGAAAAGTTTTATCCCTATTGTGGGGTCATCAGTATGGTATTTGTAGATTAAAATCATATCCCCTCTCAAGCGTCTCTTCTCCAGACAGAATAAGTTTAGTGCTCATAACCTTTCTTTATAACTAATATCCTCCAGTTCCTTTTATTAGCCCTGTTGCTCTTCTGTGTACTCATTCCATTTTCAGTAAATCCTTCCTGAGGACAGGTGCCCAGAACTGGACAGCATACTCCAGGTGAGGCTGGACCAGAGTCTGACAGCCACGCCCCCCCCCCCCACAGTAACAAACACACCCCTAGGCATACTTAGCCCCTACACTGCCCCCTTGTGGTTAACCCCTTCACTGCCAGTGTCATTTATACAGGAATCAATGCATTTAAATAGCATTGATTGCTGTATAAATGACAATGGTCCCAAAAATGTGTCAAAAATGTCCGATGTGTCCTCCATAATGTCGCAGTCACAATAAAAATCGCTGATCGCCGCCATTACTAGTAAAAAAAAAAAATATAAATAAAAATGCTATAAAATTATCCCCTATTTTGTAAACACTATAACTTTTGCGCAAACCAATCAATAATCGCTAATTGCGATTTTTTTTTTTACCAAAAATATGTAGAAGAATACGTATCGGCCTAAACTGAGGAAAAAAAAAAAATTTTTATATTTTTTTGGGGATATTTATTATAGCAAAAAGCAAAAAATATTGCATTTTTTTCAAATTGTCGCTCTATTTTTGTTTATAGCGCAAAAAATAAAAATCGCAGGGGCGATCAAATACCACCAAAAGAAAGCTCTATTTGTGGAAAAAAAATGACGTCAATTTTGTTTGGGAGCCACGTCGCACAACCGCGCAATTGTCAGTTAAAGCGACGCAGTGCCGAATCGCAAAAAGGGGCCTGGTCCTTTGGCTGCAAATTGGTCCGGTCTGAAAGTGGTTAACCACTTCTGAACCAAGCCTATTTTTGACACTTACAAGTTAACCACATCAATATTGGGTAATTTGGCCCCCTTCCTTCCCAGGCCAATTTTCAGCTTTCAGTGCTCTCGCATTTTTAATGACAGTTGCGCGGTCATGCTACGCTGTACCCAAATGACATTTTTATTAGTTTGTTCGCACAAATAGAGCTTTCTTTTGGTGGTATTTATTCAAGAGCGTAAATTTTGAAAAAAAACTAATATTTTCTTTATTCTATTTTAAAAGAAATCCAATAAAATCAAATTTTGTCATAAATGTAAGCCAAAATGTATTCTGCTACATGTCTTTGGTGAAAAAAAATCCCATTAAGTGTATAATAATTGGTTCCTGTGATCACGGACAGATGTACACAAATGAACATGTACAAATGTGCACATGTGATCACGGACATATGTATGCAGACAATCATTGGGACATGTGATTTTACTGGGACATATGTGGGGGGACAGGTGTTTTTACTATATGGGGACATGTATTTTTGGGACATGTGTTTTACACTGTGTGTTACTATGCTGGTGATCAGTGTGTAAAAAGCTGTAAAAAACAGCTCATACACACTGATCACCAGCCGGCTGCAGCGATCCGCTCTCCTCACTGACAACTTATGTGTAAGGAGAGCCGATCGCCTAGCAACCGGCTCTCTGTTTACATCACACGATGGCTGTGATTGGACACGGTCTTCATGTGATCAGGAGGGCCAATCACAGAGCCCTCCTGCCCATCTGAGATGCACCGTGTCCGGGTGACACGAGCGCATCGGAATCACGCTGCTGAGCTGTACATATGCAGTGGCCGGGTGGGAAGTGGTTAAAATCAGTATTTTTTGCTAGAAAATTGCTTAGAACCCCCAAACATTATATATATATATATATATATATATATATATATATATATATATATATATATATATATATTAGCAAAGAATCTGTAGAATAACATGGCAGTCGTTGGAATATTTTATGTCGCACTGTATTTGTGCAGTGGTCTTTCAAAGCAATTTTTACATTTTTTGATGTCCCCTCCTGCTCCTTATGATAATGGCCGAGCGGCTCATTAGCCGCATCGTTTGTCATAATGAGAGAGCTGACCGTTAGCTCTAAGAAACGGTACCAGGTGATGCCTGCAGCTGCAGGCATCACCCCGGTACAACCACTTCAGCCAAATGACGTACAGGTATGTCATTTGGTGTGAAGTGGTTAATCTAATCCTTTTTATTTATGTTTAAATTGAATAAAAGTACCTGGATCTCGGAAGCTGGCAGGGTCCATCTCTACTGTGGGCATATCTCAAGCCCTGTTCTATATATCTGTAGCACTCACCCCCCGAAGGAGCTGCTGATTTTTATTGGGCTTACCGTTACCTCACCTTTTCACTGTGTCCGTCATAGAGGTCCCGTTAAAGAGTTGGCTAAAGAATATTGGCTCCGACACTTAGTCCTTTTTCCAAAGCTTTATTACAAAAACAGCAATTGCAATAGAGGCATAGAGGGATAAGGGGGATAAGGGGGATTCAGGTACCTTGTAATTGCGGGTTAGAGGTATCTCTTGAGCCAGCAGACAAACAGCTTCAAAACTGGATCCAGCACTCACCAGATAGGCCTCTCTCACTGACCTAGCAGCCGATGAGATGCTCAAAGTCAAAGTCTGCAACAGACTTGTCAACTTAACGGAATCCTTGGGCAATCCTCTGGCACAGGAATGCACAACCAGCAACTTGTTGTAAGAACTGTCACACAGTACCAGTTTCTTTCAGCCAGTCCGGCGGTACTGTGTGGTAGGTGGTAGGTGACCTGAGATGCATCCTCCAACTGAGTCTCCAGGCTCTTCTAGAGATACCAGCCTTATTGCTCGGTCCTCTCCTGAAAAGTCCTCCCCTGGATCCTCCAGTCGCTTGGCTTCTCCCTGCAGGCAAGACAGCACAGGACCACCCCTGGGTCAGTAGGCCCCAGGACTTCTGGGCCTACCCTTCAGTTGCAAAGCCTCAAGCCAGCCGGCCCTGAGACATAGAAAAATGCAGCACACACCTAAGGCCAGAAGGGCCATGAGGTCGGGATAGCGAACCCTGAAAATATGGCACCTGTACCTTAAGTACCCTTACCCAGAATGCACAGCGGGTAGACCACTCCCACCGGGCTGTTTCTGAGTAAAGGGGTATCCAATGCAATTAGCCTGTTGCATTTCCAACACTTACCGGTGATGACAGAGACACCCACGGCCAAGTAGAAACTAGCACAACCCAACTGAACTGGCACAGAAACCAGAACTTTGACACAATTAGTTTGAGCCAAACTGCAGCTTCAGACAAACTTTACAAAATTTACAAAAATATTAGCGTCTGCTCATTAGGAGCAGGGCGCTACATATCTATTTCCTGGCTGCTCTCTAAGACTCCAAGACTAGGAGGGAATATTGGCATCGATGAACAGAGAACAGAAATGGGAATTCTTCTTCAAAATGACTGTATATGAAAACACTGCTAAATACATTTCCATGGACAATATAGTTGTAAACCCTTTACACCCACTTTATACTACAGGCAAGTCTATAATTAGGCTTGCCTGTAGCTGCACTGGATATCTCCTAAACCTGCACGGTTTAGGAGATATCCCTGTATTTGCATGTGCCGAAGTCATGCGGCACATGCGCACTTAAGCCAACTGAAGCAATGGCACGTACGTGCCGTCGCTTCAGTTGTACTGTGCCATTCGAGGGGGGTCCCGCGTGCATGCGTAGGAGTGTTCTCATCGAGGCTCTGGCTAATCACACCACCGAAGCCGCGATACCCGGAAGCAAGCCCCGGGCAATGTCGGCGGCCTGAGGGGGAGACAAGGACAGCTGCGGGGGCTTCATTCTTGGGTAAGTAATTCATAATGAGCTAGTATGCTATGCATAATAGCTCTTTATGCCTTTATCTTGCAGGGTGTGGTTTTATAAATTTTTTTGCAGGAGGGTTTACTCCCTCTTTAATAGGCTAAAAATAAAACCTAAAATAAAATGTGGCTCATGACCAAAGTTAAAAAAAGCTATAAACAATGAGAAAAGGGCTTTTTAAAAAAAAAAAATTAAATTGAAGAAACACTATCATCATTTAAATGTTACAATGAACATAACACAATATGTCAAAAAGAAATCAAGGTTGCAAAAGATCAAAACGTGCAAAGATTGCGAAAGAGTGTAGGACAAACCCCCAAAAATTATATATATATATATATATATATATATATATATATATATACACACAATATATTAATAGTGAAAAGGTCAGGTCTGAGCATCTATGCCCCTTAAAAAATTATCTGGAGTGGGTGACTGGGGACAAAGCGAAGGCAAATTTATTAAATACCTTCTTCAGCTCTGTATATACAAAGGAGGAGCTCATGTCAAAAATGGGGATGATATTGACATAGCCCCAAATGAACCATTCTGCCTCAAAATTGATATGGTCCAGAAATATTTAGACAGGATAAATGTTAATAAAGCACCTTGACCAGGTGGCATACACCCATGTATCCTAAAATAATTGAACTCTGTCATTTCAAAGCCAGTGTTTCCAATTTTTAGTGACTCTTTAACCACTTCAATACCGGGCAGTTTAGTGTAGCCTACCTATAAATTGGAGGTCACATTAATTGGTGAGAGTCAGTCCTATAGGTGGTGGTGTCGCATTGTGTGAAAAGCACTAGGTGATTTGGATCAAGCATTTTTCACTAATGCTTGTGGAGAATTTTGCTTGCTCATTTTGGCAGATAATCAATCAGTTAGGAATTGGGGGGATTTTCCTGAATGACCAGTGTTGGTCATCTTACTTTAAAAAAGTAATTAGTTACATTACAAATTACTTCTCCCAAAAAAGTAATTGAGTTAGTAACTCAGTTACTACATTGGAAAAGTAATTAGTTACTCAGAAAAGTAACTGTGATTTTTTTTTTTTTTTTTATTCTTAGGGGCGGGTCTAGTATTACTGTAAGCAAGGGGTGCGTTCCCCCCTGCACGTCTATTTCCCCTCTGTACCCCCCTGCACGTCTGTTCCCCCCAACACATATATCTGTTTCCCCTCTGTACCCCACTACACATCTGTCCCCCCCACACACGTATATCTGTTCCCCCTCTGTACCCCACTACACGTCTGTCCCCCCCCCACACACATATATCTGTTCCCCCTCTGTACATCTGTCCCCCCCAAACTCACGGATCAGATCGTTGCTTGGATCAGAGTCACGGATCGGATCATTTTTCGGATCAGCAAATAATAATTGAATTTGCAAAAACCTGTAAAAATTCCACCACCATAAAGCCCCCACTGTAATATCCACGTCATCTCAACTGTAATATTGGCTGAGTATGGCTGGGTACGGCTGAGCATGGCTGGGTATCGCCGAGTATGGCTGGGTATTACCGTGTATTGCAGAGTATGGCTGGGTATGGCAGAGTATTGGCAGGGTGTTGCAGAGTATTGGCAGGGTGTTGCAGAGTATTGGCAGGGTGTTGCAGAGAATTGGCAGGGTGTTGCAGAGAATTGGCAGGGTGTTGCAGAGAATTGGCAGGGTGTTGCAGAGTATTGGCAGGGTGTTGCAGAGTATTGGCTGGGTATCGCAGAATATTGCAGAGTATGGCTGGGTATTACCGAGTATTGCAGAGTATGGCTGGGTATTACCGAGTATTGCAGAGTATGGCTGGGTATTACCGAGTATTGCAGAGTATGGCTGGGTATTACCGAGTATTGCAGAGTATTGCAGAGTATGGCTGGGTATTACAGAGTATTGCAGAGTATTGCAGAGTATGGCTGGGTATTACCGAGTATTGCAGAGTATGGCTGGGTATTACCGAGTATTGCAGAGTATTGCAGAGTATGGCTGGGTATTACAGAGTATGGCTGGGTATTACGGGGTATTGCAGAGTATGGCTGGGTATGGCAGAGTATTGCAGAGTATAGCTAGGTATTACGGGGTATTGCAGAGTATGGATGGGTATTACGGGGTATTGCAGAGTATGGCAGAGTATGGATGGGTATTACGGGGTATTGCAGAGTATGGCAGAGTATGGATGACTGCTATTGCATTTCATGGCACAAGCCTGAACACTGAACCCTCTCTGCACCATAGGCAAAAGCATGCATTGTTCGGTGGCCGAATGTGCAGCATCATATGTCGAATGGTTTGTGGCAGCAATTGCCCAGGTCATTGTACTGTACACTTCCCCCTCTCCCCTCCCCAGGTCATGTGTTACAAACTATCTCCGTAAAATTTTCACAGGCCCTATCCTAAAAGGGCAAATGAGTATTTGTTTCATAATATTCATTTCAGCAACTAAATTGTTAATGAACTTTGCTGATGTACCACATCATGAGTTTACTGAGCTCCGTGTTTCATCGTGCAAGCTGTCATATAGGGATGCACCTGGGAAGGCACAGTTATTAATTGCAGGCATGGCAACGGGTCCCCAACTACAAGAGATTATAGGGCTACACTGGCTTTTTCAGCATCAGAGAGCGTGAGCAAAACATACACTTCAGCTAATTCCCAGAATTATTCCAGATGGCTGATCCCAATGCAGGCAGCGTGAGCTAGACAAGAAAAAAAAAAATACAGCTTTGCATGACCAGAATAGTGGACATTTCTGCTAAGTGGTGCTGGTCTTTGGAGAAACTTAATGTATATGTAAACTCAAAGACAAAAATTTGTAGTATTGCATCTTACCAGATGTGGCGGCTGCATTAGTTTTTTCTTTTTTAACTTTTTTTTTCTTTTATTTGCTCTTAGTGACATACTTCTGGTCTAGGGGGGTAACCGAACCAAGATGCGTTGTCACCTTAGTAAAGGTAGTGTGTTAGGACTATATAACTCCTCCCTCTGCCATAACAAGGGGAGATGTTTTGTAGTTGATGGGAATACTGATACTGATAACTTTCTGCCTCTGAACTGTTATCAGCTCACAAAATTTCTGGCTGGATGAACAGCTATTTTTTGCACTTATTAAACAGATATAATATAATGATTTCAATGGTATATTTAACAGCCCAAAAGGTCAAAGGGAAGCAAATATGAGAAACGTATTGTTAGAGTTTACATACACTTTACCAATGTATTGCCTATTTAAACCATAAGACATAAGCAATGCCTTCTTCCAGCAATTTGTAGAGTTGTAGAATTCAATTTCTTTTGGGAGGTTGGTTAAAGGAAAAGTAGAGACATTTTGGCTCTACTTCTCCTGGGCAACACAGAAGTGCAGATCTTTCTGCACTCCTGTGACCCATTTTCAGCCTACCCACATATTTCTCGGGGTGGCCAGGCATCCCCTATGCGATTGCCCCCTTTATGGCAGCCGGCATCTCTTCTCACTTGCTTATTGCACAACCCACTGCAGAGCCAACTGAAGCCACCCACTCAGCTCTGACAATATCATTGACACAGGAAAGGAGGAGGAGGGAAACCGCTCTGCAGCAGCCGCACTGATCTAAGAACTGTAATTTTATGGAAGGGGGGTTGGGCGGGCAGGTAACAAATATGTACGTTGGTAGGAGTGATTTTGAGCAGGAGAGTTAGTGAGAGAACGTTGTCCTAGGTGGGGGGGATGGGGGGTTTGGATTTAAAATCTGACTAACCCCCAACCTCACCTTCTACCACAAGTCCTTCCCACTCCCAAAGTGCCCTCCCACCCATATCCTCTTACCTCCTCCCTCAAAACGAAGTGATGCCGGCTGCCACAGAGTGGGTGATTGCAGTATCCGAGACCCAGAGCATCATGCCCATGCCAGCACGCCCCTGCCAGGCAGGTTAGTGGAACCAAGTGCCAGAACTTCTTCTGGCTCTGAGTCTCAGCCTGGATTCGTGGGAAGATGGTATTTTGATCAAATCTTAGGAAATTCGCACAAAATCCGGGGATTGGGGGAGTAGGGTTTTTTGATATAGTAACGTGGGGGAGAGAATTTCTTGTGGGCAAAATGTTTGCTCTCTCTTGACCCCTACACTGTGCGTTACACACCCCTTATGCACTCTGCTTTGTAATCCTGTCTCCTACTATGTATTACACATTCCTGTCCCCTGCATTCTGTGCATTACATACTCCTGACCCCTGCATTATGTACTTCTGGGCCCTGCTCTGTGAGTATCATGTACTCGTAAACTCGACACTGACAACAGGACTGTGCATTACATACTCCCAATCCTTGGAACATATGGAATTATAGACCTTGAACCCCTGCACTCTGTGTTGTGTCCTAAATCTGATCCTGCAGCACTCTCTGTGTATTGAACACCCTGACCCCTGCACTCTGCCTTACAGACTCTTGCACAATGTATAATATGCTATACATTCCATACTTCTCACTAAAGTGTTCATTGTGTCTTCAGTTGCTGGTTGCTAAGCAGCCTTGACTATTTTAATTAAGTTATTCTATAAGGTAGGCTCAGACAAAGTGTTAGCTCTCTGTCTATTCAATGTGCGCAAAACCATATGTAACGGAAGCTCTTTGTTTTTTTTATTGTTCTGGGATTTATATGAGGCTTGTGGTACAGCAGTCAAAGCATATATTATGGGTACAGGGAAGCCCATATTTTCTAAAGTTGGGGAGTATGATAGTGGGACGTGGCTTTCTTCAACAGTCTTGTGTCTCGTCCCAGCAAGGGCCCTCCAGCCAGCTGCTCTTAGCAGGTATGATCAGTTGGTTTTGATCACTGTTGGTAGTTTGTTCCAACAGCCTCTGACCACTTCTCCCCGCTGCATAGGCAGAAATAGAATTCCTTGTCTAAGCCAAATATTCATGTTTATAGATCAATTGATTGTCAGTTGTGTCTGTCGGTGGTCAAACTGCCGCAACACATCTGACCACCCTGTCTGCCTCCATTCAGATAAAAATTGTTTTCTTCATCAACATGTAGAAGGATGCAGCAGTATAAAAATTTTGTTTTTTTATATACTTCACTATACTTGTATTTACATGCACTAACACATACTAATATCAGCTTACAGCCACATGTGGTCTAGTGTGAGGCAGGGGCACTAATTTGCCTCTTTCTGTGCCCTTTTGGCTGTATGAACAGTATGAAAAGTATGAACAGTGTGTCACTGTGTTGCTGTAACACTCATGTTTTACTATGCGTTCCTGCAGCACACATGTGAAATGGCCATTATTGTCACATGATTGAAAATGGTACTTTTGTCATGGCATTAGTAATGGGGAATGGTGGACAAAAAATTGGGTAAATGATCTCCACAAAAAATTGGGTAAATGGTTGTTAAAGCTAAACCTCAGGCTCCGTTCTCTCCAGTGTTCTCCTCCCCTCTCACTATGGTTGTTTGTTACTTCCAAAAAAATAATAATAAGGTATGTAAACCCAAAAGGGGTTAAATATGAATTCCAGATATGGGAATTGGAATACAGAATTCCAGCTTAGACTATTGTAACACTTGCCATATCTGAAACCTGTAGGCCTCATGCACACTAGGCTTCCCTAAATGCCTTTCTCCTGGCAAGAGAAAAGCAGCATCAAAAACGAGCCTTAAACAGTTTTTTTTTTAAACGCGTTTAGCTGCTTTTAAGCGCGTCAAAAGCTTGGGCATTATTTCCTTGACCAGAATATTAATTCATTCTAGCCATTTAAAATAATAAACTCCCCAGCACTTAAAGCGGTTCTGCACCGGGGTTTTTTTTTTTTTTTTTTTTTGGGGGGAATATGCTAAGGGGTAATAGGAAAATTAGGGGACTCACGTGTTCCATCTTCATTCGTGATCGCTGCCGGTTTTCGTCCGATGAAGTTCTTTATCTTCTTCTTTTGTGCTGGGGGCCATCTTGCCTGTGGGCATGTGAAACCCCACAGGCACTTTAGATGGCCCAGCATGCACCGCCGTTACTCGCACGTGCGTCCGAGTCCGAAGATGTGTCCGAAATCTCGCGAGATTTCGGAAGATGTGCCCGAAATCTTGCGAGATTTCGGAAGATGCCCGCACAGGCTCCTGGGATCAATGACACCAGATCGCAGGAGACAGTGCGTCGTGACGAGGATCCCCGCACAGACCCCGCCCACCCCCGCAGAGACAGAGGACCGGAAGTCATCGATTACAAGGTAAGTGAAAAAAAAAAAACACATTTTTATTTAGTACTCTTTGCCTGATTTGGAAGGCAAAGAGATTTACTAAATAAAATGTGTGCAGAACCGTTTTAAGCTTGTTTAGACATGTTTACCTTTCGTTTTTTTTTTTTTGCCAAAACGCTCCTGCCTATAAACGCCTATGTGTGCACGGACACATAGGCTAACATTAAGGGGCATTTAGAGGCAGGAAATAAAGCCAAGACGCCTCCTAGAAGCTGTGTTTAAAACGCCCAGTGTAAATGAGGCCTTAAAGCAGGGCTCCACTGGATATTTAAAAAAATGTTTGGTACACAGTAAAAACAATGACACATAAACAGTTGCAAACTCACTTTTTGGTAGATTTAGATTGCCCGATGTCCGTTTTCATAGAAAATAATAACTTATAAAATAATATACAGTGCCTTGCGAAAGTATTCGGCCCCCTTGAACTTTTCAAGCTTTTGCCACATTTCAGGCTTCAAACATAAAAATATAAAATTTTAATTTTTTGTGAAGAATCACCAACAAGTGGGACACAATTGTGAAGTGGAACGAAATCTATTGGATATTTTAAACTTTTTTAGCAAATAAAAAACTGAAAAGTGGTGCGTGCAAAATTATTCGGCCCCTTTACTTTCAGTGCAGCAAACTCACTCCAGAAGTTCAGCGAGGATCTCTGAATGATCCAATGTTGTCCTAAATGACTGATGGTGATAAATAGAATCCACCTGTGTGTAATCAAGTCTCTGTATAAATGCACCTGCTCTCTGATAGTCTCAGGGTTCTGTTGAAAGCGCAGAGAGCATCATGAAGACCAAGGAACACACCAGGCAGGTCCGTAATACTGTTGCGGAGAAGTTTAATGCTGGATTTGGATACAAAAAGATTTCCCAAGCTTTAAACATCCCAAGGAGCACTGTGCAAGCGATCATTTTGAAATGGAAGTGAAATGGAGTATCAGACCACTGCAAATCTACCAAGACCTGGCTGTCCCTCTAAACGTTCAGCTCAGACAAGGAGAAGACTGATCAGAGATGCAGCCAAGAGGCCCATGATCACTCTGGATGAACTGCAGAGAACTACAGCTGAGGTGGGAGAGTCTGTCCATAGGACAACAATCAGTCGTACACTGCACAAATCTGGCCTTTATGGAAGAGTGGCAAGAAGAAAGCCATTTCTCAAAGATATCCATAAAAAGTCTCGTCTAAAGTTTGCCACAAGCCACCTTGGAGACACACCAAACATGTGGAAGAAGGTGCTCTGGTCCGATGAAACCAAAATCGAACTTTTTGCCCACAATGCAAAACGATATGTTTGGCGTAAAAGCAACACAGCTCATCACCCTCAACACACCATCCCCACTGTCAAACATGGTGTTGGCAGCATCATGGTTTGGGCCTGCTTTTCTTCAGCAGGGACAGGGAAGATGGTTAAAATTGAGGGGAAGATGGATGCAGCCAAATACAGGACCATTCTGTATGAAAACCTGTTGGAGTCTGCAAAAGACCTGAAAGTGGGACAGAGATTTATCTTCCAACAAGTCAATGATCCCAAACATACAGCAAGATCTACAAAGGAATGGTTCACAAATAAACATATCCAGGTGTTAGAATGGCCAAGTCAAAGTCCAGACCTGAATCCAATCGAGAATCTGTGGAAAGACCTGAAAACTGCTGTTCACAAACGCTCTCCATCCAACCTCACTGAGCTCGAGCTGTTTTGCAATGAAGAACGGGCAAGAATTTCAGTCTCTCGATGTGCAAAACTGATAGAGACATACCCCAAGCGACTTGCAGCTGTAATCGCAGCAAAAGGTGGCTCTACAAAGTATTAACGCAAGGGGGCCGAATAATTTTGCACGCCCCACTTTTCATTTTTTTATTAGTTAAAAAAGTTTCAACAATCCAATAGATTTCGTTCCACTTCACAATTGTGTCCCACTTGTTGGCGATTCTTCACAAAAAATTTAAATTTTATATCTTTATGTTTTGAAGCCTGAAATGTGGCAAAAGGTTGCAAAGTTCAAGGGGGCCGAATACTTTCGCAAGGCACTGTATTCATCTTGCTTGTGGGCATGTGAAGCCCACAAGCATTTACTTCTTTATTCCCTAGATTCCAGCTTCCGGCATGCCTCGCTCCCACGCATGCTCACTAGTTCCTTTGTTGAGCGTCGTAGTTGCCATCACAGCGCCCTCTTGTGATGCAAATAAAGATTTAGTAGGATAGTGGATATTAGGAGGAGAGCGCAGCAGAGGACAGGTAAGGAAATAGAACCTGTCTGTCTGCCTTGCCCTCGCTTACAATGGAGAAATTTGCGTCACTTCCTCGACATCCCGCAAGAACTCGCGGCAGGCCCCCGCAGCGACTCCTGGGAATGATGACAGGAGCTCCCAGGAGACATTGCAGCTAAAAAGGAAATTGCGAAATAGCCCCAATTGACCCGCCCATATCCGCAGATAACAGAGACAGGAAGCAGAGAAGGGCATTGAAAAAACATAGGTACCGAAAAAAAAAAACAGTTTTTAACTAAATACATTAACGGCATGTGATTGAGCTAAACATATAAAATAGGGTGGCGCTCAGCTTTAACATGTTTGGGCTTACATATAAAGATACTCCTTGTTTAACTACCACTCGGACTTACGACCAGCTCTCCCCACCTGAACGACGTGCTATACATCATTGTATTGTACAGTACAGAATTTTCATTTGTGTTCTTTACTTATGCAAATTAAAACAACGTTATTGACCTGGAGTTGTGTGGTGAGACCTTTTTTTTCACAATACAGTACAGTATAGTAGTTAAGAATGCTTAAAATATTGATTACTTGTGATTCCTCCTTTAACAACCAATTTGTTTAATGACATGGTCGTTGGAACGGAACCTGGTCATTAAGTGAGCAGTACCTGTACTTTATTCATAATAGCTGGGCAACCAAGGAGCCCTGGACCTGTCTGTGTCTACGAATTCTACTGGCAAAGCTATTAATAGTTGCTCTTCTGGTTCCATCACTGAATGCTGTTTAATCCCAAAATAACGAATTGAAATGCGGCCTTGTACATGTTGCGTAACGTGGATATCATACTCTTATAGTAAGAGTAAATAAAAAGCTGTTATGGTTTTGTAGTCAGAGGGTTAACCGTAATAGTGGTGCAGATGGCTTGGGCCTGCAGATGTTTCTATCAGATGTAAATATGGACCCGTGATACTTCTAGAGTGAAGGATGACATTGAGAGGAGGTACAAAGTCCACAAGACTATTGCCTCATTGCAGGGTGACCATCTGGGACTCCTCGCCCTTCCTCTGCAGGGTCACACAGGAAAGATCGTGTGCAAATATACAAAGACTGAAATATCACATGATGTTTATTCTTCAAACACCGGCAAACCACGGTTGTATTTTGGGAGATGCCTTGAAAGTACACACAAACAGTACATAGAACTGACAGGTTATGGCAGTGCCAAGAAGGAAATGTTCTTCTGCTATAATAGATGATAATCAGCGAAAGCATCCGATACCTGTGAGAAACCTAGTCCTTTAAAGTAGACCTGTCATTCCAGGCTATAAATAGCTTGTCTAATGTTTATATATATTTTTTTAATTTCATTTGCCTCTGTGAAATCATTACCAACCCCTATTTTTATGTAAACCTATGTAGACAAAGGTAGACAAAAGTCAACAAATGTGACATTTATTCCTTCCGTGGAAGAAGAAAATGTTAAGGCTGAAGTTTAATCTGCTTATATTTTTCTATTTTTTTTAAATTCCTTTCTGTTTTCATTACATACAGTGATGTCATCACTTGGTCCCTGTGCTTCTTTATGCAATGCAAGCAGACTATGTCTGGTAGGAGGGTACATGGTTTCCTAAAACAAACATTGCAGCACCCTGTCTCAAGAACCCTCATCCATAATGCATGCAGGCACTTGGGAGGAGTTATGCAAATATACAAAATACCTTGCTGGGCGACCCTTGGTTCACATCTATGTTTTTTTTTTTCTCAGTTTGCATTTTGCAGTAAGCCAATACAGTCTATTTAAAATAGTTTCCTATGGTTCTAGTTCACATCTGTGTGCTTTGAGCTGGCGCGTTTTTTGAAAAGGGTCAGAGACTTTTCTTACCGCAGCAGATTGCGTTTTTCCTGTAATAGATTTCAATGGACCTGCACCAAAAACGCAAGTGTTGCATCAAAGTCGATGAAAGTAGTGCAGGAACATTTGTGTCCAAAGTTTTATGTTAGGGTCAAGGGCTAGGGTTAGAGTTAGGGGTAGCGATAATTGTTAGGGTTAGCATGCTAACCCTAATGATTACTGCTAACGCTTACCCTAATGATTACCGCTTACCCTAATTATTACCGCTTACCCTAATGATTTCCGCTAATGTTAACCTTAATAATTACCGCTAACCCAATGATTATTGCTAATGATTACCGCTAACGCTAACCTTAATGATTACCACTAACCCTGAACCCAATGATTACCACAAGCCCTAAATCTAACGATTGCCGCTAACCCAATTTAATCGAACCCCTTAATTCTAACCCTAACATGCGAGTTTGGATATATAAAGGTTCCTGCACTAACTTGATGAGACTTTGCCACAATTTGAGTGCCAGAGAGTGTAAAGTCTCATCACAGTTGCACTCCCTGAACAAAACTGTCATACTTTCCTATTAGCCAAAAACACATCAATAACGCAAAATGCACTGGAAAAACACATCAATAGCAGCACGCATAGGGGTGAACCTAGCATGAATGTCAGTCTGGAGGGGTGGGCGTTTCTAAGCAGGCTGTATTGGCATGTAGACTGCCCAAGGTAACGCCCATATGTGATGCTGAGTCTCCATGATTCAAAAAACTGAATTTGAATGAATGAAAGGGGTGGGTTAGGAACAGTAATGCTGGGAAGGAAGGGGCAAGATGATGCTGGACATTCAGTAAATGAGGCAGACTCGATCTGACCTGCTGCAACTTCTAATGCAAACTGAGGAAAATCAGAATAGGCAATCAGAGTCAGCAATTTCAGTAAGCCTTATGCCGCGTACACACGATCGGAAATTCGGCCAGAAAAGGACCGATGAGAGCTTTTGGTCGGAAAACGCGTCTGCGTGTATGTTCCATCAAACTTTTGCTGGTGGAATTCCAGGCAGCAAAAGATTGAGAGCATGTTCTCAATTTTTCGGTCGGAAAAGTTCCGATCGGAAATTCCGATCGTCTGTACCAATTCCGATGCACAAAATTCCTACGCATGCTCGAAAACAATTTGACGCATGCTCGGAAGCATTGAACTTCATTTTCTCGGCTCGTCGTAGTGTTGTACGTCACCGCGTTCTTGGCGGTCGAAAGTTCAGCAAACTTTTGTGTGACTGTGTGTATGCAAGCCAAACTTGAGCGGAATTTCCGGCGGAAAAACAAGCCAAGATTTTTCTGACGGAAATTCTGCTCGTATGTACGCGGCATTAGGTTCTGTGTTGATGGGCTTTTGCTTTCCTGTGCAAGTCTATGGAAATGTGAAACCAGCTTGAAGCAAGTCAAATGCAAGTCAGTAGAAGGTCAATTGCACCTGTCAATGTCTCTGATGTCAAACTAAAGCCATTAACACCAGCTCAAAGCTCATTGACACAAGCCTCAACAGTGCAACTGACATTTCCGGAAATGTCAGTCTCCAGTAATCCCATAGTGGTTCTCCGGATGACTGTGTCCTGCAGTGATGCAGCAGTCAGCGGGAGGACCAATAAGCTGCAGCAGCAGAAAAGGAACAACTCCCTGAGAAATGCCATGCACCCATGCATGTAGACAAGAAGTGTCAGGAGACTGGCAGCACTTTGATGCCACTTAGGGTACTGGTAAAAATACTGATTTTATTAACCTAAACTACAATTGCTACACAGTGCTTTAAAAAACTAGATGTCATCTAGTTAGGGTTTACATAAACTGTAGTTGAATGGGGGTATAGGGGTGAGTATAATAATTTTAATTATACATGTATATATTTTTTTTTATGTTTTTTTTTTTTTTTTTAAATAAAACCCATAAATATCCTATTCAACAATCATTCTCACTATAGATTTGGAAAATTAAAAACAACAATTTGTTGCATTGCAATCTCACCATGACTGCTTCAGTGAACATTATGCAGAGCTTGTTATCGAGGGTCATGATCTCCTAAATGTTTTTTTTTTTATTATTATTCCAGTCTAAGTCTAGTATAAGCTAGCAGTTATCTAAATTGAATCTCATTTTACAGTTACTAGAAAATGCATCTGCAACCAGGCAGCAAAAAACAGGCAGTGTTAGTTTAGGGTCAGATGTGATATCCACCATGTCACCATCTCAAGGTCATTATTATACATACAGAACACATCAGAGTGGATTTACTAAACTCAAAATAGACTGTACACTTTGCAATTGCTCCAGAGCTTAGTAAATGAGGGGAGGATCTGATGACTTGCGTCATCCAATTATGTGCAAGTAAAAATGCTGTGTTTTTTTTAGTTTCCAGCATGTGATTGGGTATTCTTTGCAAAGTAAAGCTTCATCTCATTTACTAAGCTCTGGAGCAATTGTAAAGTGCACGGTCTATTTGCCTTTTGTAAATACACCTTGTTTTTCTGCAGTTTTTTTTCTTTTTTAAACATAGTCCTAAACTGCTAAATCATCATTTACCTTCACATTTTATTAAACAATGACAGATTGTAAATGTATATATACAATGTGTGTTTGTGTGTATATTATATATATATATATAAGGGTCATCCCAGAGCAGATTTTAGCAACCATAGTACATCTTCTGATAGTAGCCATATGGATTTTGGACTTGGCTTATTAAAGAGCAAAGGTAATCCATATAAACACAATGGAAATGAGCTTCCATCAAGACTATCATAAATTGTTGCTAGGGGGTTCTGAGTTATTTGCATTGCTACAAAATGAACAAAAAAACCAAAGGGTCATTGGGTCTGATGTATCAATCTGTAGAGAGGCAGGACTCGGGTAAGTAAACACTGTAGCTCCTGTTAACCTCCATTCTAAATGTGTTTAATGTTTACAAAGTGAACCCGTGTCTAGACCAATGTTTCGCAACCTTTTTTCAGTCAAGGCACCTTTTAAAATGATGCACGATCTCAAGGCACCCCATTCTAAGATGTAAAAAACAAAACGAAAGGTTTTACATATCGCATAAACATCCACAGATTTACGACACCCAATGTTAGAGGTGATTTATTCTTCCAAAGCAAATACACCTTTGCATACTGGTGCTGACTAGTATTCCAATGTTTCTCTTCTCCCTCAGTTTCTCTCTCTGCGAACGTGACCCTAGTGCTGACAGAGACGAAGGGCCAAACAAGAATGCTGTGCAGGTGCCTGATGTTCTCCTTGTCAAAGGACAACATAATTGGTTGTTTGGAGACCGGCGGCTGAAAGGTTGTAATAGAGCACAGTGAAAATCTGTGGCTTTGTGTAAATAAAAGGCAGGATTGATGCGCTTGCTGGCTTAATTACATTTTTTGGGCAATTTTTAGACATTTTCCTAAGGCACCCCTGAAGAAATCTGAAGGCACCCTGGTTGAAAAAGGCTGATCTAGACTATGCACTCTAATATTTACATATTCTGAACAGTAAAAGCTTTTTAAAACAAGCCCTCATTTACCTCTGTAGCTATAGGCATTATGCATACTTGCACAATATGGCAAGAGCTTATTCCTACCAAAGAAAGTTTAATTCTGCTTTAAAATGAACACTGATCAAATTAGAAGGAAGTTTTTTTTTTTTTTTTTTTTTACATCCTTTTGTCTATTTTCCCTGCATGAAACTATTTGTAAGGTAATATCGCCAAAAGATAGTTTGTCTCTAGCCTCCGATCAACCATGCATGGTATTACTTTGTTACCTTAACGTAGACATTCAGGCTATACAGGTTGACATTCACCCTTAAAATACTGTAGAGCTCCACCCTATTTGTAATCTTTGGCCCCTGGCATTGCTGATCGCAAAATAAGGAATGTTTGCAATTTAGTTTTTCCTAAGCATATTAACTGTAGGCTAAATCTAGCTCTCCATTTCCATAGTACCTCGCCGCTATGAGGTAGGTCATATCCTGCTGCCCGTTGGCTCCTGGGATATAAGAGTTTATCAATCCTAGAAGCGTGGTATGCTAGTTTTCTTACAGGTTTTATATATTAATTGTCATAAAAATGCAGCAAGAAGTTCCTCTGATGCTACCATTGCTTTGGCAACCTCCAATACAACAGATGCGCGACATCAGAAGGTGCATGCTGGGTAGTTAGCAGCACCGTATCCCAGAAGAAACTGCTAGTGGGCTTCTCACAATGAAGATGGGAGCTTGCATGTCACAGAGGCTACAGTGGGTACATTTAATAACTAAATAACAGAAAAGATTACATGTACAGCATATGCCAGAGTAAATTAGATAAACTGCGACTTTCATGGGAGTGTTTTTACAGGGAAAAAAAAAAGTACTGGAACTTCTCTTTAATCACAAAACACTAGCATAAAACTTCCCTATATGAGCATGTGACTTCATAACCCTGGCCCCTCTGTGTGATGCGTGGCTGGTTGGAAGAGACCCTCTCTCCCTCTAACAGAGCAGTGGATGTTGGTGGGTTCTACACTGTTGTTGGTCTTGCACATCGCACTTTGCAGTCACATGGTTACATAAGAAAAATTAGGAAAAGAAAACATTTACATTGTTTTTTGTCCTTAATTGTATGCAGCAGCATTTAAAGGGTGGTTAACATATAGCCTAAACCTAAAATACCCTATGTAAAATCAATAGATCCATAATTAAAATTCAAAAATTTCTTTGATTCATGAACAGCATTTCGTTGCAGCAGCTGAAGTAGTAAGATCCACCTGGAGCTATGGCCCCCAATACCCCTGGATCAATTGTTACATTCAAAGGGTCATTTTTTTCTGGGACACAATATGAGGTCATTGCAAAAATAATGTTTTAAGCAGCATACATGGCTTGGGGTGTGCTCTATTTAGGGTTCGAGTTAAAGCGGAGGTTCACACAAAAATTGAACCTCTGCTTTTTGGAACCCCCCCCCCTCTGGTGTTACATTTGGCACCTTTCAGTGGGGAGGGGTGTGCAGATACCTGTCTAAGACAGGTATTTGCACTCACTTCCTGACATAGACTCCCACGGGAGTCTATGCCTCTTCCCGTCCCGCCGCGCTGTCTGCTGGGGGACACACAGGTCTCAGAGACAGCAGGGACCATTCATATTGCGCTGCACGACTCGCGCATGCGCAGTAGGGAACTGGGAAGTGAAGTCGCAAGGCTTAATTTCCTGATTCCCATACCGAAGATGGCGGCGGCAGCAACCGAGGACCGAGGGATAGTTCGGCCTCGGGTGCCGACATCGCTGGAGCCTGTGACAGGTTAGTGTCCTTATTTTAAGAGTCAGCAGCTGCAGTATTTGTAGCTGTTGACTTTTTAAAAAAATAAAATTTGCGGGACTCCCGCTTTAAAGCACCAAATTATTTGTGTCTATGGGCTTCTGAGATATAAATCCAGCCCTGTGCATGTTCCTTTATGATGTATACACAGTACTGTGCAAATGTTTTAGACTGATGTGAAAAGTATATATGATTAAAGTGTTAAACACTATCCACGAGGGAAATTGGGAATGGCGAGGAGCACCAGGGTTTTGTGATAACCAAAAGATAACAAGGTAAGTATAAACACAAAATTAGCATAAGAACACATTTTTTATTAGAAAAGCTAAAATATCCCCTCTACAATGGAGTTGGGGAATTTGACTAAACATTCAAGTGTATATGAGTACAGTATATGACATGTAACAAATATACAAAATTACATAAAATCAATATCATCCACTTTGAATGGGTATGCTGAATGGTGCGTTGGGGTACCATTGGGTAGCACATCAGAGAATTTTCTAGAACAAATACATATATTTGAATATAGTAAATCTAGAAAATGTAAAAATCTAAAATATTCAAAAAACGCGCAAGAAATCCAGTTGTAAACAACTTACATAAGTTCATAAAATATATCAAACACAGAAAGATAAATGATGCTGGAGATCGCCCAAGACAAAAGAGGTGCAAAAGACAGCTCGAGGGAAAAGGAAGGATACAGCCCATGTGTCCCAGGCACAAGGGATACTAGCCAAAATGTATAAATTGTTTGCCTGGCAAAAAATAATAATAAAATAATGCAATATGTACAAATGTATTCCATCCTTACAAAAAAATAAATCTATGGCAACCATACCTTATACAACAGGTATATCAATCAGGTATATTGCCAAAGAGATGATAGCTGTGGACCACATGTGGGGTAGTGGGGTATTTGTAAGGGTACATAGTGGAACTGTGGATCAAAAAGTGTTGTCAAACAAAAGAAACTAGAGTCGCAAAAAGCAGCATAAAAGAGCCCTTAGATGTCAAAAGATGTTAAACTGTGAAAAAGCATCAGGGTCCGGCGATTCAAAAAAACTCCACTTACCAACACAAAGTGTGACAACAGAACCAAAAGATCTCCACTGTCAATACTGCGCCTCCATTCAGTACCTGCTCAAAAGAGACAGGTGATGGTGGGCGGTGTAAAAATGGAGTAAGACAGATCATGTGCACAAATTGGGCCAATGTCTATGGTGCAATTGGCACCAAAATACACCCTTTCACAGCTGTGGCAATGACTGGATAATGGGAGAGAGTCTCTCCTTGATTCCACGCCGTGTAGACAAGAAAGTGTCCCACCGGACATGACGTCATGTTGGATACTGGAGCAGAGATAAGGAAATAGACAGCACCGACACGCAGGAGCCAGGGAAGAGTGACACATTCCCTGTGGGGAGCATAAAGGGCAAACAAAGGTGCCCATTGTATAGCCCTATAGGAACCACAGGAAATGTGTCACTCGTCCCTGGCTCGTTCGTGTCGGCGCTGTCTATTTCCTTATCTCCACCGGTGTCCAACATAGCGGCATTATTGGTTCCGGCTGTGATGTCACATCCGGCTGGACACTTTTCGGTCTAGACAGCGGGGTATCAAGGAGAGACTTTCTCTCCCATTAGCCCATTAGCCAGTCATATTTGTTACATGCCATATACACTTGAATGTTTAGTCAAATTCCCTGACTCCATTGTGGAGGGGATATTTTAGCTTTTCTAATATTTTTTCTTTTGCCAATTTCGTGTTTATACTTACCTTGTTGTTTTTTTGGTATCACAAAACCCCAGTGCTCCTCACCATTCCCCATTTCTCTAGTGGATAGTATTTTATACATAATTTGGGGTTGATACCCATGATTGTCCGTATGTGGGATATTTACATGATTAAAGTGTTTGAAAACCCTCACATATACCCAGTGAAATGACTGGTGATACATGGGGATGAAACAAATATGCCTACATAAGTTGTACGTGTTTATCTACAATCTCCTAAAACACATTTTACATAGCATCTGTCAGCTCTGAAAAGCAGGGGGCAGGGTTCTGAAGTCTCTCAGTGCACATCTTAGCAAGGAGAGCTCTAAGCCTTGATTGGAAGGAAGGGACACATGCCCCTTCACATAGTACACTTTGAACATGCAGAACTGAGGATATGAATCACAGGCTGTGTGCTGGAGCTCTCCCCCCATCATCTATTTATCTCTTAGTGTTTGGAAAACCTGTCAGAAGTGACTCATGCAGATAACAGATTAAGGAGGCAGTAGAAATTCCACTCAGTGCTTTGAATAGACAAGTACACCGAATAGAAGGATGTTCTCTGTTCATATTTCATATCAGAGGTTTACAACCACTTTAAACAAATATACCAAACAGATGCTAATGATCAACAAGATAACAGGTAGGTTAAAATACAATCATTAAAGTTTATGTGAACGCTTACCTTGTAAAACAACCCATTCAGTTTATAAAAATAAAGGCAAGGCAAAACATTTGTGTATATAGTATTTTAAAAAAAAAATATATAAATAGCTTTATTTATATTTATATATATATATATATATATATATATTCACATGGCTTCTGTTCTCAGCTACATAAGAGGCTTACAGAGGTAGGGGAGGTGTATTTATGGTCTGTGTGGAGATTATCTGTTCAAATGTGAGGCTATAGGTCCTTAAGGCCCGTACACACCATACAAAAATCGAATGGAAAAATTCATACGACGAGCTGTCTGCCGATTTTCGTATCGTTGGTACGGTGCTTTCGCCAGCCGATTTGGCTTTTTTTGTCAGACAAAAGCTGGATGTGCAGACTATACATTTTTTGTCAGATGTGAACTTAACGTCCGATTTTCGTTTCATCAGTACAGTTTTCGTACGAAAAAAAATTGTAAGAGCAAGACTACACATGCTCAGAAACGAAAGAATACATACAAACCTATTGAACACATTACGTCACTTCTGACGCTGTAGTCTGCCGTATGAAAGTGCCCAACCTGCGGCCCTTTGACACTTATTGTGTGTCCCTCAGTGCCACTGCAGGCAGCAGTCTGTGTTTGCCTGATCTGAGTAGTTATATAGAAAATATTCATTAGACTGACTTCTAGTAGTTTGGTTTATGTTGGAATTCAACATTAATTAATATCACATTTTCTGGATTTTCTACATATGTTTCCTATTGCCAAGATCAGCCATGCTGACACTTGGAGTCCCACAGTTTTAAAAGGTACAGAGGAATGTGGCCCCAAACAGAAACTGCATAGCAAAAGGGTTTGTCTCCAGCCCACCTGGTGTGCTAGAAGCTTCAAATAGATTGATGACAAAGACGGCCCAGGGCGCATGGACTGCAATACTGCCCCAGAGGCCAAGTATGGCAGGACAGTCAGTAATATAAGGAGGTTGTCATGTGAACACTGATTGGTCCAAAGCAAATGGGACTGGCAATGGCAGGGGGTTTGGATTGTGTGTGATTGTAAAAAAGGTTTGTTACAGAGAGCTTTCTCTTTTCGCTGCACAGCCTTGCCATGAGGCTGTATCTCTGCCATCTTGGGACCTTGCTCTGACTGATGGCTTGGGCCTAAAACCATGTGGCCCAGACCCCTTTTATCATCCAGAACCAGCCGATGAAACCATATGTGATAATTATCTTGTATTATATATTTGCTTGTTGTTATATGTTGTAGATATCTGCTGTTTGTGATATTGTAATGTCTTTTAATACTTTGTTAGCTTTCCTAATTTCTTGGGAAATAAGATAGTGTTTTACTAGCAGCAGTTTACTGTTACTGTTTTACTAGCAGCAGTTTGTGTGTTTTCATAACTAACTTTATATTAATGTGCCTAGCAGGGTTTTATAAACTAGCTAACTATGGGTATAGACAAGTCAATAGTAGTTTGTATATTACCGCATGTCCTTCAGTTTATGTCTTATACACTGTTACTTTTTTAAGTACAGTCCATTCCCTGCCTGTGCTGACTGTTATCAGTAAATTGTTCTTAGTGATTTCTGTGGACTACAAAACACCTCCTTCCTTTAAAGTAAGAAAAAGCAAGGGACCTGTTCTGTTGTCTTGTTCTTATTTGCTTATTTATAGATAGGCCTCATTTACACTAGCGTACCAATCCGATGTTGAAATCGATGAGAGGCGGCTGTCTGCACGGACCTGCATGTGCATCCTGAAGTGCACAACTGTACAGATCTGATGCATGCATCAGGACAGACAGACTTGATTCTGATCTGTGCATTGGACTGCACAAATGTTCACTCCAGGATGTGCATGGAGGTCTATGCACCCGGCCACCTGTCATTGATTTCAACAAGCTGCCTACATGCCCCTGCATGGAACACCTTTTGCATCCTCCTGAGAGGCTGAAGATAACCCTTTGCATGGGTGCACAGATCTCTACGCCCGTGTAAATGAGGTCATACACTACAGCGAGTGAGCGTTTTTTATCCTAGGATAGTGTGTTTCCTGCTGGATGACCAGATGAAAATGTCAACCACAGTTTCTCTGCTATCATTGACTTCAGTGCTGGCTGTGCTTTTGCAGTGAACACCCATAAACTTGGACCATACTTCGAGTCTCTCTAGTTCAGCAGTTGCCAACCTTTTCTATTCCCCACACCCCTAAGAAATATTTGATTTAATGTTCGCACCCCAACAAAAATATCCTATTTTGTGAATGAAGTCTATTATTTTCTGATTTTTGAACTACAAATTGAACCACATACAATACTGTGGGGGTACAAATTAAACAAACAAAAGCTTTAGGGCCAGTTCACACCAGACGCAGTTCCGTGCGCTTTTTTTTCTGCACTAAAAATGCATGCACAGTGTTTTCCATGAATTCCAATGGCTCTAGTTCACATCATGCAGTCAGTTTCTGGTGAGTGTATTGGTGCAGAAAAAACGGAACTGCACGGAACTGCATCTGGTATGAACTGGCCCTTAAACTAATTGAGCAATTCAATTCTAATTTATTCATAAAAGGTAAAATCCATCCATTGTGAACAAAAGTTCAATGGGTTTGATTTACTAAAGGCAAACATTTACAAAAGGCATTTTGCAAGTGCAGATGCACTAAGTTTCCTTTGTAAATGTGATAAAGCTTCACTGTAAAGATTATCAAATCAGGTGCAAGGAAAATAACAAAACAAAAAAAATGTTGCTTGCACATGATTGGATGATGGATAGCAGCAGAGCTTTACCACATTTACTAAGGTCTGGAGAAAATGAGTGCAACTACACTTGCAAAGTACACAGTCTATTTGCTTTTATTAGTAATGCAACCACAATCACTTCTCATTCATGATTTTGTCAAATTGTGGAACTTTCTATTTAATAAAACTGGCCTTGTCCTTTTATTGGCCCTATGTATAGTATGTTTACAGCATGCAATAGCCAGAACATGCACCAACTAATGTACCTATATGCGAGAATTGGACAAACGGAGCATACTAAAAACCAGACAGCTACAACTTGCAGAAGTAAATAAAATATACAAGAATGTTATTACACTATTTGTGTAGGCATGCCTTATTTTTATAGTAGAAGATTTGGATAAACATCCCTGTACTAAAGAGGGCTCTTGAGGCTCTATGGAGACGTCAGATTACAGAGGTTTGACAATCCCCTTAAAATTCCAAGGATTAAGCTTTTTATCCAGAACAAGAGAGCAGAAGCCAGCTTGAGTATGCTTTTTCCTGGAATTAATCTAACATCCCTGCTTTAATGATGTGCCTTATTACCTGTACTATAGAAAACCCATTACCTGCCTCTTAGCTGTACAAAGATACATCAGGCAGGAGATTAAATTAACAATATCATCAGGAATGCTTTTTTATTTGCTGTTAGCTGGAAGCATATTGAAGCATAGCAATTTATATTCCATGCTACTGCAAGAATTGCAAACCCTTTGCATAATTATGGCAGTTGTATCCCTCTAAAGCCCCATACACACGGTCGGACAATCCGCGGACCAGGTGCGTCGGATCCTGTCCGTCGTACTTTGTCCGATGTTGGTTTTGCGTACACACGGTCGGACAAAGTTGTCGAAAAGTCCGATCATTCTGAACGTGGTGACGTTTGTTGCCTACGACGGGACTACGTAGAGGCTAGTAGCCAATAGCTTTGGTCTTGTAATGTGATCTGAGCATGCGTAGCACTTTGTCCGGTCGGACAACCGTACACACGATCGAATTTGGTGTGATCGGACCGGGTTGTAGGCAAATCTATCCAGCAGGAGATAAGACTTTGTCCGTCGGACAATTCGACGTACACTGTCCGATGGTGCATACACACGGTCGGATTTTTCGACAACATGGTCCGATCGGACAGAATCCATGAAAAAGTCCGACCGTGTGTATGGGGCTTTAGCCTTTTAGAAAATGGACAAATACATTTGTATAATTTGTACTCGGAGTCTCTTGAAGATAATCAAGGATAGGTAATGGAGGAAAGCGGGAAAGTGACCTGGGGTGTGCCGTGGTCAGTAGGCCTAAAAGGAGGCATACCCAAGAAGTAATTGGAAATAAAGAACAAGTAAAAGGAAGGGAATGGATGGGTGGGATAACGTGAAGAGAAACACAGATGGAAAGAGGAAGAATGGGGCAAATATTTATAGAGCGAGCCTCCTCCTACTAATTCAGGGTGCCTAGGGTATCGTGCTTGAAATGTCTGGAAAGTACTCCAGGCCGTGTTATAAGCCTTCCCCGTGTTGGCAGTTATGGATGAGCCGAACACCCCCCGCTTCGGTTTGCACCAGAACATGCGAACGGACCAAAAATTTGCGCGTATGAAATCAAAAAACGTTTGAAATCAAAAGTGCTAATTTTAAAGGCTAATATGCAAGTTATTGTCCTAAAAAGGCTTTGGGGACCCGGGTCCTGCCCCAGGGGACATGTATCAATGCAGAAAAAAAAGTTTTAAAAACTGCAGTTTTTTCGGGAGCACTGATTTTAATGACGCTTAAAGTGAAAAAAATAGTGAAATATTCCTTTAAATATCATGCCCGGGGGGTGTCTATAGTATGCATGTGAAGTGGCGCGTGTTTCCCGTCTTTAGAACAGTCCCTGCTTAAAATGACATGTCTAACGGAAAAATAGTCATTTCAAACTGCTTGCGGTTTTAATGTAATGACTGGTCCCGACAATATGGATAAAAATCATTGAGAAAAATGGCATGGGTACCCCCCCCCCCCGCCCATTACCAGCCCTTATTAAGGGGAACCCTGTACCCAAATTAAAAAAAGGAAAGGCGTGGGACCCCCAGGCCCTATATACTCTGAACAGCAGTAGAATCTGTTTGTAATATTTTACATTTTTTAAAGTGTAGCTCCAGTCCAAAAATCATTTTTTAAGCTTTTTGGAAAACATAGGGAAGGGTTATCACCCCTGTAACATTTTTTTGCTGTCTGTGCACCTCTTCAGAAGATTTCACCAGACTTTCTGTCCCAATGACAAATGTTTTTTGAAAATGTGGGTTTTTTAGTAAAACAAGGATTGGGATAAAGCATCAGGGGAGACTGGAGAGGAGACACGTTTTTCCGATATCAACTCTTTAAGGAGAGAATTTCCCTTCCTAGGGGTATATTTCATCTCACTTCCTGTTGTCTCCTTCTGTTTGCAAGTAGGAGACGTTTGTAAGTTGAATGTTTGAAAGTAGGGGCCTGCCCTATATGCTCTGCAGAAATTTGGGCCTAAGGTGTTGGCGTTGCCACAACACTGTAAGCCCTCAAAGTGACTCTTGGTGGGCGCTGGAATGCCCTTCTGTGAACTATTATATCAGGAATTGTAATTACATGCCATTGTTGAACAGTAGTAGAAAAATTGGGCCTTTGGTGGTGGTGCTGGTGCCACAACACTGTAAGTCCTCAGAGTTACTCTTGGTGGGCACTGGAACGGGCCCTGCTGTGAAATATTATATCAAGAATTGTAATTACATGCACCTGTCGAACAGGGGCAGAAAAATTGGGCCTTAGGCACTGGTGCCACAACACTGCAACACCTCACAGAAACTCTAGTTGGAGCGCAGGAATGAGCCCTGCTGCAAAGTTTTGATTCAAAAATTGTAATTACACGCCCCGGTTAAACAGGGGCTGAAAAATTGGGCCTTAGCCACTGGTGCTGGTGCCACAACATTGCAACCCCTTACAGATACTCTAGTTGGAGCGCAGGAATGAGCCATGCTGCAAAGTACTGCATTAAAAATTGTAATTACACGCCCCTGTTAAACAGGGCCTGAAAAATTGGGCCTTAGGCACTGGTGCTGGTGCCACAACACTGCAACCACTCACAAATATTGTAGTTGAGCGCAGCAATGAACCCTTTTGCAAAAAATTGCATCAAAAATTGTAATTACACGCCCCTGTTAAACAGGGGCTGAAAAATTGTGCCTTAGCCATTGGTGGCGACGCCCAGAACCAAAAATGTTCTTACAAGCTATCAGCATGATCATTGAGGAGGGAGAGGATAGTCACTCAGCATAACAGGATAGTCACTCAGCACCAGCATAGGCAGTCTTGAAGAGATCTGACATTTCAAAAAAATGATTCAGTTGCATCAGCATCAGGTGCTTGGTAGCTGGTGGTGATCCAAGATTGATTCATTTTTATGAAGGTCAGTCGATCAACGGAGTCGGTGGACAGGCACACCCTGTGATCAGTTACAAAGCCTCCAGCAGCACTGAAAGTGCGTTCCGAAAGAACGCTGGATGCAGGACAGGCCAGTAGCTCAATTGCATACTGTGCAAGCTCTGGCCAGTGATCCATCCTCAAGACCCAGTAACCCAGAGGATTTTCGGTGGGAAAAGTGTCCAAGTCTGACCTTGCCCCTAGGTATTCCTGCACCATGTAAATCATACGCTGGCGATGGTTGCTGTAACCGATCATACCTTGGGGCTGGGGACTAAAAACATGTCTGAACGCATCGGTCAGACGGCCACCTTCTCCACCGCTCCTTGGGTGACATGCCGAAGCCTCAGCAACACGTTGTCCAGAACCAGGAATTTGGAACCTCCCAGTCTCTGGGAACGTGTTGCACAGACCTTTCTGCAAGGCCTCCCGGAGATGTTTCATCCTCTGCTCCCTCTGCAATGGTAAGATAAGGTCCGCAAACTTATCCTTGTAATGTGGATCAAGGAGGGTTGCCAGTCAGTAATTATCCCTCTCCTTGATCCGACGAATACGAAGATCCTTCCGCAATCTTTGCAGGATCAGGGAGGCCATGCAGCGTAGGTTAGCTGAGGCATTCGGTCCGGAGTCCTTTGGGTCACTAAGGACGACATGATCCGCAGCCACCTCCTCCAAGCCATGTACAAGTCCACGGGTTTCTTGGGACTGTGAATGATCCCTAAAAGACTGCTGCTGATGCTGAGTACCAGGCTCCACCTCCATGCTAACACAATCCTCCTCCTCCTCGTCCTCTTCCTGTGTGATCGGCAGGCCAGCAGGAACACTGTCTGGATAAAGGGGGCCTTGAGAGGTAAGGAAGTCCTCCTCTTCCTGCCTCAAGTGCCCTGTCCATTATCCCACGCAGCGTGTGCTCCAACAGGTGGACAAGAGGGGCAGTGTCACTGATGCATGCACTGTCACTGCTCACCATCCTCGTGGCCTCCTCAAATGGTGACAGGACAGTGCATGCATCCCTGATCATGGCCCACTGGCGTGGGGGAAAAAAACAAGCTCCCCTGACCCTGTCCCGGTGCCTTAGTCGCACAGGTACTCATTGATGGCCCTCTGCTGCATGTGCAGCCACTGCAGCATGGCCAACGTTGTGTTGCACCTGGTGGGCATGTCACAGATTAGGCGCTTCTTGGGCAGGTTAAATTTCTTTTGGAGGTCAGCCAGCCGAGCACTGGCATTATATGACTGGCGGAAATGCATACAGACTTTCGTGGCCTGCCTCAGGACATCCTGTAAGCCTGGGTACCTGCCCAAGAACTGCTGCACCACCAAGTTAAGGACATGAGCCACACAGGGCACAGTTCAGGTCAGTTGTCCCTGTCGGAGGGTGGAGAGGAGGTTGGTGCCATTGTCGCAAACCACCTGTCATGAACCTTGAAACACTGAAGTATTTCTCCTTTGATTCTATTACATAGTGGAGGGTCTTCTGCAATGTCTTAAGGCTAACCCCCTCCAGACGGCTCCGTGGTCTGGAAGGAATGCATTGTTCTGTGTTTGACCATTTGTTTATGTACTTTAATTACCTCCTGGGGCTTCTCTGTGTCATTACCCCTATCAGTCCTCCTATTCAAGCTATCAGACCAATCCCTGCTGACTCAGTTTCAAGTCCTAATTTGCATGGCCTAAGAGGACCTAATTGAGGACTACAGACTACTTTACAATTGACCAATAGGAAAGTGGTTGTTGGGGGCGTGGTGTTCAAACTGATGTGTATAAAAGTGTGTTGTGTGCATCCAATAAATGGAGATTCCTGTTTGAACTTACATACAGCCTGCTTGGTGTTTGTTCTGAGCCATTACAACTGGATTCGAACAGCACATAGCTGTAGTTCGAATCCCGGAGCATTGCATGACCGAACCGTCAGATGTTGCGATCTGCAATCTGATTCCATAGCCGCAGAGGAGTGTCGGGAGAATGGAACCGAGCGAGCAGGGGCTCGTTACATTGTTTGGCAGTGGTGGGATTTGCTCTCCAGTTACTGGGACACTCCAAACCACCACAGTGAATGACTAGCTATGCAGCCTGCAGGAGAGCCACACTGAAAGACTTACTTGAGAGCCGTGGAGGAACTGGTGGGACAAAGAACAAGGCCACCCTGATCAGTGAGCTAGCCAAGATGGATCAGAGGGATGGTGATGTGGGACCCCGGTCAGTTGAAGACTTGTTTCAGCAACGAGTTCGAGAGCGGTTGGCATTATATGGTGCTAACCCATCAGAGACCGCCATACAGAATGCCATTAGAGACATCCAGCAGCAGGATGAGCGACAAAAGAGAGAACTAGAGCGGCAACATGAGCGGAGAATGGTGGAACTACGGCAATCAGAGACAACACCTAAAGATACAGCGCCTTTCCGTAAGTTGCCCTTTCGGGCGTTCAAACTATTTAAGGAAGGAGAGGAGGAAATTGAAGCGTTCCTGCAGGACTTTGAGAGACTATGCCAGATACATGAAGTACTGTCCCAAGATTGGGTCGCCTTACTGGCGAGTAATTTAACTGGCCGAGCGGCGGATGCGTATCGGGCCCTGGAGGACGAGGACGCTAAAGATTATGACCGGGTAAAAGAAGCTCTGCTAGCCCGATTTGCCATTACACCCGAAGCCAGCCGGATTAAGTTTAGAGAATCCCGGAAACAAACCAACATAACATACGTGGAGTGGGCACATCGTCTGCAGTGGAACCTTAAGGGCTGGTTCCAGGGAAGCCACGCTCATACCATATAGGACATCACCTAGCTAGTACTCTTAGAACAATTCTTTAACCACACCCCTCTGGTAGTACGGGATTGGGTGCGAGATAAGCAACCACGGACTGTACAGCAAGCGGCTACTTTGGCCGATGAATATCTGGACTCTCGAAGGTCAGGTGAAAGCGAGTGCTATCCACTATCTTGGCCAAGTTTACCAGCCTCTAACCCAGCTTCAGTACCTCAGTGGTCTGCCTCTAGACCCCCAGCCCGATCCAACCTTCCTACCGGACCTAAGTGCTATATCTGTAACCAAACCGGTCATCTGCAGCGATATTGCCCTACCCGATCCACGAGGTACCGAGAGAATGCTCATCCATCCAGACCAGTGGTTCATTGCTTCCAGAATGAGCCTAACCCTCCAGATGTTCAGGAAGAGTGCGGTGAACTTTTCGAGGCTGATCTCGTCCAAGCTGCTGCCGGAGATAATCAACAGCACCATCGTCAGGCAGTATGGGTTAATGGGCAGCCGGCCCAGGGACTCCGCGATTCCGGGGCTACGATTACCCTCATCCAGCCTCACATGATTCCCCAGTCGGCCCGGACCGGTCAGACTGTTGCAGTCAGGGTAGCAGGGGGCAAGGTGCTACGTTTATCCACCGCCCAAGTCCTCTTGGATTGGGGCTCAGGGGAGCGACAAGTGCGAGTGGGATTACTACGCTAGTTACTTGGGGAACTACTTTTGGGGAACGATTTGGGGCATTTAACTTCCTCATATGCCCCAGAGGCTGCCGTGACCACCCGACGTCAGAGCCAACTTCAAGGCAACTCCACTCCTATGGGGACCCTATCCTAATATATTCACCTGTGTATAGACAAAATTAATTGAATTGTACACCAACAATAGCATGGGATAATACACATATAAATATAGTATTTATAGTTCATACGGTGATGGTGCTAGCCAAAATACTATATAAAAAGTCCTATGATGGTACTCGGAAGAAAAACCACAGATGAATAGTGGCACTGCACCCATCCAGATATAACTTGTATATACGATTAGTGCAAAAAAACAAAAACACCCGACACTGTAAATACCTATGCGCTTACCAGAGGGTAAAGCATATGAAGCTTTATGATGAAACAACCGGCAAACTGGTAAAGGTGTCCCTGGTTTCTCCCTCTCTCGATCCACAGCCTACAGCAGTTGTGATTATAGGGTGTCACATTTCCATCACAGAAAAAACGATCTGCAAGATGCTATGGATATCCCTGGCTTTTCTCCTCCCGATCCACAGCCCCACCAATTTAGGGTAAAGATGACTTTATACCTCCTTAGGCTCAATGGCATCACATTTGGAAAAGGAGAAAGAAACCGCCCATAGTATAATTCCGTTTGTAAAAATTTATTAAAATAGCATAGAATACACTTACATATAGTCTCCTCGTAGAGCGCATTAAAATCAAAACAGCCGGCCGGCAAGATACAGGAGCCCGTCCTCCTTAGTTGTAGCGTGGTGGCGTCACTGCATTTTTATTTTTTTTCCCCATTTGAGCTCTTATATGGGCGAAGGGTTAGGGGACCCTTAGACTTAGTGAGGGCCCAGTGGGAGGGGGTAGAGGATCCGGAAGGCCTCCCGATCCTTAGTTATGTCTTGGAACTCAGGGAGCGACTGCGGGAACTTACCGATCTAGTCCATGAGAATATGCAATCGGCCCAGAGTCAGCAAAAGGTTTGGTATGATCGGTCTGCGCGGAATCGCACCTTTTATATTGGACAGAAAGTACTAAAATCCCTGAAGCAAAATAAAATTACAGGCCTCCTGGCAGGTGGTAAAACAGCTGTGCGATACCACCTACGTGGTTGCCAGCTGTGCAGACACAAATATTAAGAGGACATTCCACATTAATATGATGAAGGCCTATCATGAGAGGACTGAGGCAGTAGCCGCCATATGCACTCCTGCCACCGTGGACTCCGAATATCTACCGATGCTGGAGTTTCCCGAAATCAGTAACTGTTCCGGGGGTGTGGAAGATATAAGGCTAGGAGATAGACTAGGATCCCAAGAACGAGAACAAGCCAGAGAATTACTCCAGGACCGGCAGGAGATGTTCTCGGCACTCCCTGGGTACACTCGCATAGCTGTGCACAAGGTAGAGACCCCCGGGCAGAAGCCCCTGAGACAACCAGCCTATAGGATTCCCGGAGCAGTGCAAGAAGGGATGAGAGCGGAGATTAGGGAGATGCTCGAGTTAGGGGTGATCGAACCATATTAGTCCCAAAACGGGATGGCACGACCCGATTTTGTGTGGACTATAGGCGACTGAATGACTGTACTGTGACAGATGCCTACCCTATGCCCCGAGTGGACGAATTGCTGGACAAAATAGCTCAGGGACATTATCTGACGACTATTGACTTGTGTAAGGGCTACTGGCAGATTCCCTTGGAAGCGGAAGCAATTCCAAAGTCGGCCTTCATCACCCCGTTCGGCCTTTACCAGTTTCGGGTAATGCCATTCGGGATGAAGAATGCTCCAGCTACTTTCCAGCGGATGATAGATGAACTCCTCGATGGTCTGCAAGATTTTGCATGCGCATATCTTGACAACATCGCAATCTATAGCCAGACATTGGAGGAACATCTTAGACACCTGGGAATAGTGCTAGATAGGATCCGAGCCACTGACCTGACCCTGAAGCCAGACAAATGTAATATCGGGATGTCTGAGGTGCAATATCTGGGACATAGAGTGGGATGTGGGAAGCAGAGGCCAGAACCTGCAAAAATCGAGGCCGTCCTAAACTGGCCGGTTCCTAGAATCAAACCCCAGGTACTTGCATTTTTAGGGACAGCGGGGTACTACAGGAAATTTGTACCCCACTATAGTGGCATTGCCAAACCCCTGACGGACCTGACCAAAAAGACTCTCCCTAGACAGGTCCTGTGGTCCCCGGAGTGTGAGGCAGCGTTTCATCAGTTAAAAACCGCCCTAACGCAAGCTCCCATACTGGCGGCACCCGATCCTAACAAACGCTTTGTCATTCATACAGACGCCTCCATGTTCGGACTGGAAGCCGTACTAAGTCAAGTTGGCGATGACGGGAAAGAGCACCGGGTGGTGTATCTCAGCCACAAGTTGTTACCCCGTGAAGTTGGATATGCTGCCGTGGAAAAAGAGTGTTTGGCTTTAGTCTGGGCTTTAAAGAAATTGCAGCCCTACGTGTATGGACGCTCTTTTACCGTCATGACAGACCACAATCCATTGATATGGCTTAACCGGGTGGCGGGAGAGAACGACCGATTACTAAGGTGGAGCCTGGCTTTGCAACCGTACAATTTCACCATACAATATCGGCCAGGGCCTCAAAACGGGAATGCGGATGGGTTATCACGACAGACGGACCTGGAACCTTAAGACTACTTTTCTTTTCCAACATCCTCGAGTTGACCCGTTCGGGGTCCCACTGTGGCTGTTGGACTGTTTCCCAGGGGGGAGAATTGTCATGAACCTTAAAACACTGAAGTATTTCTCCTTTGATTCTATTACACAGTGGAGGGTCTTCTGCAATGTCTTAAGGCTAACCCCCTCCAGACGGTTCCGTGGTTTGGAAGGAATGCATTGTTCTGTGTTTGACCATTTGTTTATGTACTTTAATTACCTCCTGGGGCTTCTCTGTGTCATTACCCCCATCAGTCCTCCTATTCAAGCTATCAGACCAATCCCTGCTGACCCAGTTTCAAATCCTAATTTGCATGACCTAAGAGGACCTAATTGAGGACTACAGACTACTTTACAATTGACCAATAGGAAAGTGGTTGTTGGGGTCGGGGTGTTCAAACTGATGTGTATAAAAGTGTGTTGTGTGCATCCAATAAATGGAGATTCCTGTTTGAACAGCCTGCCTGGTGTTTGTTTTGAGCCATCACAACTGGATTCGAACAGCACATAGCTGTAGTTTGAATCCCGGAGCATCGCATGACCGAACCATCAGATGTTGCGATCTGCAATCTGATTCCATAGCCGCAGAGGAGTGTCAGGAGAGTGGAACCGAGTGAGCAGGGGCTCGTTACACCACCATTCCTGGCTTAAGCTGGTGTGGCGTCAACCACCTCTCAGCCTGCCCCTGCAGAGCTAACAGAATCTCTGCCCCAGTGTGGCTCCTGTCCCCCAAGCACACCAGGGCAAGCACGGCATGGCATCTTTTTGCCTGCATACTTGTGTAGCCCCTTGAACGCCTACGGAGCACTGCTGGTTCCGAGGAAAAAGCACAGGAAGAGGCCATGGAGGAAGAGGAGGGGGTGGAGGACAGAGGTGTGTCAGAATCACCAGTAGTAGCATTTTGGAGGCGTGGTGGCGGAACAACCTCCAACACTACTGCACCTTGTCCTGCATCCTTCCCAGCTGCCAGAAAAGTCACCCAATGTGCCGTGAAAGATAGGTAACGTCCCTGTCCATGCCTGCTGGACCATGAGTCAGCGGTTATATGCACCTTACCACTGACCGCCCTGTCCAGCGAGGCCAAGACATTGCCTTCCACATGCCGGTAGAGAGACGGAATTGCCTTCCGTGAGAAAAAGTGGCGTTTGGGAACTTGCCACTGAGGAACCGCACATTCCACAAACTCACGGAAGGGGGCAGAGTCTACCAACTGAAAAGGCAGCAGTTGAAGAGCTAGCAATTTAGCCAAGCTAGCATTCAACTGGGCATGTGGATGGCTGGGAGTGAACTTCTTTCGACAGTGCAGTAGCTGGGGCAGGGAAATTTGCCTGATACAATCGGACGTTGGTGTACCGATAGCAGATTGCCTGCAAGTACTTGGCTGTGACACACCTAATTCTACACCTTCATTTCTCTCAGTGCAGGTTTCAGAGAGGACTGAAGGTATAGTGGGGTTGGAGATCCCAGCTGATGAGGAGCAAGGAGAGGTCCGCTTTGTTCTTTGGTGTGGGTCTTTTAGGTACGCTTGCCAACGAACTGCATGGCAGGTCGACATATGTCTGGTCAAGCATGTGGTGCCCAAGCGGCTGATGTTTTGGCCACGTGAGATACGCTTGAGACATATGTTGCAAATAGCAGTGGTGCGATCTGATGCACTTGTCTCAAAAAAGGCCCACACCAAAGAACTTTTGGAATAAGGCGCAGAGGCAGAGCCGTGCACATGCGGAGCTGTGCGGTGTGCTGCCCTTAAGCTGGCCCCTGGAGGGCATCCTGCCTCGTTGGAGATGTGCCTCCTCCTCCTCCTCCTCTCTCCTATCAGGCACCCACGTGGAGTCAGTGACCTCATCATCCCCTCCCTCCTCATCGCTGGAGCAAACCTGGCAGTATGCTGCAGCTGGGGGAACATGACTGCCAGATTGCTGTCCTTCTTGGGCATCCCCTCTCTCTGGGCTCACGTTACTGCTTTCCTCTAGCTGCGTATCATCATCAGAGCCTTCAAAACGCTGGGCATCCTCATGGAGCATGTACCGCTGCCACACCCCAAGTACTCTACACCACCACCACTGCCACCCCCCAAGTACACCACCACCGCTGCCACCCCTCAAGTACCACCGCTGCCACCCCTGTCACAGTTACTTTGCTGAGTAACTAATTATTTCTCCAATGTAGTAACCGAGTTACTAACGCAATTACTTTTTGGGAGAAGTAATTTGTAGCTTAACTAATTACTTTTTTTAAAGTAAGATGACCAACACTGATGATCACTAGGTTATAGCAACTTAGAATAGAGTACTATGCAGCTAAATTAGAATAAACCTGGTAATCCACAAAATCATCAATAAGTAATGGCATATGGTAATCAGTAACAGCAATGATAATACTGTGATAACTCCTCTGTAAACAGCAGGCTATAAGCACTAAGGAGTAAACTCTATATTAATGACTACAGTAAAATGCACTGACCGGACACTTTTTAGGTACACCTTGCTATTACTGGGTTGGACCCCCTTTTGTCATCAGAACTGCCTTAGAGTGATACTAAAGTCTCGTGTTTTTTTTCTTTAAAAATAACAAACATGTTATACTTACCTGCTCTGTGCAGTGGTTTTGCACAGAGCAGTCTGGATCCTCCTCTTCTTGGGTCCCTCTTCGCTGCTCCTCGTCCCTCCCTCCTGTCGAGTGCCCCCTTAGCAAGCAGCTTGCTATGGGGGCACCCGAGCTGCAGCTCTGTGTGTCCATTTAGACATGGAGCCATGGTTCGGCCCGCCTCCTCTCTTCCCTGATTGGCTAACTGACTTTGACAGCAGCAGGAGCTAATGGCGCCGCTGCTGTGTCTCAGCCAATGAGGAGGGAGAGTTCCAGACGGCTGAGGCACTCGTGCACATTGCTAGATAGAGATGGGGCTCAGGTAAGTATTAGGGGGGCTGCTGCACACAGAAGTTTTTTTTATCTTAATGCATTTAAATAAAAAACCTTTTACGTTTACAACCACTTTAATTCTTTGTGGCATAGATTCACCAAGGTGTTGGAAACATTACTCAGAGATTTTGGTCCATATTGACATGATAGCTTCACGCAGTTGGTGCAGATTTGTCGGCTGCACATCCATGATGCAAATCTCCCATTCCACCACATCCCAAAGGTGCTCTATTGGATTGAAATCTGGTGACTGTGGAAGCCATTGGAGTACAGCAAACTCATTTGTCAGGTTCAAGAAACCAGTTTGAGATGATTTGAGTTTAGTGACATGGTGCATTATCCTGCTGGAAGTAGCCATCAGAAGATGGATACACTGTAGTCATAAAGGGTTGGACATGGTCAGCAACAATACTCAGGTAGGCCGTGGCATTTAATCAATGCCCCACACCATTACACCACCACCACCAGCCTGAACCATTGATACAAGACAGGATGGATCCACTTTTTTTATGTTGTTTATACCAAATTCTGACCCTACCATACCATATCATATGAATGTTGCAGCTGAAATCGAGACTCATCATTCAGGCAATTTTTTTTTTCAATCTTCTATTGTCCCAGTTTGGTGAGCTTGTGTGAATTGTAAACTCAGTTTCCTGTTCTTAGTTGACAGGAATGGCACCTGGTGTGGTCTTCTGCTGCTGTAGCCCATTTGCTTCAAGATTCGATGTGTTTTCTCTTTTTTCGGACCATTCTCTGTAAACCCTAGACATGGTTATGTGTGAAAATCCCAGCAGATGAGCATTTTTTATGAAATACTCAGACCGTCTGGCACCAACAACCATGCCACGCCCATGTGATTGGCTGATTAGCAATTTGTGCTACCAAGCAATTTAACAGATGTACCTAATAAAGTGGTTGGTGAGTGTATAAGGCTCCCTAGAGAGGTACCTCTTACTATGGACAATAGGCACAGTTACTGTGAGGAAGCCATTTGCCGCTTTGCCGGCGCTTTTCAGGCGTTTTGCAGGCGCTTCCCATTGATTTCAATGGGAAGGGGCTCTTTAGGAGCGGTGTATTCACCGCTCCAAAAAAGCTGCTTGCAGGACTTTTTTTGACGCCCTGCCAGCGCAGCGCCTCAGTGTGAAAGCACTCGGGCTTTCACATTGGGATTGCAGTTGCAGCTTCTTTCAGGCGCTTTACAGGCGCTTATTTTAACGCTAAAGCGCCTGAAAAATGCCATAGTGTGAAAGGGGTTTCAGTGTGAAAGCACTCGAGCTTTCACATTGGGATTGCAGTTGCGGCTTTTTACAGGCCCTTTTTTTTTAATGCTAAGACCACTTTCACACTGAGGCGCTTTTCAGGCGCTTTCACACTAAAAACAGCGCCTAAAAAGCTCACAAACGTTTTTCCATTAAAATCAATGAACACTTTCACACTGGGGCAGTGTGCTGGCAGGGCTGTGAAAACTCCCCTCCACATTGAAATTAATGGAAAGCTCTTCAAAAGCGCCTGAAAAGCTCTTCAAAAGCGCTCAGTGTTTTTACTGGCAGTTTAGAAGCGCTTCAGTGTGAAAGTGGCCTAAAGCGCCTGAAAACGCCTGAAAAACGCCCCAGTGTGAAAGGGGTCTAATTGTTTGACTTGCTCTTTATTTGCACCAGATTTATATGATTGTATTGCACATATGTTTTATAATTGATTGCACTTAAAGGGATAGTTGTTGTTGTTTTTTTGTAAACTTAAGGATGGGTCCACTTTAATTCCCGTAATGGAGCCATTAGAAGTTTCCTTTATTCCTATTTAATCCAATTAATGATTGTATATATCTGCTGATAATATAATTTCAATAATCAGCTGAAAATCTAAATTATTTTTAGTAACAAGTATTTGTTTGAGCAAATGTTTTTTTTTTTTTTTGTATATCATAGAAGCGCTATGGAAACAACCTTCATATCTTTCTGTTTGGTGATCAAACATGACTATGTACATAAACCACACAGTATAAATCACACATTTCTGCCAAACATAAAGATTGTGTGCAATGCCTGTGCTCCCCCTGCTGAGTATGCATGCCCCCCTAAGTGAGGTAAGTAGGGAATATAATGGAAAAGGCAATGTAGTCTCCATCAGCTGTAATAATCTACTACCCAATGCTGAGGCAGCGCTAATGATAATATGCCTCTTCACGAGGGGGAATAGATCTGATTGCTGATTTCCAGTGGTTCTCTAGACGTATCCACTGAATTACTTTGTGCTCGATTTGGTGTAGGATTAGCTGCAAGAGAAACTGCCAAGCTATTTTTGATCTAGAGAGATGTTACAGAATAAGATGTAATGATGAGATGGAAGAAGGTCACAAAAAGGGCTGCTTGTTAAACATGAAATAGAATAACGAGAAAAAGGTAAAAGTACAGCATGTTACAGAAAAATAAGTGTGGGCAGACATAGAGAAGAAGCATAAATTAAAGGATCTGTTTCGTCCACAATGCTGGAGATTCAGTGCAATCACTGCAGAGACTGCACAGTGGTGGAGATTCAACCAAGATCTGGCCAATTCTTTCAAAGCAGATGTACATGAATGTTTAACATTATGTTTAGCATTTTGTTCTAACACCTTGTGTGGTTTTGACATTGGGGTGATATTTTGTGCGCTCCTGTATGCTGTTTGTACTCTTCCTGGCAAGCCATATGCCTAATCACCCTGCGCACAATCTAATAAGGAGGGGTTATATTGGACCAGGGGTCAAGTCCTGGGGAAAAAAGTGTGGGAACTCCCACCCAAGATCCACTCGCCCACCAAAAAAAAAATGATACGCTCATATGCACTAACGCTTCAAAAGTGGTATTTTTCATCCAATTTTCGTATTGTGTGTATAAAGCTGTTAGTACATAACAAAAAAAAATCCTCAATAAACATAAATACGGTAATTCTCTGAATAATCAGCATTCATTCAATTGTGCTTCCATGCAAATGTGAACATCATGTTCTGATCTTTATTGGGGAATATTATTATTTTGTATATAGAGTGTTTATGTGGTGAGTTTACACTTTTCATTGAACAGAGTTTGGATAACACAGGGTTAAACGGAAAGGTCATAAATTAACTGCACATTATCTGGACAGAATGCTTGGGGACATAGTGATGTGTTCCTCCTTACGAGATGTATGTTAGCTTGGGGGGCTGCAAACTCTGCAGGGCTCCAACACACACTCGCTGCTATTCCAACCCTTCACATATTTCCACATAAACTTCCCTCCTGGCATTAAACTTTGCCAGGTATTGTGCTCAGCTTACCACCCCAAACTGATGTTCCTCCCTCAGCTCACCTCTCTCCCTGCATGTCCTGTGAGCAGAATAGCTGTGCTCCTCCTCGGGGGTTCTCTCATCATTTGGCACTGAAGATAGAGGAGGGGGGGATTCAGTGGGACACACAGAGAAAGTATGCAGGAGACTGTGGGGGTGGGAGGATGAGGAGACAGAAAATCAGGAGGGGCTGGCGGGGAGGAGGGCATCACGAGAGGTCTGACTAAATACAATCTCTTAGCAGCAGGGACCTGATCTACCCGTCAGCTAGCTGTGATTGATAGGTAGATCGAAGCGGAAGCTGTCATGGGGCCCCCTACTGGAAATGCCTGAATGGTCAGGTGTGCGGCACTTACTATTGCGAGCTGTGTCGGCAGCTGCTGGTGTAGAACCTGCCACACAGCTCGCATACTTCAAAGTCTTGCAGGACACAGCTGCTAATGGGAACTGAGTTCCTGTTGTGGAAAAAGTACAGGAACTCTGTTCCCATGCGTTCCCACAGGACTTGAGCCCTGTATTGGACTACATAACCATCCATATACAAAAATAGCAGGAGTTGTAGGCATGCAAAGGCCAAGCACAACTAGTGCTGCTCACAAGAATCACATTGTACTGTTTCACACTCCCACAGGCTTATTCATAGATCTCTGAAGAAGCTTGTGGGAGGGTAAAATGCGTTAGTGGAGCATGGCTATGGAGGAGACAAGTTGAAGCAAATCCTGCATATACAATGAATTGGCTGATAGTTGGTGTGTGGCTCCCTACCCTTTTTGATAGTCAGTTCCAGTGGGCTGGGCAAGTCCTGTTGGATGCCGGCATACCAGTATTGTAGTCACTGGGTTGTGTTACATGTTCACTCGTGGAACGGTTACTTTTTCTAGGGTCACAGAGGGTGGTGATGTAGCATGCGGCAGAGTTGTAGATGGCTTTGTATGTTTTTGGTAATGTTTTGTAGTTGTTGGGCGAGTGGAAGCCAGTGGAGAAGGGTGACAGAAACTGAATAGTTGGTGGAGACATGAGAAAAGTGGTTAAGAAATGTATTGTCCTTGTCATTTTCTGCAAGGTTAAAAGAAAGTACAAAGAACCTTATCTTTATTGTGTGAATTACTAGTTGCATAAAGCTGGCCAAAGACGGATCGTTTTTCTTTTCTGCAACCACGGGTTGCAGGAAAGAAAATCGATTGATTCCCCCCGTCAACGCAGTCAGTGTTGACAAGGGAATCCCTCCCACGGAGCCATTGTTTTCTCCAGCTAGGGGGGCGGGGGAAGCTTTCCCCCCCCCCTGGGAGAACAGTTATTACTGCTAGCGACTATAATAGCTGCTAGCAATAATCACATGTAGAATCCGATAGGCTGGTGGTACCCAAGTGGATCAATCAATCAATCAACTTGGGTACATTCAGCCTGCACATACATGGTTCGAATCTCATGCAGACCTGCTGAACCGACCAAGATTCAAACTATCTATGGCTGGCTTAAAGTGGCTGTAGACCCTTACATATACCCAGTGAAATGAACACCCTCAGACAGGCGTACCTAGAATCTCCAGTGCCCTTGGCGAGAATCTGTATCGGCGCCCCCCTCATTCAGTACAGACCCCCCTACGATACATACCCCCCTACAGTTCAAACCCCCCCCCTACAATACAGACCCCCCCAACAGTTCAACCCCCCCTACAATACAGACCCCCCCCACAGTGCAGACCCCCCCTACAGACCCATAATGTACCTTGGCACCGATGATCATCGCGGGACATGCACAGTCAGCACGTGTAGACATAACTGAGGAGGGGGAAGAGGCTTCACTCTGCTCGGCTGTGTGAGACAGCAGAGACTTATCAGAACCACGGCCATGAAAAAAGGGGATCATTTTGGCCTTCATTTGGCACTCGTGTGCCCCCCCTTGCAAAGCCAGGCTCTCAGTGTGTGTGTTAGCTGCCTGTCACCGCACCCGTGCTCCGCGCCGCTGGTCAAACACGCCCTATGTCTCCGCTTCAGTTGCAGAGGGGGGGCTCCGGCTTGACACCCCCCTAGTGTGTGGCACCTGGGGCGGCCCGCCCCCACTTAGTATGCCACTGGGCCAGCCCACTAGCCCAGCAGCAAGCAGCAGTGCTCGGTGCCGCCAGCCCACCGCTGCTGGGCCTGTGCTGAAGTGAAGAACAGTGCCAATTGGCGCCCCCTCCCCCTCGGCCTGCGCCCCTGGTGGGCGCCGGTCTCGCCAACCACTTGGTACACTCCTGGCCTCAGATGATGCACAGAGATGAAAAATCCTCCTACATAGGTTTAAAATTGTTCATCTGCAGTTTTCTCTTCCCTACACCTCTTTAAAAGGGCAGATCGTTTGAATAATCTTTCTTCATCTGTCAGGAGCACAGAGGAGGGGGTGGAGAGGCTTCAGATACAGTGTGTGAGAGTTGATTGGAGGAAAGGCATGCACACCCCTTCACACAGCAGAAGAACTGTGTTCTGAATAGACGAGCTCCATTCTGAGCTCCCTCCTTTTCTTAGACCTTGAGATTTAAAATGGGGGCTACTAAACAAATGTTGCTTGTCAGCTTTAAAGCTTAAGTTTTCTTTTTTTTTTTTTAAATCAGCACAAGGGACAGTACTTGTGCTGATGGCTGTTCTTTTAGTTTAAATCTTCAGTCCTCTGCAGCCCCCATACCCCAGCAGTAATCTTCTGGTTTTGCAGGGGTTGATGCAGCTGCTGGGCATGCATTAAGAGTGCCGGCTGCCCTCCAAGCCCTTCCAGCAGACCAGTAGCCCTTTACCCCAAGCATCATACGCAGACAAGATGTTGAGGTAAGACCAAAATAATAGCTTTATTGAACAGAAATGCATGTTTTTATACACTTCAAAAATAGGGGCAGTCACCACATGAACAATAAAAATAAATATTACACATTGGAGTAAACATCTAACAATGGTTCTGTAATTAGGTAAAGTTGACACAAGACTAATCACATCTCCAGGAGGATTAGCAAACAGACAGAAAAAAATGGATTTTTAAAACCGCTCATCTGTAAAATCCTTTTCTTTGAAGTACATCACGGGACACAGAGCCATAGTAGTTACTATGTGGGTTATAGGCCACCTTTAGGTGATGGACACTGGCACACCCTAAGACCAACAGTGCACTCCCTATATAACCCCTCCCACTACTGGGAGTACCTCAGTTTTCTAGCAAAGCAATACTTGTGTATACCAAAGAAGGGAGGGACCTCTGTGTCCCATGATGTACTTCAAAGAAAAAGATTTTACAAGTAAGCTGTTTTAAAACTCCTATTTTCTTATCGTACATCACGGGACACAGAGCCATAGTAGTTACTATGTGGGATGTCCCATAGCAATGGCAACTGAAGGGAGGGAGACACAACAAAAGTAGGGCACTAAGACTAGAGGACTTATACTTTAGTCTGCAGTACACTGCGCCCAAAGGCGATATCCTCCTGACCTTTTACATCTACTTGATAGAATCTGGAAAATGTATGGACTGAAGACCAAGTTGCGGCCTTGCAGATCTGAGCCATGGATGCTTGGTGATGCACTGCCCAAGAAGCACTAACAGCCCTGGTGGAGTGTGCTTTTTAACCACTTAACATCCGGCCATAGCCGAATGACGGCTTTGGCGCGGATGTCAATTCCCGTCATATGACGTCCTCCCCTTTCCTCGCTCCCTGTGCGCGCTCACGAGCGCGCATCAGAGAAATTCTGTGTTGGCCGTGACCCTTGGACACAGCCAATCACAGATCGATGCAAACGGCCAATCACATCGGCCGTTTACAGCACGATCGGCGTGTCCAATGGGAGATGATCTCATATGTAAACATATGAGATCATCTCTCAGCGCCGCTCTCCCTCCTCACACAGACAGCGTGTGAGAAGGGAGAGATGAACGGCTGCAGCGGCCGTAAGTGCAAGAAAAAAAAAAATTATGTGCCATCACTGCCATCTGTCACCACTGCCATCTGTCCCCAGTGGCATCTGTCAGTGCCACCTGTCCCCAGTGCCACCTGTCCCCAGTGCCATGTATAAGTGCCATCTGTCATCAGTACCACATCAGTGCCACAGTGCCATCTGTCATCAGTGCCATATGAGTTTCGCGTGTCATCAGTGCCACGTATCAGTGCCATCTGTCATCAGTGCCACCTGTCAGTGTCATGTGCCATCTGTTATCAGTGTCACCTGTCATCAATGCCACGCATCAGTGCCATCTGTCATCAGTGTCACGTGTCAGTGCCACGTATTAGTGCCATCTCTCATCAGTGCCACATATTAGTGCCACGTATAAGTGCCATCTGTCATCAGTGCCACATATTAGTGCCATCTGTCATCAGTGTCACCAGTGCCCCGTATTAGTGCCATCTGTCATCAGTGCCACATCAGTGTCACGTGTCATCAGTGCCACGTATCAGTGCCATCTGTCATCAGTGCCACGTCAGTGTCACGTGTCATTGTCCTGATGCTCCAGGGCCTTCAAAAGTGTAATAGGTAGTCAACAAGTTAAATGTGTAATTCATGCTCCTAGAACACGTGATAGCGCTCCCTGCATGTTGGGCCTCTCTAAGTGGCCAGGCTGTGAAAAAGTGGTATCGTAATACTCAGGAGTAGCAGAATTTATTTTGGGGTGTCATTTGTGGTATACACATGCCATGTGAGAGAAATAACCTATTACAATGTCAATTTTGTGTGTGTGGGGGGGGGGGGGGATCCATTTTGCAAAGAATTATGGGGAAAAATGACAACATAAAAAACCTCACCATGCCTCTTACTAAATACCTTGGAATGTCTACTTTCAAAAAAGGGGTCATTTGGGGGGTATTTGTTCTTTCCTGGCTTGTTAGGGTCACAAGAAAAGAGATTGGGTCACCAGTACATCAGGTGTGATCAATTTTGTATGATTTGCACCACAGCTTGTGGACTCTCTAACTTTCACAAAGACCAAATAATATCCACTAATTTGGGTTATTTTTACCAAAGATATGTGGCAGTATAAATTGTGGGCAAAACTTATGAAGAAAAATTAATAATTTCCTAAATTTTATCACAGAAACAAAGAAAAATTCTTTTTTTTTCAACATTTTCGGTCTTTTTTCATTTATAGCTCAAAAAATAAAAACCCCAGAGGTGATCAAATATCACCAAAAGAAAGCTCTATTTGTGGGAAAAAAAAGGACAAAAAAATTCATTTGGGTACAGTGTTGCATGACTGAGTAATTGTCATTCAAAGTGTGAGAGCACTGAAAGCTGAAAATTGGTCCGGATAGGAGGGGGGTTTAAGTGCCCGGTAAGCAAGTGGTTAATATGAAAATGTGGAATTTTCCTTTTTAAACCTTAAGCTTGAACAATGACTTGACGAATCCATTTAGAAATAGTAGATTTTGATGCTGCCTGTACCCTTTTAGGACCGTCTGGCAACACAAACAAAACATCTGTTTAACGTATCTGAGTGGTCACCTTCAAATAGACCTTGACCGCTCTCACCACATAAAGAGAATGTAGTGACCTTTCTTCCACAGAACGAGGTTCTGAAAAAAATGAAGGCAGAACAATATCCTGGTTTAAATGAAAACCTGACACTACCTTCGGTAGGAAATTAGGATTAGCAATACAACCTTATCCTTATGAATAATCAAATATGGCTCTTTACAAGAAAGAGCAGCCAACTCTGATACTCTTCTTGCAGAAGATATGGCAACCAAGAAAATAATTAATATCTCGTATTGTCTCAAAAGGCTGTTTCTGTAATGCCGACAGGACTAAATTCAGGGGTGACCTAACCGGAGGATTAATCCATGTTACCCCCTGAATAAAGTTACGAACCAGAGAGTGTGAAGCAAGTGGTCATTGAAAAAGCACTGATAAGGCCGACACCTGCCCTTTGATAGTACTCAAGGCCAGCTACATTTCCAATCCCATCTGCAGAAATTCAAGGATCCTACCTATGACATATTTCCTGGGGTGCCAACTCCTGGATTCACACCAGGAGACATATGCCTTCCAGATTCTATAGTATATGACTCTGGAGGCCGGCTTCCTAGCATTAACCAAAGTAGAAACTACTGAAGCTGACAGCCCACAGTCTTTCAGAATGTGGGTCTCAATAGCCAGGCCATTAAATTTAGCAGTTGTAAGGTAGGATGGAATAATAGACCTACGAGAGAAGGTCTTGCCATAGTGGTAGAGTCCATGCATCCCCTACCGCCATCTTTATGATCTCTGCAAATCAAGATCTCCTGGGCCACAAGAATCACCTCCTTTCCTTCCTGCTTGATCCTGCGAAAAAGGCGTGGAAGCAGCAGAACAGGAGGGAATGCATAGATCAGTGAAAATGATCAAACGGAAAAACCAAGGCATCTGTTGCACATGCCATCTGATCCCTTGTCCTTGACACAAAGTTGTTGATCTTGTTGTTGAACCTGGACGCAACCATACCCCGATGCACAAAGCAGAGGTACTACCAGAAGGAACACATCCACTGCTTGAGCAATAGTCCAGCCCTGTCGCTGCTATCAATGCTCAGCCTGATGCAGTAGTAAATGTGTCAAAAGGAATGCCTGTGTCACCAAACCTCTTTCATGCCACTTTTGCTTGTGTCCCTCCGCAGCTTGCAGCAGTAACAATGTTGCCTTTTAAACACACTTTCCTGCGCTGGACATTTGAGGATGCCAATGGCCCGCTAAGCCGCCCCTCTCCTTTTGAAAAAGAGCCTTTTCCCGCACAGGCTTCCTATCCTATGGGATCAGCAGTGAGGGAAAAGAAAATGGAGAAGGGGGCCTGCAAGCCGCCGAGTAGGGCAGCGTGCCATTCATGCTTTTTTTTGGGGGGGCTTCTTCCCTGTGAAGAGGGGGAGAAAAAACAGCACTGGGGGGCATCTGGTGGGGAGGAAAAATTCCCCTCAGACTTACTGGAGGTCCGCTGCTGGCTGGAGGAAAGGAAATTGCTGTTCCTGGACACATCATGGGCTCTTAGAGAAGCAAGAGACGGTAAGTGCTCTATACAGCCCCCAGTGGTGACACATAGGCGTGACAACATTTACTAAATTTAAAAGGAGACATTCATAAGAAAATTTCAAAAAATGTCTTAGAAAACTCCCATTTACCTTTCTCGCCGCAGGGTTTTCTGTGGTAAAACCACAGACCCAATCTTCACCCTTCACGATGGGTTCCGTTAAACCTTCAGGCGCTGGGGATCCTCGGGGAAACCCACAATCCTGGACCTGTAATAGCACCACCACCAGTAAAACTTTATGGCCTTACTACCAAAAGTACTGTATCCCGGGGTCCAGCTCTCTTAAAGAGAAGCGTTTACAGGCAAGACCTTGTTTCTTCAGACACGAAGCCCGAGTACCATTCAATTCAGCCAAAAAAGACACTTTGAATGGATCCGGCTGCATGGCTAGCCCCAGCAAGGATTGCTCCAGCGGAGCTCAGCACAGCACATCTTTACTCATGACCAACACCTTAGACACTTGCGAAAAAACTGAGGTACTCCCAGTAGTGGGAGCGGTTATATAGGGAGTGCACTTTTTGTCTTAGGGCGTGCCAGTGTCCATCACCTGAAGGTGGCCTATAACCCACATAGTAACTACTATGGCTCTCTGTCCCATGATGTACGATAAGAAAATAGGTTACTCAATTGACAATGGGAATTCGCTAGGAGGCACCTGATGGAGAAATTACACAATGGGAGAAAGACACTCCACACCTAGACAGGATAGGCGAACACAGTTACACATTATAACAGTAAACACATACAGTGGGTATAGAAATGAATCATCCCCTTTAAAATAATCAAATGTTGTTGCTTTTCAGCCTGAAATTAAGACAGAAACCATTTTTGTTTTATCCAGCTGCATTTACTCAGTGCAGCTTATAACATTCAAGTGAAAGATATAACACCAACATGTCAGAAAAAAAATAATAAATAAATTCTAAAACAATCACTGAGTTGGAAAAAGGATCACACCCTTGTGTCAGTATTTTGTTGAACCACGTTTTGCTTTAATTACAGCCGTCTGTTGGGATATGTCTTTACTAACATTGTACATCTAGACTTTGCAATATTTGCCCACTCTTCTTTGCAGAACTGCTCAAGTTCAGATAGACTGCAGTCTTCAAGTCATTCCACAGATTTCCAATGGGCTTTAAGCCTGGGCTCTGACTAAGCCATGCAAGGACATTCACCTTTTTCTCCTTCAACCACTATGTGGTAATTTTTGCTGCTCGCTTTGGGCCATTGTAATGTTGGAAAGCAAAACTTCTTCCCATTGACAACTTTCTGGCAGAGGGCAGCAGAATTTCTTCAAGAATTTGATGGTAATTTGGACCCTCCATTTTTCCTTCTATCCTATCCTATTCCTTCTATTCCTGCTGCAGAGAAATCCCCTCATAACAGGACATTACCACCTCCATGCTTTACTGTAGGAATGGTGTTATTTGGATGGTGAGCTGTATTGGATTTTTGCCAAACATATCGTTTGGTGTTGAGGTCAAATAATTCAATGTTAGTCTCATCTGACCTAATATCTTTTTCCATGTGGCCAAAGAGTCTTCAAGGTGCGTTTTGACAAAGGTAAGTCATGACTGAATTTGGCCTTTCTTGAGAAATGTTTTTGTTCTTGCAACCCTCCCATACAAGCCACATTTGTGGAGAATTTGTAATATTGTCACATGCACACAATGTCCACTCTGTCATACATTCCTGCAACTGCTTCAGGGGTTGTAGGCCTTGTGGTAGCCTCTCTAACTAAATTTCTCATGGCTCTTTCATCTAGTTTGGAGTGACGTCCTGATCCAGGGAGGGTCTGTGTTGTACCAAATACCTTGCACTTAACCGCTTCCCGACCGCCTCCTGTAGATATACGTCTACAGAATGGCACAGCTAGGCAAAAAGGACGTCTATATACGTCCCCTTTAATTGCCTAGCCGTGGGGTCATGCGCGCGCGCCGCTGGTGGCGCGCTCGCGACCCGGTCAGGAGCTCCGTGACCACGGCCGCTGGTGTCCCGCGATCGGGTCACAGAGCTGAAGAACGGGGAGAGGTCTGTGTAAACAAACCTCTCCCCGCGCTTCCTACTCTGCCTGTCATTGATCGGCTGTTCCCTGTCATCGGGAAAGCCGATCAATGACGTCAGACGTACAGCCATGCCCCCCTACTGTAAAAACACAACACGTCACACTAACTCCTCCCCGCCCCCTAATGGTTAACTCCTTCACTGCCACTGCCATTTACATAGGAATCAGTGCTATTTAAATAGCACTGATTTCTGTATAAATGACAATGGTCCCAAAAATGTGTCAAAATGTCCAATGTGTCCGCCATAATGTCGCAGTCACAATAAAAATCGATGATCGCCGCCATTACTAGTAAAAAAAAAAAATATTAAATTAAAATGCTATAAAACTATCCCCTATTTTGTAAACGCTATAACTTTTGCGCAAACAAATCAATAATCGCTTTTGCGATTTTTTTTTTTTACCAAAAATATGTAGAAGAATACCTATCAGCCTAAACTGAGGAAAAAAAAAAGTTTTTTTTATATATTTTTTGGGGATATTTATTATAGCAAAAAGTAAAAAATATTGCATTTTTTTAAAAATTGTCGCTCTATTTTTGTTTATAGCGCAAAAAATAAAAACTGCAGGGGCGATCAAATACCACCAAAATAAAGCTCTATTTGTGGAAAAAAAGGATGCCAATTTTGTTTGGGAGCCACGTCGCACGACCGCGCAATTATCAGTTAAAGCGACACAGTGCCGAATCGCAAAAAGGGGCCTGGTCCTTTGGCTGCAAATTGGTCTGGGGCTGAAGTGGTTAGTAATAGACTTCACAATGCTTCTAGGCATTGATAAAGCCTTTGAATTTTTTTTGCATCCATTTCCTGACTTGTGCCTGTCCACAACTTTACCCCGGAGATCTTTTGATAGTGCCTTACCACCCATAGTTGATTGTTTCAGTTGCACTACCGGGGACTGAAATGCTCCAGGAAAGCTCTGTTTCACAGTTGAACATCAAATGGCTTTTGTGTGCCATTGAGAAGGGGATTAGCTACACCTAACTGAGTTTTAAAGTCATTTTTAGGAGGGGGATGATTTTTTTCCCAACTCAAGGATTCTGTTTTTGAATTTTTTTTTTTATTTTGACAGACATGTTGGTGTTATATCTTTCACTTGGATGTTATAAGTAAATACAGCTATATAAAACAAAAATTATATCTGTCTTCATTTCTGGCTGCAAAGCAACAAAACACGATTATTTTACAGGGGGGTGATTCTTTTCTATACCCACTGTAACACCTTAATAAACAGATTACACATAAACAGCAGAAGACCTCAGCATCAAGTTATTTTGAGCCGTTTATAATCTTCTGCTTTGTGTCTAGGAGGGGGTTGAAGCAGTCAATGCTGGTTTGGGCTGTTCAGTCTATACCCCAAAAAAGCACAGAGGTCCCACTCAGAGTCTGTGTGTATCGGGGAGACATGGACTTGAATAAGAAGTAAAACTACTCCAAAGGTCCCCCAAGCACACACCTCCCAAAGAATAGAGCCCCCTCAAACGCCAGGGCCCATTGTCAGTAGGCAAGAGACCAGTCTCCTCCAAAATCCCCTCTTTCACCTCCTCCCCTATTCATAGAAGGCATACTGTAGCTTCCATCAATAAAAAAGTGCTCTAAGAAAGGGGAAGGCAAATCTATCTTTCATCCACCTATCCTCCATTTATAGAGCACAGTCCAGTGATGGAAGCTATAGTACAGCTTGTATGAATGGAGGAGGGGGGCAAGAAAGGGTGGACATAGTTGGCACTCTTGGTCCAGGTCCAGTGGCTGTAATAGCCCCTGCAGCACCGAAGATAACTGCTGTGGGGGTATGTAGAGGTACGAGGGTGCAGAGGACAGAAGATTTCAACTAGGATCACAGCCACCAACACAAGGTAATTTTTCATGTAAGTTTCCGTATATACTCGAGCATAAGCCGAGCCGAATATAAGCCGAGGCACCTAATTTTACCACAAAAAAATGGGAAAACTTATTGCTTCGAGTATAAGCCTAGGGTGAGAAATGCGCAGCTACTGTAAGTGGAAAAGAGGGTCAATGCCCATTTGCATGCCTCACTTTGCCCATTTGCAGCCATAGGTCCCCTGAACTTCAAACTTGGTAGTTAAGGGTTCCTAGATGCACCCTAGCTGCAGCCAAAATCTGGGGTCTCTGGACCCAAAGGGTCCTGAAATGACATTGCTGCAGATGGACACAGTTGACCGACTTTGGGGCCCTGTATCTCGGGGTCACTTGGTGCTAGGAATTTGGATATGTTGTAGTGTTGGTTCCGCTGGGTTTGCACACCAAATTTGGGGTTCCTAGCACCAAGTGGACCCGAGATACGAGGCCCCAAAGTCGGGTCGGAAAAGGTCATTCTCTGCTGCAGAAAACTGCTCGACTCCAGTATAAGCAGAGGGGGGCACTTTCAGCACAAAAAAATGTGCTGAAAAACTCGGCTTATATTATATATGTATTTCCTGACAGACTCCATGGCAGCCTACGTATGGGTTAATCCCGCCTCTCCTACCTCATAGGACCCCACTCCCATAAATCTTTGCTCCCAGCTAGGTACCGTGTTCCTTTTTTGTCCTCCTCCTTAGGACTAAAGAGGTAGTTCTTACCTTAAGGAGTAGTTGATCCAGTCCTGGCGTTTCCCCTTGCGCTGGCGGTGAAAGGATGGCGGTATTGGAGTCCAGTTGCCCAGCTATTAGCAGGGTGGACACGGGTGATGTTGCGGTGCCCTGAAGAGCTTACTATCCAGTCATTGACTGGCAAGCGGCAGTTTGGCCAATCGTCCTCGCTATTAGCAGGAGGCCTTCCATTTGATACCCGGTCGTGCTCGCCTGTGTTGTGCGCTTGGAGGGTCAGGTTGGATTGTCTTTCGTACTGGATGGGTATCGTATATCATATTTTCGTATATCTCCATGGCAACCTGTGTTTATATTTGTACCCGTTTGTCTGTGTATGTCCTTCCGGTATGGCGGCTGGAGCGCATCTGCGTTCCAGTCCGCCGCTGCTTGTCCCTACTGCGCGTGTGCACGGCCTCGAGCCAGATCGAGGCTTGGCTCGCGCATGCGCGGTCCGGACGGAGCAGCGGTGGCCGCGCATGCGCGCGGACGTCGTAAGGCGGCGCACGACGACGCTCGGAGCGCCGTGACGTCATCCAGGGCGGCAGATTTAAATAGCTGTCAGATAAAGCTATGCCCTGGCTTTCATAGGAATCTGCAGACGCCGGTTCTCGTTCCTAATAGCGACATTGGTGGAAGGTAGGCTGGGCCCCCTTTGTTTTTATGCAGCAATGATTTACTTTTGTTTCTGCTGTTCTTGGGTGCTTATGACTTATATCTTACCTGCAGTCTCTGCTGTTCCTGTTGCCATGGATGTGTCATCGCCGCCTAGTGGTCAGCCCTTATGCCGCAGGTAGGATGGACTTGAAGTTCCAGGTCCCTCTCATGACAATCTCTCGTCAAATGGATCCTCAGATGAGGAGGTTGAGGTGGATGAATATGGAGCGGGGTTCGACTTCTCCCAGGTCCCTCATCTGGTCAGGGCAGTTAAAGATGCGCTAAAATGGGAAGACCCAATAGAGATGCCCTCCAAACAAAAAAAGTATTTCAAGCATCTGAAAAAAGAGTGCCCGAATTTCCCTTTCTTGAGTGAACTCGGTGAAATCATATCTGATGAATGGGGGAAGGTTGAAAGAAAGAACTCTTTAATCTCCAAAGTGGCGAAAATGTACCCATTCAGGAGCGAGGAGGTGAAATACCTGGATTCAGCCCACCTCATTGATGCGGCGCTGATGAGATTAGTGAGACATGTCACGCTTCCACTGGAAGACACAGTGTCATTCAGAGATGGTCTGGAAAGGAAGATCGACACTGATCTCAAACGAATATATATTACTGCAGGGATGACCTGCAAACCGGCCCTAGCTCTTGCGGCTTTGTCAAAAGCCATGGAATCCTGGACAGATGACGTGGGTGCAACCCTGGGAAGTATATCCGAAGACGTGGTCAGTAATTCCCCAGTGCATGAATTAAGGATGGCATCTGCTTTTCTGGGTGAGGCATCCTGGACATTATCCGGTTGGTATCGCGTGTCATGCTATCCTCGGTCACAGCTAAACGTGCCCTGTGGTTACGTCCATGGGTAGCGGATCCTGCCTCCAAACAGGCATGGTGCAAAATTCCCTTTGAGGGTTCTTCCCTCTTTGGGAACAAGCTGGACTCGGCCATCACACGTGCTACTGGGGGTAAGTCGGGTTTCCTACCCCAGGATCGTCGTCTCTTGAGTCAGAGAAGAACTCAACCTAGACAGGATCAGGAGCGTGCTAGGGACGCACGTCGATACAGACCTGGTAGGGAATTCAGGAAAAACTGGAGAAGAAACCAACCTTCAGGACAGAAGTCCACAAAGGCCACATCTTCTGGGAGTCGTGATGCGACTAAGTCCTTTTGATATGGAGCCTGTCCAGGTGGAGCAGGTAGGAGCACGATTACTCCGTTTCCAGCACGTCTGGGCAGCCTCGGTCCAAGATTATTGGACAATCAAAACCATCTCTACAGGTCACACCTGGACTTTCACCAACCCACCTACACACCGCTTTATTCCCACAATTCTACCACAATCAGAAGAAAAAAGAGAAATTCTCTTATCCTATACAGACTCCCTGATATCTCAAGGGGCCGTCATTCCGGTACCAGTGGAAGAAAAATTTCAGGGAGTATATTCCCCCCTCTTCATGGTCCTCAAAAAGAACGGGTCATGGAGGCCAGTCATCGACCTAACATATTTGAACTCCTTCATCCAGAAGAAAAGGTTCAAGATGGAGACTCTCTTGACCATAAGTCAAACAATTCAGCCAGGAGATTGGATGGTCTCAGTAGACCTGAAGGACGCGTATTTTCATGTTCCAATCGCGAAGAATTTTCAGCAATACCTCAGGTTCGCAGTGGAGCAGAGACATCTCCAGTTCACCTGTCTTCCTTTCGGGCTGACAACATCGCCTCGAGTGTTCTCAAAAGTATTACTGGCAGTAGTAGCCCTAATCAGGGTCAAAGGTGTCCGGTTACACCACTACCTGGACGATCTACTCCTGCTCTCGCAGGACAGAGATCAGCTTCTTTTACATCGGGACCAAGTCATCTCGGTCTTGACGGAGTTCGGCTGGTTGTTGAACAGGGAGAAGAGTCAGTTGGATCCAACCCAGTCCCTGATATTCCTAGGGGCACAGTTCGACACGGTAAAGAGTACCATTTGCTTACCCATGGAGAAGATCCCAGTAATCCAAGACAGAATCCGTCTCGCCTTGGCATGTCCTCGCCTCAGGGCATCACATTGCCTCAGGGTTATCGGCACCATGGTGGCCACAGCTCCCATGGTAAAATGGGCACAGTGGAAGATGCGGCCCTTCCAAAAGGGCTTTCTTCAACAATGGATCCCAGAGTCACAAGATTACTTTATCAGAATGACCCCGTCCATGAGGGAGAGTCTTCCATGGTGGCTTCACCAGGAGAATCTCCTCAAGTGCCATTCCATTGCACCAATCTCCTGGATCACAGTGACGACGGATGCCAGCAACAGCGGCTGGGGAGCCCTCTGTCTGTCAGAAGTAGCCCAGGGGAAATGGGACTTTTCATCTCAAGGTATAGTGTCAAATGTCTTGGAACTCCGGGCTGCCTTTCAAGCTCTTCAAGCCTTCCGTCACCTGATATCAGGAGCTTCGGTTCTGTTGAGATTCGACAACACGACTGCGGTAGCATACATCAAGAGACAAGGGGGCACACGCAGTCTCGACCTGCTAAAGGAGGTCAGTCCGATTATGGTCTGGGCCCAGGCGAATTTGTCGAATCTAACGGCAGTTTATCTCCCCGGAGTCCAGAATGTCCAGGCGGACTTCCTCTCAAGAGTGTCCCTGGACAACAACGAGTGGTCCCTCCACACAGAAGTGTTCAGTTGGATTCTGTCTCTGGGAGTAACACCGGAGGTGGACCTCTTTGCATCACCCTGCAATGCGAAACTCAAGAAGTATTACACGAGGAATCGTTGTCCCCAGGCTTACGGAATAGATGCGTTGACGGACCAGTGGAGGTTTCTCAAGGCGTATGCCTTTCCCCCAGTCCCGGTCATTCTCCGTTTTCTATCAAGACTCCGCTGGGAAGAAGCCGAAATAATAGCGGTAATTCCATACTGGCCCAACAGGCCATGGTTTCCTCTCCTGACGCAGCTCAGTTGTCGGGACCCAGTCCCTCTTCCTTCCAGGCCAGATCTCCTGCTACAGGGAGCATCGCTTCACCCATGTCCATCCCATCTCCACCTGATGGTTTGGTGGTTGAAAGGGAAAGGTTAACAGCCTTGGGGTGTCCGAACACAGCAATTGAGACCCTGATGAGTGCCAGGAGAGAGGGTACTAATAGAGTATACCAAAGAATCTGGGCAAGATTCGTGAGTTTCATCTCTACTGTTGGGGGTTCATTCAAAGACCCAAAAATATCGGACATTCTGGGTTTCCTGCAGACAGGCCTGGAGTTGCCCTTGGCCGTTAGCTCTCTTAGAGTTCAAGTCTCCGTGATTTCTGCATTCACAGGCGTTGCCTGGGCAAAACATCCTCTCGTCAGGCAATTCTTCAAGGGTGCAACAAGACTTAGACCTCAAAGGAGGCCAAGATTCTCCAAGTGGGATCTTCCCCTCGTTTTGGACTTCTTTTCAGGAGAAGAATTTCGGCAAATGGATCAATTGTCCATCAAAGACCTTTTTCTCAAGACAGTATTCCTGGTGGCCATAACATCTGCCAAAAGAGTATCTGAGATCAGCTCTCTGGGTTTCAAAGAACCCTTTATCACCTTTTTTCCTGATAGAGTGGTCTTGATCCCCATGTTGGGATCAAACCCCAAAGTGACGTCCGTCTTTCATGAGAATCAAGAAATAGTTCTCCCAACATTCCATTCTCCTGACAATTCTAGCATCCATCCTCTCGATGTCGGAGAAATCTTAAGACTCTATTTGGAAACGACGGCTCCCTTCCGGAAATCGGATTACCTTTTTATCTACTTCCAGGGGAAGAACAGAGGATTACGTGCTTCCTTCAGATCCATCTCAGCCTGGATTGTCCAGGCTATTCAAAGGGCATATACGGCTAAGGGTCTGGTCCCTCCAGAGGCAGTGACGGCCCACTCAACTAGGAGTGTTTCAACGTGCTTCCCGTCATGTGTCTGCAGAAGTAATTTGCAAAGCAGCCTCGTGGTCATCGATAAATACATTTATGACACACTATTGTGTTGAGCCAGCGGCTCTTTCCTCAGTTAATTTTGGTTTGAATGTCTTATCTGTTGATGGTGCCAATTAAACCTTTTTTCTTTAAACCAGCAATTTTTCCCACCCGGGAGTGTATGGCTAGTTATTTCCCATACGTAGGCTGCCATGGAGTCTGTCAGGAAAATGGAAAATTTATATCAAATACTTACCGTAATTTTCCTTTCCTGATGGACTCCATGGCAGCAGGAGTTCCCTCCCATTGCTGGAGTAGGCTAAGTTATGGAACACGGTACCTAGCTGGGAGCAAAGATTCATGGGAGTGGGGTCCTATGAGGTAGGAGAGGCGGGATTAACCCATACGTAGGCTGCCATGGAGTCCATCAGGAAAGGAAAATTTCGGTAAGTATTTGATATAAATTTTCCATTATATAGTATATATGGTTTGTGCCTTGTGGCGATTTGAAAAAAAAATACCTAAACTTTTTTATTTCGAGATAACGCACAAGAAATATGCATTTCATACCTCGATTCACCATGTGAATTTATTACATACAGAAAATTTGTTATTCGTCAAGAACACAGTGGATTTAATTAATTCTTGCACTTTTTTTTTCCTGCTCTCATGTCATTAAAGAACTTCTACACTATTGATACATTCCTCAAAGGGAATTCTGAATGTATATTTGGCGCACTAACTCTCTGCGTTCCCAGAGCAGGCTCCAGTCTCCTGGGACATATTGTTTTTCTGGTTGCCCAGAGGCGACTTCATAAATGAGTAAATTCCAAATGTAAAAAATCTATTTTTTATATATCACTTAGATCTCCCTTCTAGAGAAATGCATGAGACATTTATGGTAAGTGGGTTAATAGATATCTGAAGGACCTCTTCTTGCAATGGAATTGGTAAAGATGTTACTATAGCAACTGAATAGTAGATGTTTTCCTGGGTATTTTGAATACAGTTCTCGTTTTGTGAGACCTTGTCTGTTTCTTGTCTTCTGTGCGTGTCAAGGTACAAAACTGAGGCACCAGCAGTAATATATCTGGAACTGTTCTATTTACAGCCATGTAAGTTATATAATAGATCTTCTGCAACCAAAGTCAACTTGTTAGTTGACATACCATTATCTTGTACTGATTTACAGAACAGAAATCATGATGCAGAAACAAAAAATGATTTTCTCAATGAGGCATGTAATCAAAATAATATATGAATGAACATTTATGTGTGAATCCTGTGGCTCTTTCATGTGGTTAAACCAGAAAAAGACAAAACACTCATGAGCGCACTGTTATCTGGATGGAAAGAGCATGGGCAATCATGTCTCTGAAGCAGGGTTGCCAACCGCCAGTAAATTTACTGACAGTTTGTGAAAATATGTGATTTTTTTACAACTGCCAGTAAATATCAGGGGCTCATAATTTCATGCTGTGTTGACTTTTTAAGTGTACATCAAGCAAATTACTTCGTTATAGGTATTGTCAGTGTTTCTGTATCATGTTTAGACTGTTCAAATATTCACTGTGTTAGTTTTCAATATGAGTTCTGTAATTTCTCAGGTTGCCAGTAAAAAATGTGCTCCACCAGTAAATTGTCCAGGTTTTGTCAGTAAAAAATGCTGCGGGAGGTTGGCAACCCAGCTCTGAAGTCTCTAAAATGCAAGTTCATATTAAGGAATAGTTTCTGGGGGTGAAGTGCTGACTTTACCAAGTAACTATAGACCTGTTAGTTTAACTTCCATAGTCGGGAAGATACTGGAGAGCTTAATAAGGCCACGTAGACGAGTTCACGCTGGAAAAAAATATTTTTTAAAGCAACAGACCGCATGGATTTATGAAAGACAGAAGTTGTCAACTAAATCTGATTTCTTTTTATGAGAAGGTAAGTAAAACCTTGAACAGAGGGGTGGCTGTGGAATACTTCCCACTGCCCAAAAACGGGTGCGTTTTTTGGGCAGTGCGGTCCGGCGCAGGTGCGAATTCAGGCCCATTATCTTCTATGGGCACGCATCTGATTCGCAGCTGTGTTGCGGTGAGAACAAAAATTTGCAACTCTAATTAGACTTCAATCCGACTTCTAGGCGACTTGTACCCATTGATTTCAATGGAAGTCGCCTCCAAGTCGGATCTCCATCTATATTGACGCAACAGTGTCGCCTTGAGGGGGAACTCCACGCCAAATTTTAAATAAAAAAAACGGCATGGGTTCCCCCTCCAGGAGCATACCAGGGCACGAGCACGCAGCCTGGCAGGTCAGGAAAGGGGGTGGGGACGAGCGCGCGCCACCCCCCCCCCCCGAACCGTACCAGGCCGCATGCCCTCAACACGGCCCCCCCACCCCAAAGCACCTTGTCCTCATGTTGATGAGGACAAGGGCCTCTTCCCGACAACCCTGCCCGTTGGTTGTCGGGGTCTGCGGGCGGGGGGCTTATCGGAATCCGGGAGCCCCCTTTAATAAGGGGGCCCCAGATCCCGGCCCCCACCCTATGTGAATGCGTATGGGGTACATCGTACCCCTACCCATTCACCTGGGGAAAGAAAGCGTCAATAAAAAAAAAACACAACACAGGTTTTTAAAGTAATTTATTAATCAGCTCCGGGGGTCTTCTTCCGACTTCGGGGGTCTTCTTCCGACTTCTCCACTCTGTTCGGCCTCTTCTCCCGCTCTCCAGCGTCGTCTCCCGCTCTTCTGCCGGCTCCTCCGCTATCTTCTTGCAGCTCTTTTACCAGTGGGTGAGCCGGTCCTTCTTCCTTCTTCCTTCTTCCCTCTTCCCTCTTCTTTCTTCTTCCGATGTTTACACAACGCTCTCTCCCGCTGTAATGCCGTCTGAGCGCTGCGCGATGACTTATATAGGAATGGGGCGGGGTCACCGTGTGATGCCCCCGCCCTCTATGACGTCACAGTCCCAGCATGCCTCGGGCCCCGACGTCATAAGGGGCGGGGCCACCGCGTGCCATCATCCGCTGTCTTTGCAGATAACACCAAGCTATGCAGTGGAATAACGTCCTTATAGGATGTCTCCAATTTACAAGCTGACCTCAATGCTCTGTCTAATTGGGCAACTAAGTGGCAAATGAGGTTTAATGTTGATAAACGTAAAGTTATGCACTTGGGGGCTAAGAATATGCATGCATCATACATACTAGGGGGAGTACAACTGGGGGAATCCATAGTAGAGAAGGATCTGGGGGTTTTGGTAGATCACAAGCTCAATAATAGCATGCAATGCCAAGCTGCGGTTTCCAAAGCGAGCAAAGTCCTTTCTTGTATTAAGAAAGGTATGGACTCGAGAGTGAGATATCATTTTTCCCCTGTACAAATCATATTCCTCATCTGGAATATGCAGTTTTTTTTTTGAGAACTGGTGCCCAAAACTGGATATCGGGAAACTGGAGACAAGAGAAGGGCAACCAAACTGATAAGAGGCATGGAGGAGCTCAGCTATCAGGAAAAATTAGAACTGAACAAGAACTCTTGAGAAGAGGAGATTAAGGGGGGATATGATCAACATGTACAAATACATAAGTGGTCCAAATAGTGAACTTGGTGTTGAGTTATTCACTTTAAGGTCATCACAGAGGACAAGAGGGCACTCTACGTCTAGAGGAAAAAAGATTTAATTTCCAAATACAGAAAGTTTTCTTCACAGTAAGAGCTGTGAAAATGTAAAATACTCTCTCCAGAGGTGGTTCTGGCCATCTCAGTAGATTGCTTTAAAAAAAGGCCTGGATTCATTCCTACATGTACATAATATAACTGGGTACTAACATTTATAGGTAAAGTTGATCCGGGGAAAACCCGATTGCCTCTCTGGGGATCAGGAAGGAATTTTTTCCCCTGTTGTAGCAATTGAATCATGCTCTGCTGGGGTTTTTCGCCTTCCTCTGGATCAACTGTGAGTGAAGGATTGTTTTTATGGGATTGTATTTATTTATTTTTTTGGTAAAACTAGATGGACTTTTGTGTCTCTTTTTTCAACCTGACTAACTAATGTAACTTTGTATGGCTGCAGGCTATGGTAAGAGTTAGAAGGGACTCTGGAGGTGCAGAAAGAAAAAAAGAGCAGCGCCATCTAAGTGCAGCAATTGTTAAACATTTTATTCCAAGGATAAATAATAAAACTCACAAAGAAGTCAGCGCATATAGTGGTATTACTGGGTTCATCCACTCCAAGGGAGGTCAAGCTGGGGTAAAAGATTAGGTTTGCGCTGGTGGCTCCCAACGCTTTCTGGGACTCGTCAGAATGCCCGATGGAGCATGCATGCGCCGAAGGCACGCACCGCCCACTCCACCCTCAACCCGTGACGCCAGAGGCTCTGTCTGAGTGTATCCGAGTCCCAGGAAACATTGGGAGCCACCAGGGAACCTGGAACCACCGACAACCTCATGCTTTACCCCAGCTCGCCCCCCCCCCCATGGAGTGGTTTAACCCAGTAATACCACTATATGTTCTGACTTCTTTGTGATCTTGTGAGTTGTACATTTTATTCCAAGGATAAATAATAAAATGATTGCTGCACTTAGATGGTGCTGCTCTTTTTCCTTTCTGCTCGTTCATGTGGTTGTGGGTGGTGGTGAAGTGGGATTCTGATCTGGCATTGGAGAGAAAGCAGTAAAAAAAAAAGTTGATGAGAGGTGAGATGCTGTTGAACCACATTGTGCAATTACACAGACACCTGGGCACTAGGCCTCTGTAAGAGGGAGGCAAATTGGTGCTAGCCGTACTAGGATGGAAGTGTTGGTGGGGGTCAATTACTCAACCTTCTTACACATATGTTGGCCAGTAATAAGGGGCACAATATTACTGACTGCTGGACTAAGCTGGTGCTGTCTCCTACAAAATCCTGACCACTGCACTGTATACAGTACATTGTACATTATGCTCCTGACTATACGCTTTATATGCTATAAAGTACGTTATACTCTTGACCCCTGCACTGTATACATTGTGTTGTATGTTATATTTCTAACTCCCTGCATTGCATTCACTATGTTATGCTCCTGACCCCTGCACTGTATATGCACATTGTACTCCTCACTCCAGCACTGCTTCCACTATGTTGCATATTATACTCTTGATTGCACTGTGTATGCTACATTGTACTTTATACCCCTGCACTGTATACACCATGTTTTATGTTATATACTATATTACCAAAAGTATTGGGACCCCTGCCTTTACACGCACATGAATTTTAATGCCATCCCAGTCTTAGTCCATAGGGTTCAATATTGAGTTGGCCCACCCTTTTCAGCTAGAACGATAAACTTTTTTTGGGAAGGATGTCCACAAGGTTTAGGAGTGTGTCTATGGGAATGTTTAACCATTTTTCCTGACGTGCATTTGTGAGGTCAGGCACTTATGTGGACAAGAGGGCCTGGCTTGCAGTGCAAGCTAAAATGCTGTGTTTTATTTTCCTTGCATGTCCCCCTCGGATCTACAGCGACTGCACTTCCAAGTGCACTTGCAGTGCAAAGTGGATTTCCTTTAGTAAATAACCCCCTCTGTGCAGGCCCTGAGGCGATTCAGTTCGCATAGGTTGCGCTATACAAGTCATTCATTCAGGCCAGTAAAGTTCCTCCACCGTTGGACGAAAAGGTCTTGCTCGCAGTCTCCACTCTAATCCATTCCAAAGGTGTTCTATCATGTTGAGGTCAGGACTATGTGCAGGCCAGTCAAGTTCCCCCACCCCAAACTCACTCGTCCATGTCTTTATGGACCTTGTTTGTGCACTGGTGCGCAGTTATTTTAGAGCAGGAAAGGGCCATCCCCAAATGGTTCCCACAAAGTTGGGAGCATGAAATAGTCCAAAATGTCTTAGAATGCTGATGCCTTAAGAGTTTCCTCCAGTGGAACTAAGGGGCCAAGCCCAACCCCTGAAAAACATCCCCACACCATAATCCCTGGTCCACCTAATGAATTGGACCAGGGCACAAAGCAAGGTCCATAAAGACATGGATAAGAGAGTTTGGGGTGGAGGAACTGGACTGGCCTGCACACAACCAGGTAGAACACCTTTGGGATGAATTAAAGCGGAGACTGCGAGTCAGGCCTTCTCGTCTACATCAATGCCTGACCTCACAAATGCTCTTCTGGAAAAATGGTCAAACATTCCCATAGACACCCTCCTAAACCTTGCGGACAGCTTTCCCAGAAGAGTTGAAGCGGTTATAGCTGCAATGGGTGGGCCAACTCATTATTGAACCCTACGGACTAAGACTGGGACCATGGGATGCCATTTAAGTTCATGTGTGTGTAAAGGCAGACAATCCAATACTTTTGGTACTATAGTGCAGTTGTCATCAACCCTGTCCTCAGGGCCCACGAACAGGCCAGGTTTGCAAGATAACTGAAATACATCACAGGTGATATAATTTGCTGCTCAGTGATTGCAGTATTCTAGTCTGCATCTCCAAGGTAATACATAAAACCTGGCCTGTTAGTGGGCCCTGAGGACAGGGTTGATGACCACTGCTATAGTGTACTTCTGACCCCTACACTGCATTCACTATGTTGTTCAAAATACCCCTCACTCCTGCACTGTTTGTGAATGCAGTGCAGGGGTCTGGAGAGTAATGTACAACATAACAATGTTGTATGCTGTATTAGGAATATATATCTTACACACACACAATATATCAAACGCTGCACTATATATGTCACATTATACATTTATACTCCTGACCCCCTGCACTGCATACACTATGTGTAGATTGTACTCCTGTTTCTTGCACTGCTTTCACTTGCTGACTACACTGTATATGCTTTGTTGTACTTTATATTCCTCACCCTACACCAGGGGTGGCCAACCAGTGGCCCGCGAAGCCCTCTGATGTGGCCCGCGACCTCCTGCTCTTGAATGGTAGGTTAGCAAGCCCAGATTGCAGGTTGCCGACCCGTCATACCACAGCATCAGTGTTGTGAATGAAGCTGGTGGTAGAGGAAGAAAAGGGCTGCAGAGCCCCATAAGCAGATGCTTCCTGTACAGCGCCGGCTTTTGCCACAGGCAGAGTGTATGGCAAAGTTCAGTTAACCTGCAGGATAAACACAGGTGCTCCGCTCATTGTGTCCCTCGACTGGTTACCAAGTTGCTTAAGTGGCCCTCACTCTTAAAAAGGTTGGGCACCCCTGCCCTACACTATGCCATGTCGTGTATTATACTACCCACCTCTGCATTGCATCTGTAGCACCCTCCTAGTTGCTAGGTGAAATACATTTTGTTGGCTCCTCTGTAGGCAGAGGAGCAGGGGTTAATTGGTTTTTGACAGTACGGTGCTTTAAGGCTGTGGCTCTGTTACCTCCCCTGGCCTCTAGAACTCACTGGATAGTTCTAGAACTTAGAAGGCCGACAAACAGAGGCTGCAGCCTGAAAATTTATGGAGTTCCCACCAATCCCGTAGGAGGCAAGGCTCAGTAGGTGTGGGGATCAGTCCCATAAATAGTGAGGGGCCTGGCAGTTGGGGAGCAGAGTGCAGGGTCCAGTCACCTGGAGGTGACCCCTGTGGGGGGGGGGGAGCCAGGAGAACCGAGTGGGAGAGAGAGGAGCAGCTGGAAGCCTCACACCCTTGGCTTAGCTGAAGACACCCTAAAATCAAGTCCAGGCCTGTACAGCAGTGTGCCTTTACAGCAGCCTCTTGGATTCCAGGATTAATTTAAAGGAAATTAGTGAGTAACTCTTCTACCTACCGCAGGCCTGTATAGAGAGGACAGTAAGCCTGCAATACTGTACATGTCCAGGTGACAGCTTAGTGCAAGTGGCCAGAAGCAACCCTATTTCTCTAGCGTGGGACAACAGTAGCCAGGTGCTTTGACATTCCTGCAGCACCTCGAGTTTTGGAAATTTTACTTGCTGCACCATCACTATTTCCTATCCAAGTTATCCCTTAAAGCAGAGCTTCACCCAAAAGGGAAAGCTGGCTTATCTGCACCTTTCGGGGGGGGTGGGGGTGGGGAGTTGGTTATCTGCCTGGGGTCCCCCCCAATAGCTGCGGCGAGGTCCCCCAGAAGCTCGGCCCCCCTCCTTCTTCCCCCACCACTGTGCCAATCAATGTGCCAATGTAGCTGCTGAATTTTTCAATTTTTTTCATGGGGGGGAGGCGGAACTCCTCTTTAAATAAACAAAACAACATCCCCTGGACGGTTTATTGAGCCTTTGAGAAAGTGTGGAAATGCCTGTTGCCTGGCTGTGTGAAAGGGAATGATCAAAAAAATCCAGCAGCTCCTACGTCAGTGAGCGCTACGCATGCACTATAATGGTACATTATACTTAACCATTCTCTGCATTTGCTATGTTGTACATTATACTCCTAACAAATGCACCTTATGTGCAAAGATGTACATTTATACTCCTGACCCCTGCAATGCAATCACTATTTTATAAATTTTATTACGCTGCGTGACTAAGTTCTAACTTGTTTGGTTACAGAGTGTGACAGACCTAGCCCGGACACAGGCTTTTTGAGAGGACTAAATGCGAGCCTCTTGCCAACCGATTATGGGCCCTGGATTTTAAGGGGTACAGGGTGAATGAGAACCCCACTATAATCTGTGCTAGTCAGCTTCAATTGCAGGGTTAATTAGCACATACAACAATAGGTGAAATACTCTTTAGAATCTGTGTCAAGATAGACTGGACTCATTTGCATTATACAAGACAACAGACAGGTGGCTGGAGTTGATGATATTAGCATCTGACAAGCTCGGTGACAACAAGTCTGACCTATAGTGAAATCCTGATGGGCACAGAGTCACATCAGCTGCTTACAGGGATTAGTTAATTAGCTCATGTTAATTTGTTACAGGTGTATTGTTAGAGTAAAATGAGCAGGAGGGGGGGTCTCCTCTTCTACTGTATATAAATACTTGTCGTCAGTTTGGTTCTAATAAAACAGTCCATGCTAGCACTAAGCAAGTCTTGTCTCGTTTAGTACTTGGGAGCGGTTGGAATATCTGAGATCCATATTCAGACTGGGAGGAAGTGGTATATGACGAAAGCACTCAAGAGGAGTGTGGGAGCGTTTCGTCACATTGTTGGCAAGCAGTGGGATTTTGCTTCCTGCAGTCAGGGACATCCAAACCTCCACCTGGATCCAAGGTCCGGATAGCAGGAGAGGAGGAGAGGTACAGATACCAGCTGCCATGGAAGAGGAATTCGGAAGGAGGTTGTGAGAGATGCGCATACAGCACAGAGGATCAGAATCGGTACAGGTCCTGCTGGGATGGTATGATTCTGTCCGCCTACAACTCTAGAAGGAAGCGCTAGCCTGTGAGCAGCGACACCAGGGAAAAGTTCCCCCCTCCATCCATGTAAGGTACTGGTCGCAGTATGAAGTACGAATGTTGTTATTGGGGGAACAACTGAAGCAGGAGTGGACAGCTGAGTTAAGCAGGCTGATCTGGGCAGAAATTCGGTTGGACAAGAGCTACAGAGCCCTCCGGTGGTAGGTAACCCAAGTGTGCCCGTGGACAGCGGATGACAGCCCCACGGAAGGCTTTGACTATGATGGCCTGGGATTGTTGTACTGGAGGTTGTCCGAGGACCCTGACTTTGGGAGTGATCTGGAGTGGCGTTTGGAGGAAATAATGGAGCACAGAGAGCACAGATTAAACATCTCGGAAGTGTTCTGGGCACAGGAAGATTTGGAGTTCCTGGCCGCTCAGGAATGGGAGCTGGAGATCGCCTACAGACAGCTGCTAGACTCTGCTCAGCAGCAGGGTGGGGCTCCCTTTGCCTGGGACTATCAAGAAATACCAGTGGACAACTCTGGTCTGGCTGAAGAGTCTGCAATGTGGCAGAGTAACAGTGTGCTTTGCCAACCTGCCCCTGCAGCTATGGACGCGGAGGTCTTATGGCGGATGCAGCAAGTGCTGACTGACCTTGATGATCCTGTTTCTACATGGGATGATCTTGGATGGAGGAATGTGCCTGTCCAGCAGCATGCCAGAGAATCGGCAGTGGAAAATCTGGAAATTGCCATCCCCAAAGCTGAAGTGCTGACAACTGGCCAGAGCTCTGCCAACCTCTGCTCAGCACTGATAGCATCTTCTGGGTTCCATGGACAGGAGATGGTGAACCTATATCCCCAGACACCAGTTGCAGAGACAGGGGATTTGATAGACTTTTCTGCTGAGAAAGAAGAACCTGATGAGCCTCCAGCAGAAGAGCTGGTATTAGGGCCAAACTTCACTGTGCTCTGCCCAGCACCAACGGCAGTATCTGTGGAGTTACAAGGAACTTCCCCAGCTGAAGCGCTGGTCACCGGACAGAGGGTCCAAGACCTCTGCCCCACACCTGTGGCAGTTCCGGAGGCACAGGGTGAGAAGGTGGCAATCACTTCCCAGCAGCAGATACAGGGGGAGAAGGGAGAGGAGGTGTTTGTTGTCCCTCCTCAACAGTCGGCCAGGGAGGAGAAAGCGGTCTTTCCTCCCCAGCAAAGATCCGTGCACCTGGGAGACAGTACCACAGACATGTCGTCCCAGCAGCCAGATGAGGGAATGGAAAAGGAAGCAGCCGGCTCCCCTTCCCAATGGCAGCTACACAATTTGGGAGTGGAGGAAGCCAGCCTCCTGCCCCAATGGTTAACCGGAGTGGAGGATGTGGAGCCCCCAGCAGAAGTGCTGGCAACAGGGCAGAGTGCTACCCCCCTCTGCCCAGCACCAGCAACAACTGTGGAGTTCCAGGGAGCCGGGGTAGTCGACCTCTCTCTCCAGTGACAAGCTGAGGTTGTAAAGCTGCTACTCCCAGCCGAATCACTGGCAACAGGACAGAGCACCGCTGGCACAAATGTCACCCTGTCTTCTCTCCAGCGGCTGAAAAGACTCCAGGGAGAACGGTCAGTCCAGGCCTCTCCCCAGCGGCAGATATGTTCTCTGAGAGAGGCAGAGGTTGGCTGGGTGAGGAATACTCTGTTTGGAACCATTTGTTTGGGGTACTGTGTGGATACCAGCATTAGAGGACTGGAACCCCTGGCTAACTTCGGAGTCAACCCGTCTGGGGTCTCCTCCTGTGTTAGTCTCCTGCTGAAAGGGGAGAAATGTGACAGACCTAGCCGGGACACAGGCTTTTTGAGAGGATTAAATGCGAGCCCCTTGCCAACCGATTATGGGCCCTGGATTTTAAGGGGCACAGGGTGAATGAATGAATGAATGAATGAATAATTTGTATAGCGCTACAATGCGAACCGAATCGCCTCAAGGCGCTGTAATTAGTGCTTTGTTGTCAAGCTTCTTAGAAGAGGTGGGTCTTGAGTTTTTTCCTGAAGACCTGATGGTTTTCTTCCATGCGGATGTAGGTTGGTAGTGCATTCCATAGCCGTGGTCCTTGGACAGCGAATCTTCGTTCCCCTTTTGATTTGTAGCGGGACTTGGGGATGAGGAGGAGGTTTTGGTCGGACGATCGAAGACTGCGATTGGGTGTGTAGCGTTTTATTTTCTCGAGAAGGTATTGAGGCGCGTCTCCATGGGTGCATTTGTGGGTGAGGCAGAGGGTCTTGAAAATGATCCGATTCTTTACGGTTAGCCAGTGTAGTCTCCTCAGGGAAGGGGAGATGGATTCCCAGGGTTTTTTTCCTGTTATCAGCCTTGCCGCCGTGTTTTGGATAAGTTGTAAGCGTGCTAGTTGATATTGGGGTAACCCTATGTAGAGGGAGTTTGCGTAGTCCAGTCGTGAATTAATGACTGTTCCAACTACCACTGCTTTGTCCTCCTTTGGAATGAAGGGGATGAGTCTGCGTAGAAGGCGAAGGAGATGGTGAGATCCGCTAACTACCGATCCTATTTGTGCCTCCATTGACATTTCTGAGTCAAAAATGACTCCAAGACTCTTGGCCTTGGTCCTAGGGGCGATGGTCTGTCCAAAGATGGTGGGTGGTGAATGAGAACCCCACTATAATCTGTGCTAGTCAGATTCAATTGCAGGGTTAATTAGCACATACAACAATAGGTGAAATACTCTTTAGCATCTGTGTCAAGATAGACTGGACTCATTTGCATTATACAAGACAACAGACAGGTGGCTGGAGTTTATGATATTAGCATCTGACATGTGTGAAGTTCGGTGACAACAAGTCTGACCTGTAGTGAAATCCTGATGGGCACAGAGTCACATCAGCTGCTTAAAGGGATTAGTTAATTAGCTCATGTTAATTTGTTACAGGTGTATTGTTAGAGTAAAATGAGCAGGAGGGGGGGTCTCCTCTTCTACTGTATATAAATACAAGTTTGGTTCTAATAAAACAGTCCATGCTAGCACTAAGCAAGTCTTGTCTCGTTTAGTGCTTGGGAGCGGTTGGAATATCTGAGATCCATATTCAGACTGGGAGGAAGTGGTATATGACGAAAGCACTCAAGAGGAGTGTGGGAGCGTTTCGTCACACACAGGATTTCTGCCACTCATACAAAACCTTTGACCCGTCAGCAGCCAAAGCTGGTGTCACAGTATCAGCAGAAGTATAAAAATAGTAAAATGATTTTGGCAAATGTGTTTGCAGTGTAATTGGTGCATATCACTGTATTATCTACCAGAGCTGTTGGGTTGCTGCACAATATAAATAGACCGCACTGACTAAAAGTTGTAGCTAGCTAAACAAATACATAAATCATTTTACTAATAAACATTACCTACTTGGACATGTTTCTGTCCTTGAAAATGCAAAGTGTTCTCTGAATGGCGCCCGTGCTCAGCTGGCAACTTCCTGGGTTCACAATGCAGCAGCCGCAAGAGTCCTATGTATAAACCACATCCAACGAAACAACTATAAAATTAAATATATGTATATATATATATCATTTTTTTTAGATGGACTTGTGTCTTTTTTCAACCTATGTTTTAATTATTTTTAGGCACGCTGTGTGAATATGAACACATAACAAACAGATTGTGGGGTTTCCTCAAATTTGACTGCAAAACTGGAAGTATACTTGTTGAGATTGTTGTGTAGATGGGAAGCCTGCTTCAGGTGCATTCTGCATGAACTTGAGCTGCGTTTGAAACACTTCTGAGACCATTTAGAATTGACAGGTGCATTTTAACTGTAGTTGACTGCGTTCTGTCCTGCATCAACATGCTTCAAGCTACTTTTGCATTCATATAGAAAAACAATTCTGATGTGAACAAAGCCTATCAACGCTAGCCCTAAAGCAAACCTGTGCTGTCCACACAAGGCAAAGCAACAGGTTTCCTTTAGCCCTAAACAGCATATACTTATCTTTTTATTTGCAGTTTGTTACAGCTGCTGAAAGTATAGAAAATACCCAGTACTTTGGGAACATATAACCTATACAATGTAACAGAGCTGGCCCCATCACCAGCGTGTTACATGGAGAGAGTCCATAGAGTTCACCTATTTTGACCCCCTATGGACGGGCTGCCACTGCTCACACCCTTCACCATCCTCAGCTTGGCTAAGCTGAAGTCACCCTAAAATCACTTATTTTTTTTTTTTAATCTATGTAAACGAAAAAAGTCTACAACCGAATATAGAAGCTTCTTCAAATCATCTGCAGCTAGCGGAGGCTCCACCATGAGTTATTGTACGGATGGACCAGCCATTGGAACCAGTGCCCCCTAGTGTCATGGGAGGGGAGTGTTCTTTTTGGCTCACATGCGCAGTGTGTACTCTCTCCTGTTGCAGCCAAATGACTTCATAGATGGAAGAAAGTACATACTGAGCATGTGTGATCCAAAAGAACAGGATGGAGCTTTCACCCATGGCAGTAGGGGGTGCTGGTCCCTACAATAATTTGGAACAGAGCTATCGCTGGCTACAGAGGGGTGGAAGGAGTTTCTTCTAAATGCGGTTGTGGACTTCACTGTTTAAATTTAAAGTGAGCCCCTGCTATACCCATATGGTACAGCATAGTGCGTTTTCTGGTAAAGTTGAACTTACACTTTAAATCTATAGTCATAGATACAGTAAAGGCGATTTATTAAAGTATTTGCAACACTTATGGGCATATTAGAATGTCCTGCACCAAATTCATGAAAGCCATGCAACGGTTTTCTTGCTATTTCTGATACGTGTAAAAAATTCAGGTAGTTCTTACAGGTATTGACACTTTTACATTCTGGTGCTACTACAACAAAAATTAAGAAATCCCACCATATTGTTCTTAAGAAAAATTAAGACCTCTTCTATGTCGGCGTATAATTATGTTGCATGTGAAAATTTGGTCTCAGACAATACTTAATCTGGCACAATTCTACAACAGATTCTTATACACCTTACCGACATGTGCACGATACTGTTGCAGGTTGTGCCGTTTGCTGCATGGACTGGAGACAGATTTCTACTAAGTATTTTTATTCTTTATGAATTCCAGGGAGTATGTGCCATACAGAGTGCTGTCCTCTGGGATAATGCAAAACTCATTATTAGCTCATTACAATAATAATTTTCCTGATTCGTATCACCATATCAACATTTTACACAGTGCTTTACAGTATCTAAAGCTATCCCTGCACAAAATGCTGTGTCCAGCCTAGAGGTAAATGTAGTTTCCATGGTAACAAATTATATTTTCATTTCAGTAATAACAAGTAGGAATACCAGACAATTTTTTATTTTTTTTTTCATTTTTAACCACTTTCAGATTGGACCATTTTGCTGGCTTAAGACCAGACCACTTTTTGGGATTCGGCACTGCGTTGCTTTAACTGACAATTGCGCGGTCGTGCGACGTGGCTCCCAAACAAAATTGACGTCCTTTTTTTCCCACAAATAGAGCTTTCTTTTGGTGGTATTTGATCGCTGCTGTGATTTTTTTTTTTTGCGTTATAAACAAAAAAAAGGAAAATTTTGAAAAAAAATGCATTATTTTTAACTTTTTAGGCCAATACGTATTCTTCTACATATTTTGGGTAAAAAAAAAAAAAAATCGCAATAAGCAATTGATTGGTTTGCGCAAAAGTTATAGCATTTACAAAATATGCAAAATAGCATTTTTATTAATATTTTTTTTTTTTTACTAGTAATGGCGGCGATCAATGATTTTTATTGTGACTGCGGACACATCGGCCATTTTTTAAACATTTTTGGGACCATTGTCATTTATAGAGCAATCAGTGCTATTTAAATGCACTGACTCCTAAGTAAATTACACTGGCAGTGAAGGGGTTAACCAGGGGTGGCAGTGTAGGGGTTAAGTGTTCCTAGGGGCGTGTTACTAACTGTGGGGGGCGTGGCTGTGTTTGCGTGAACACTGATCTCTGCTCCAATTACAGGGAGCAGAGATCAGTGTCACTAGTTGCTAGGCAGAACGGGGAGATACTGTTTACTTCCGCATCTCCCCGTTCAGCCTTCCCGAGAGACGATCGCAGGTATCTCCGTGGCGATCGAGTCCGCAAGGCCCGCGACCAGACTCACGGGGGTCCCGGGCGGCGCGCACGCAATGGCACGGCAGCATTCTTAAAGGGACGTGCCTGTACGCCCTTATGCCTGTCCGTGCCATTCTGCCAACGTACATCGTCGTGCGCCGGTCGGGAACCGGTTAAAGAAATCTCTCATGAGATAGATGTAGGCTGTCATTGCTGACCACCTTCTGAAATAGCTGGTTGCCTGTCTCTGGCTTCAACACCTTCAGAGTCACTGGCCTAGAACAAGAACTCTGATAAAGCAAGTACACCAGAGGTCAGAGCTCCTAACCTGGGTGCTTGTTCCAGATTAGAGACTAGGCTTGGATGCTACTGAATCATGACAGCCAGGGAACTAGCATTTTCAAAAGGAAGGGTCAGCCATGTTGTTACTTTAGTACAGGTATCCTTTAAACATAACTAGGAATGTTAGGTTTAATCTGTAACCATTACTGTATCTATGAAGACTGATACAGATATGTGTTGAATTTCTGCCTATAGCAAAATAATCAGTTTTTCTTTTCCATTCCTTAACGTAGAGCAAAGGGAAAAACTTTATTAATTTTGGATAGAGTAAAGGAGGGTTATAACCCCAGTCAGTTTTGTCCCATAGCCAAAACAGGAAGCGAGAGGAAATCCTTCCAAAGTGAAGGAATCCTTGTGTGTAACCAGAACTAGTATCCCCATTGGAAGATTTTCTCTATTACTGTTCTGATGTCAGGCCAAAAGTTGGGGATTTCTTTTACTTTCAGGACAAATAGGGTGAATCTTCCATTAAGACAGCACACAGGAACAGACAGCAATAAACATACTAAAAAAAATATTTGACTTGGTTGAGAAAAAATAGTACCCATGTATTATCTGCATAATGGAAACCGTCATTTAAACGGTTTCATTTAAACCCCCACAAAAAAAAAAAAAACTGCACTGCAACAGTTAAATGCTTGTTATGTATAGTGGTGCCAGAATAATAAATACTAACCTGATCCTGCGCTCCAACACTGGTGCAACCAGTTCCCCGCAGCATCATCTCTAAGTTGCATGCTCACCCCTACCATGTACAATGAAGGGTTAAAAGGCCTGCACTGTACAAGATGACGTCAAGGGATCACCTCCAGACTAAATCTTTGGGGAGAAGGAGGACAGCACTGGAGTCAGCTGGAGCGAGAGGATAGGATAAATAATGTAGCTCAGTGTTTGGCAGGCAAAGGAACAGATTCAGAATCACTGTGCTGCTGTTGCTTAATGTGTCCACACGGGACCTCTATGCTGATCTAGGCAGTGCTGTTCCCATTCCATCCACCAGAGGGAGCTTGTGGGACATGAAGTACCAGAGAGACTAATGCAAGATCATGATGGATTGCTGAAAGTTAAGTTCACAGGAAGGATTTGGCTGAAGGACTACAGTTCTCAAAGGTAGGACATAAAGGGGAGGACAGATATCGTTTTTCCCAGGTTAAGAAAATAAAAACTCACTCTTTCTGCAGTAAGACTGGGACAGTGTGCACCATCACCTAGTTGTGTGCAGTGGAAGCAGAGGGATACTATCCTAAGAGTCCATTCACATAGGGGCAACTTTGGATCCCAATTCAAGTCGCCCCTAGTCGCGCTACATGAAAAAAAATCTATGTAAGTGAATGGATCCGTCTACACACTACTGCAGTCGCTCCAACTTCAGAAAAGGTTTACTACTTCAATCCGACTTCTAGGCGACTTGTACCCATAGAATTCAATGGAAGTCGCCTCCAAGTCGGATCTCCATCTATATTGAAGCGTCTTTACAGGAAAATAAATTACAGTACCTGCCCACGAGAATGTGTTTCCAGCTCGATGCCATCGCGCTGGTTTTTCGGCGACATCTCGCGCTGGCTGCAATAGGAAAAACACATTTTCCTACTGCAGCAAGCGCGAGAAAGAAGCGACAATGTCGCCTCTCTAATAATAAAAACCGGCATGGGTTCCCCTCCAAGGGCAAACCAGGCCCTAAGGTCTGGTATGGATTTTAAGGGTAACCACTATGCCGAAAAACCGGCGTGGGGGTCCCCCCCCAAAATACATACCAGACCATTATCCGAGCACATAGCCCGGCCGGTCAGGAAAGGGGGTGGGGACGAGCGAGTGTCAATAAAAAAAACACACTAGACAGGTAATTTATTAGGCAGCTCCGGGGGTCTTCTTCCGACTCTTTCGCGCTCTCCGGCTCTTCTGCCGGGCTCCTCCGCTATCTTCTTCCAGCTCTTTTACTAGCGTTGGCCCGGTCTTCTCTGTCCTTCTTCCCTCTTCTCTTCTTCCGATGTTGACACAACGCTCTCTCCCGCTGTAATGCCGTGTGCGAGGTGCGCAGCGACTTATATAGGCATGGGGTGTGACCCCGCCCATTATTATGTTACAGTCCCAGCATGCCCTGAGACTTGACGTCATAAGGGGCGGGGTCACCGTGCCCCTGCCCGCAGACCCCGACAACCAACGACCATGGTTGTCGGGAAGAGGCCCTTGCCCTCATTAACATAGGGACAAGGTGCTTTGGGGTGGGGGGCCGCAAGGTGTGTTGAGGGCATGCAGCCTGGTATGGTTCAGGAAGGGGGGGGGGCGCTCGCTTGTCCCCACCCCCTTTCCTGACCGGCCGGGCTGCGTGCTCAGATAAGGGTCTGGTATGGATTTTGGGGGGACCCCACACCGTTTTTTTTGGCGTAGGGGGTTCCCCTTAAAATCCATACCAGACCTAAGGGCCTGGTATGCTCTTGGAGGGGAACCATAACTGTTTTTTATTTAAAATTTGGCGTGGAGTTCCCCCTCGAGATTATTCTGTGATTGGCCACAGCCAAAGTCGCCTTTCCTGGGGTCGACTTAAAGTTGTGTTGTAAGTCGCCCCAAGTCGTGTTGAAGTCGTGCTGTGATTCATACTCAAGTCGTGTTGCCCCCCAAAGTCACTCTGGAAGTCGTGTTACCCCTGTGTGAATGGACTCTTAGGCTTGAGGCCGCAACCTAGACTGTTGGGAGCTGTCTGTGCAGAGAGGAGACCTGTGCTGAGGCTATTGACAGAGAAACTCCCTTGTTGCAAAAACATCTTTAGTGGACGTTGCTGTGAACACAGGACTGGTGAGCAGCCGCTGGCTGACTTAACACTACCGCTGCTATTAAGGGTGCAACGGATCAAAAAACTCACGGCTCGGATCGATCCTCGGATCATCATTTTTCGGATCAGCAAATAATAATTGAATTTGCAAAAACCTGTAAAAATTCCGCCACCATATAGTCCCCACTGTAATATCCACGTCATCTCCCCCACTGTAATATTGTCTGAGTATCGCAGAGTATTGGTAGGGTATCGCAGAGTATTGGCAGGGTATCGGCTGGATAATGCAGAGTATCGGCTGGGTAATGCAGAGTATCGGCTGGGTAATGCAGAGTATCGGCTGAGTAATGCAGAGTATCGCAGAGTATTGGCTGGGTAATGCAGAGTATCGGCTGGGTAATACAGAGTATCGCAGAGCATTGGCTGGGTAATGCAGAGTATGGCTGGGTAATGCAGAGCATTGGCTGGGTAATGCAGAAGTATTGGCTGGGTCCAGGAGGCTGTCATCCTTTTCAAGTCATGTTAAAAGTACTACAGGTCTCAGCAGAATCCACTCTAAGCTGTCGTATCTTATCCCGGTGGAGATGGTATGAGGAGATGGGCACAGCAGGTGGGTGTTCAGTATACGCCAAGAGCGCTTCCGTGTGATGGTAAACACGGCCGTGTAACAGGAAGCTAGGAACGAGGCTTGGCCCGCACAGCAGAGTGCAGAGTATATGCTGGGTAATGCAGAGTATAGGCAGAGTATATGATGGGTATATGATGGGTAATGCAGAGTATTGGCTGGGTAATGCAGGGTATTGGCTGGGTAATGCAGAGTTTGTTTACAAGTGATCGCTCCGTCATTTGACGGAGCGATCACATTGTAAACAGTGGCCGGGTGTACCTAGATGGCCGCCGCTCTGGAGCTAGGCCGAAGCCGCGGCCTTTCCTAAGGCCGCCGGGTGTACCAAGATGGCCGCCGCCGCTCCGGAGCTAGGCCGACAGCCGCGGCCTTTCCTAAGGCCGAGGCTGCAGAGCGCTCCACGGATCGCGGGGTGACCCGCTCGGATCACGGATCGGCGACGATTCGTTGCACCCCTAGCTGCTATCAGGGTGAGACTAACTATTATTTAGGAACAGTGTACCACTGCATGCTTCCTTAATAGGACATTATTTTAAGTGCACCAACACAAAGTTTGGGACCCTACAAAATAGCAGGCAGCATTTTTTTTTCTCCTGCGTTACCTGTCAACTTCACCTGTAAGTAGTAGTGCTGACACTCATTGCACAGGTTTTTATACTGTCATCACCACCTGGAACCCCCTTAGAAAAAAATAACATGATTATTTTCTAAGATACATTTACTTTAGTGCAATCATAGTAAAGTTTGATGGTTGTAGATGACACAAAAGAATCCTAATAGTAGATCTGTCTTGACCAGGTAAGTTGTAGACTGAGAACAGAACAAAATGTGAGGATAAAGTTTAACTGTGTCCGCTTGTGGCTGGGGACACTTGGAAGCTAGCCATCCCACCAGGCACAGTTTTTATACTCAATACTTTGAGGACGTCCAGAATAGAAGATCCAATAAGCACATGCCATAGATGTGATCATTTCACATGAAATATAGTTCACTATAACTTTAATTTTACAAACTTGAAGGCCATTATAGATTCCAGGAACTGACAATAATGATTTTTGCTGCAAAAACATTATTGGAGTCAGTCTTTCCAATGATTTAGAAATGTCTGGTTAAAAGGAAATGTCCAAGGTGACCTCTGTAAATTAATTAGAGTAACAAAGTAAATAGACGGTATAACCCAACCCAAAGCCTGCAAACTCCAGGATTAACCATGTCCCCACTTATTAGCCTCCCCTCCATATGTACAGTAAAAACAAGTGTTTCAAATATATTATTTCTGTGACTGGTTACACAATTTTTTACTGAATCTAGGTCTATATTGACTGGACGCTGGAAAGAAGCACCCTACCATCCTATTCCATGGATGTAGTCATGCTTTGAAGAACAACAATTCCATGCTCCAAGTCAACATCCGCTATAGCAGGAGTCTTCAAACTGTGGCCCGAGGGGCCAGATGCCACCCTTGGGTCACTATTTTGCCCATTGACACCAACAATGGGGAATAACTCCTGCCCCTGACAACAATAGGGCACCATTTCTCTCACTGACACTAACAATGGGGCACTAGTCCTCCCCCTACTACCAAAGATGGGGCACTGTTTACTCACACTGATACCAGAAAAATGTTCACGTCCCGCTGGCCACAGTCAAGCTCCCCAAAAGTCTGGTGGACAGTAAATTGGCCCTTTGTTTAGAAAGTTAAAGACCCTGGCACTATAGGAAGAAATGATGTAAGGGCATCAGCACTGCCAACTGACTACAAGGGGGCAGTAAGCTGAATGGCTGAATACCACTTAGAGAGGGAGAGCAGTCCTACATCTATACTAAAAAGTGTAAAAAAAAAAAAAAAAAAAGATTGAAACAAAAAAGGGGCAGACTCAAAGATGGATCACTAGATCTGTTTTCGGCAGTCATGCTATATCTCTGTTTATTGGAAGCTGCTACCTAAAGCTAAAATGTAATGATGTATTTTGTTTTTAAATCAGCACCAGGGATGGTACTTACCATAATGGGGGATTTTAATTATCCAGACAGACTGGGCGGAGGGAACCACGCATTCGTCTAAGGCTTGCCAGTTCCCAAAGGTCTTGCAGGACAATTTCATGGGTCAGATGGTAGACGCACCAACTACAAATAAAGCGTTACTGGATCTACTGATTACCAACAATACAGGCCTGATCACCTATGTGGAAATACGGGAAAATTTAGGAAACAGCGATCACAGGTCAATTGGCTTTAGTATAAATCGCACAAAATAGGAAACATAAGGGAAATACAAAGACACTGAATTTCAAAAGAGGCAACTTCCCTAAACTATGAACCTCGCTAGAAGATATAAATTGGGATAAACTCTTAGGAACAAAAAACACAGGAGAGATGGGTTCGCTTTAAGAGCGTATTAAATAAGGGCATTAGCCAGTGCATCCCAAATTTAAAAGTGCGAAAAAAGTCCTGGATGGTTTAACTCCAATGTAAAAATGCATATAAAAGAGAAGGCCTTCAAAAAATACAAGGTTGAGGGATCATCAGCATTCAAACTTTATAAAGAATGCAACAAGAAATGTAAGGGTGCAATCAGGGCAGCTAAGATGGATCACGAAAGACAAGGAGAGGAGAGCAAAAAAAATCCCAAGAAATTCTTTAAGTATGTAGACAGATGTCTGTCTCCCTCCCCTCAGTTGGCATTGCTCTGGGACATCCCACTTAGTAATTACTATGGCACTGTGTCCCATGAACCGTGATGTATGATTAAAAATAGGATTTTTATAACAGCTTACCTGTAAAATCCTTATCTTTTGAAGTACATCACGGGACACAGAGGTCCCGCCCCTCTTTCAAGTATACACGTGTATTGCTTTGCTATAAAAGTAGTAGTGGGAGGGATTATATAGGGAGGCAACTTCCTGTTTAGAAGGTGGACTATAACCCACATAGTAATTACTATGGCTCTGTGTCCCATGATGTACTTCAAAAGAAAAGGATTTAACAGGTAAGCTGTTATAAAAATCCTATTTTCTTTAATCGTACATCACAGGACACAGAGCCATAGTAATTACCATGTGGGATGTCCCAGAGCAATGCCAACTGAGGGGAGGGAGACACAACCAAAGTAGGGCACCATGAGATCAGAGGATTTATACTGCTGCCTGCAGTACACTGCACCTAAAAGGCGACATTCTCATGTCTTTTTACATCCACTAGATAGAATCTGGTAAATGTATGGATTGAAGACCAAGTTGCGGCCTTGCAGAATTGAGCCATGGAGGCTTGGTGATGCACTGCCCACGAAGCACTAACAGCCCTAGAGGAGTGCGCTTTGATTTGAGAGGGTAGAACTACCATACCTTTAAACCATAAGCTAGAACGATTACTTGTCAACTCAATTTAGAAATAGTAGATTTCGATGCTGCCTGTCCTCTTAGGACCTTCAGGCAACACGAACAAAACATCCATTTTACGAATCCGAGCAGTCGCCTTTAAGTAGGCTTTGACTGCTCTCACCACATCAAGAGAATATAGTGATTTTTTTCCATAGAACAGGGTTCTGGAAAAATGACGGTAGAACAATATCCTGGTTTAGATAAAAACCTGATATTACCTTCGGTAAAAAGTTAGGATATGGGCGCAATAATACCTTATCCTTGTGAACAATAAAAATATTGCTCTTTACAAGAAAGAGCAGCCAATTCTGATACCCTTCTTGCAGCAGATATGGTTACCATAAAAAATTGTTTCCTTGTCAAAAAAGGACCAAGGGAGAATGTCGTATCGGCCCAAAAAAAAGCTTTTTTGTAATGCCGACAAAACAAAATTCAAGTGCCAAGGGTCCAGGGGTTACCTAACCGGAGATTAAGCCACGAATAAAGTTACGAACCAAAGAATGCGCAGCAAGTGGTTGTTGAAATAATACTGATAAGGCCGAGACCTGTCCTTAGAAAGAAGTCAAGGCCAGTTTTATTTCTCACCCCATCTGCAGAAAGTCAAGGACTCTACCTTTGACCCATTTCCTGGGGTGCAACTCCTGGTTTCACACAAGGAGACATGTTTCCCAGACTCCATAATATATAATTATGGAGGCCGGCTCCCTTGCATTAACCAAGGTAGAAACTACTGAACTGAAGCGTGGGTCTCAATAGCCAAACCATTAAATTTAGCAGTTGTAAAGTAGGATGGAACTCCGGGCCTGGCGAGAGAAGGTCTGGCCGTGATGGTAGGGGTCCATGGGTCCCCTACTGCCATCTTTACGATCTCTGCATACCAAGATTTCCTGGGCCCCCGCTGGGGGCCACAAGAATCAACGACTTCCCTTCCTGCTTGATCCTGCGAAGAAGTTGTGGACGCAGGCAGAATAGGAGGGAATGCATAAATCAGTGAGAACCGATTCCACGGGAATAGCAAGGTATCTGTTCCGCGTGCTAGCAGATCCTTTGTTCTTGACACAAAGTTGTTGATTTCTTTGTTGAACCTGGACGCAAACAGATCTATGCCTGGGATCCCCCATTTTTGACATATTGACAAGAAAGATATTGGTGTGAAGGAACCATTCTCCCGGGAACAACTGCTGGCGACTCAAGTAGACCGCCTGTCAATTTTCCATTGTTATATTGTATTGTTTTCTGCCCAAGATAGGATACGATTCAACTTTCTCTGGGCCGCACAACTTCTTGTGCCCCCTTGGTGATTAATATAGGCCATTTGCTGTTATTGTTGGATTGAATCCTGGCAGGACAATACCATAAACTGAACATTCAGGATCTCAGGACCAAGTGCTCTGCCTGAATTTCTAAAATGTTATTGGGCAAGGCAATTTCTGAACTGGGTCACTCCTTTTGGACAGTTGCCTCCTCCAGGACTGTTCCCCAACCTAAACAAAAAAGGTTGGCATATGTTGTTACCACTTCCCATGTAACTGAAGGATTTTCCCCTTAGTAGATCTTTGGATATTAACCATAAACTGAGGCTCCGGCGCACCCAGCCTACAGCACCTGGTATTTCCAGGTGGTCTCATCCGGGTACTAACCAGGCCCGACCCTGCTTAGCCTCCAAGATCAGATGAGATCGGGCGCTATCAGGGTGATGTGGCCGTAGGCTTTGGAGTCAGACACATTGGGAATGTAGAGCTTGAATCCTTTGTTCCAAGCCGATAGGATACGGTTTTGCAGCAGTCTCGAATGAAACTGAGCATAAGGAACGGCCTTGAATGAAGCCACCATCTTTCCCAACAACCTCATGCAAAGTTGAATAGAAGAAATTCACCTGGCTTCGACCACCTAAATTCGTTCCTTTATGGCGCCGATCTTTGCCTGGGGTAAGAATACCCTTTTCTGGGTGTACCTATGATCGGACCTAAGTATTTTAGCCTTCTTCATGGTTTTAAGGAAGATTTCTCCTAGGTTGAGAATCCGACCTAAATATTCCAGGTAGTTGAATGGGGTGACCATACTTTGGTCTAAGCAGGCTATCGACTGGTCTATCAAGAACAGATCGACTAAGAAAACCATAATCGTTATACCTTGGGCCCTTAATCTGGCTAGAAGAGGGGCCAGAACCTTTGTAAACACTCAATGTGCAGTAGCTGGACCGGAAAGCAGAGCTACACACTGAAAATGAAGATTTTCCACCTTGAAAAGTAGATATTACTAGTGAGCGAGGAAATAGGCATATGGATATATGCATCTTTGATGTCGATTGCCGATTTGGATATTCAGGAATTTAATTTAGATTTTTGAGATCCAGAATGTCTATTCGGATTTGGCACTGTGAAAAAAAAGAGGTTTGAATCAAACCCCAACCTCTGTTCTTACATGGGGACCCCCATGATCACTTTTTTCTTTTTCTCTGGATCCTTAGAAATGTTTGATTTGAGACGGAAACTCTTGGAACTCCAGTTTGTACCCCGGAGCTATTGAGGAAGTCCCCCATTCGTCGCGACACTCTTCCTGACAGAACTGCAGAATTCCCTCTATTTGATTGAACCTGACGGTGAAAGCCGTGACTGCCTGAAGGCTGATGCCTCTGGCACAGGAGAAGGAGCTTTAAAACTAAAATACATTTACTCATTTTCTTAAATGGCAAAAGGGGTGCTTTCCACTAGAATTTCTTTGGATGTATTATCCAAAACCTCCCCAAACAGCTGTTTAACCGCAAAAAGGAAGACTAGCCAGGAGCTTCTTACAAGGCACTTAGCGAAGGGTGCAAGGCCAGAAGGATAGAATCTCTCATAGCAACTATTGCAAACATAAAGCTGCCTCCTGGGCCTGCTGAGCAGGATAACCTTGCACCCCTGTTTAAACTGGTCTTTCAATGATTAAGCAAGTACTGTCAGCGCAGGCTGAGACACGCAATCTGGCAGAGAAAAAAATAAAGTTTTTTTTTTTTTCTCAATAGGAAATCCACCTTTTTATCCGTTGGATCCCTAAGCATTTGAGCATTGTCTGCCGGACAAGTCAAACTTATTCACAGAGGATATAGCAGCGTTAATTGCCGATATACCCCTACTGAATTTCCTTCAACATAGGATAAAGTGTGAAAACTTTTTAGGAGGAAAAATAATGCTTATGTGGGTGATCCTCTCAGATACAAAAAAGCTTTTCCCCAAACTGAACAAAATTTTATTTTTTGTTTTCAATTAGATTAATTCTTGCATCAGTTCCATCTAGTTGCAAAAATCTGTATAATTTCTCATTGAAGTAGATCAGAAATTTGGTCCAGTTTGCACAAATATTTTTGACATTTGTGCAATGAATGTTTCATAAATAGACATGTGTTTGCTGACTCATTAAAAACAATGCATCCCAATGTGTCAGTTTATCTTAACTGCTGTTAAGCAATTAGTTATCAGTAGTCATTTAGTAGCTAATCCACCCTGTCCTTAGCGAATGATCTACAAATCTACACATTTCATAAAGTCATTTAGAATATGACCTACAATTGACCTCCATCTGATCGCCTTCTGACCTGTTTCAAGGTGCTTTTACATTCATTACATTTTGTATAGGAAGAAAAGCTTGTCAACTTTGGTTGCAGAAATCCCTTTAAGCCCTCATGCACACTGAACCCCTGGCAGGAGAAAAGCTGCTTAAAAAAACACGACTAAAACCGTGTTTAGGCGCATCAAGTGTTTGCGCTTATATGCATTACACTGGCCAGAATATTAATATATTTATTCTTGCCATTGGAATGAATGAACGCTCAAGCACTAAACGTGTCCAGTTTTTAAGCATTTAGACGCGTAACAGCATTATTTTCTGCTCAAGAGCTCCTCTCCTGAATGCACTGATTATGTTTATTTTTTCAGCCTTGTACAATGTGCCTCCTCTAATACACCTCCAAATACCTATGTGTGCATGGACACAGACTAACAAAAGATGTATTTACAGGCAGAAAAAAAAAAAATCTGTAAAAGTGGCGGGTTTTTTTTATGCGCAATGTGCATTAGGCCTTAAGGTAGAATTTAAAACTCACAAATCACATAATATAATTTGTATTGTAGAGCATGCTATGAGTACAACTGGATTGCATTATTTTTTGTTACAAATTACTTCATTTTTTTTTTTTTTTTTTTTTCAGATGGACTGTGTCAGTCACTGGCGTCTAGTTATAGGAAATGGGTTCTCCAACTTGAGATTTTCCAAGCCCTTTGTCAAAGGTGGGGAACACTGGACGTGGATCTTCTGGCATACAGATTTACCTAATTGGACAGGTTTGTCGATAGGTCCTCAGGTGGTTTGCTCTGGAGATCCCATGGGATCAGTTCCACCAGATCTACACCTCTCCAGCCTATCCCTTTATCTGCGCAGGATCAAGATGAAAGACATTTCAGTGATTTTCCTCGCACCAAACTGGCTCAGGAGGACTTAGTACTCAGACTCCTGACAAACTCTCTGTGAGCGCTTCAGATTGTCTGGACTTCAGTCTAAAGCCTCGTACACACAATCGGATTGTTGGCCAACAGAGCATCAGACTTTTGGCGAAGGGCGTGAGCCACAAACTTGTCTTGCATACTAATGGCCCACAATTGTCGGCCAACAAACATGAATGTAGTGACGTACTACGTGGAATTTCAGGTCTTGAGCGCCACCCTCTGGGCACCTTCTGCTAATGTCGTGTTTGGTGAGCACTGATTGCGAACATGCGTGTTTGTAGTTGTGTGACGGAATAGTGTATACACAATACGAAAATCTGTCAGCAGACCGATGTCCGCTGAAAATTTACTAGCCTGCCATCCAACATTTGTTGGCGGAAAGTTGGACAGCAATTGTTTTAGGCAACAAGATTTTAGGCAGTTTGTCATCGCACAATTCCCTGCCGAAAATCCGATCGTGTGTACGAGGCTTTAGAGCCTGGTACACCATCCTGCTACTTTTTTGCTTGCTTTAATGGCATGGCTTTTAAAGCCCAGCGCCTATCAGATTTGGTCATTCCTACCCTCTTGAAGGCTAGAAATTCACCCTGTCACAAATTCTACCATTGCACATAGCCTATTTTTGCATGGTGCGAGATCAGGAAATTCCATCCTCTGAAGTATTTTGTGGTCTTGGCTGTCCTGAGACCATCCGCCTCTCATTTCTTACTTGGGGCATTTGCATGGGGTGACACATCTCTTCCCCTTCTGGGACTCCATGAAACCTCAACCTGGTTTTTATGGCCCTTCAAATTTATTAGGGATATTCCTTTATCTGAGCTTACCCACAAGGTGGCATTTGTTGTTGCCATCAACTCTAAAAAAAAAAAAAAAAAAAAAAAAAAAAAGAGGGTTTCTGAGGCAGCAGGCTTAGGCTGGGCCATTCACGGTTTGAATCTTCGCCGGTTCACCAGGGACCGCTGAGATTTGAACCGTTAATGGGCAGGCTGTATGTACCAAGTTGACTGGCACGATCAACTTGGGTACAACCAGCCTGTCGTATTCTCTTGCAATAATTACTGTCTTGGCTTTGAATTTGTGCTTAGTGTCCTACTCCTGAAGGTGGCACTATAACCAAACCATCAAAGAGGGAGGCAGAGAGAGAGGGGGCTGAGAGAGAGGGAGGGGGTGTGAGAGAGATGCTGAGAGAGAGGGAGAGGGGCTCAGAGAGAGGTGTGAGAGAAATGCTGAGAGAGAGGTACGCTGAGAGAGAGGAGGAACAGAGAAAGAGAAGGGGGAACCGAGAGAGAGAACGGGGGCAGAGAGAGAGAAGAGGGACAGAGAGAGAGGGGTGCGAGAGAGATGCTGAGAGAGGGGGGGACACTAAGAGGGGAAACACAAAGAGGGGAGGGGGGCTGAAAGAAAGGGATGGGGGGCTGAGAGGAGAGAGAGACCTCTAGCTCTGTCCTGGACCCTCTCGTGTGCCGACAGAGATGGCTCTGCGTGCCAGCTGTGGCACGCGTGTCATAGGTTCGCCATCACTGCTCTAGCTCAACTCCTTTTAAAAAGCAACTTGCAGCTTTACCACATGTATACTGTCCACTTTCTGCCCAGGCCAGCTTTCAGCGCTGAATGACAATTGTATGGTCAAACAAAACTGTACCCAAACAATTTTTCACACAAATAGAGCTTTCCTTGGTGGTATTTAACCGATTCAGCACCGGGAGATTTTACCCCCTTCCTGACCAGAGCCATTCTGCTAATGTATATCGGCGTGAGCCTGTCGGCAAGTGGTTAATCACCACTTTATTTTTTGCTATATAAAAGAAAAAATACCAAAAATATTTGTTTTCAAAAATGTATTTCTTCATGAATTTAGTCTGCTACATTTCTTAGGTAAAAACAAATATATAACCCAAATCAGTGCATATGTAGTATGTGTGTAAGTCTACAAACTAAGATATATATTTTTTTTAACATACTCTCACCAGAGATTGGTTATAACAGTGATGATCACTGTTATAAGCAATAGTTTTAGCTGTCATGAATGGCTCTTGTTCACTACTGTGATCTGTGATTGACTACAGCTAATCACATGGTACAGGGTGCTCAAATTGGCCCAAGTACCAAATGATAGCTGTGGGTCAATTACAGCATCACAAAAATATGTACAGTGTTGCATGAAGTGTGTGTGTGTGTGTGTGTGTCATACCTGGTCAATCTCCATGGAAGCTGGAAATCATTATAGTAAACACAGATACTTAAGCTAGATTCCAGGTCCTGAATGCAAAGCATTTTCTGAAGTGAAAAGGTCAGCGCCACTCCAATCAGAGAATGCATTCTCTGAATGGGCATTTTTGCTAGACGAGTAACCCCCAGCATTTCAAGTCAAGCATTATTGTCATTCTACTACACGCGAGGACATACGGTAGAATGAAATGTCATATCTTGGCGGGACCACAGTGCTACATACTAATTAAACAAAATTATAAATATACAAAAATAGAACATAGTCTGTGTCGGCTGCAGCACCTCGAGCAATACCACACTGAGCACGGTTGCCCCACAGGGATGTGTGCTCAGCCCGCTGCTCTTAAGCCGACCCACGACTGTACTGCCAAGTTCAGTTCCAACCATATTATCAAGTTTGCAGATGACACAACTGTGGTAGGTCTCATGAGCAACAAGCATGAAACACTCTACAGAGAGGAAGTGGCACAACTGGTTAAATGGTGTACAACCTGTTCCTTAATGTAAGCAAAACCAAGCAGGTTGTGATGGATTTCAGGAGAAACTCTGTTGATCACCCCCCACTGACCAGTAACAGCTCGACTGTGGAGAGAGTCAGCAGTACTACATTTCTGGGAGTGCCACTTCAGCTCCAGGTGGTTTTCCTCCTTCATGATCAGGCCATTTTTTGCTATTCGGCACTTAACTGATAATTGTGCGGTCATGCAATGTTGTACCCAAAAAAAATTTATGATTTCTTATCACCAATTAAAGCTAGATTTGTGTGATTGGATCACTAATTTCTTACCACCAATTAAAGCTAGATTTGTGTATTGGATCACTACTGGGGTTTTTTTTACGATATAGAATGAAAAAAACAGCGACAATTTTGAAAAAAAAAATAAAATAAATGTTCTGCTATACAACATATATCCAATTAAAAAAAAAAAAAAAATATGAATCAAAATATATTCTGCTACATGTCTTTGGTAAAAAAACAAAACAAAAAAAAAAAAACCCCCATAGAGTGCATATTTATTGGCTTGTGTGAAAGTTATAGCATCTACAAACTATGGTATACATAGTGGATTTTTTTTTTTTTAATACTACTAATGGCGGTTATCAGCAGTGGGACTTGCGGTGGGCAATCTGACACTAACCGACGCTGGGGGGGGAACTGACTAACTGCCATCACCAGTGGCACGAATACAGTGATCAGACACTATACACTGTCACTGTACTAATGACATTGGCCGGAAAGGGATTAACATCTAGGGTGATCAAGGGGTTAAAATGTGTAGTGTGTGTATTATGTGCACTGCTAAATATCCCTGCTTTGCAGGAGAAGAAGAGGATTGTTCCCTCTGTACAGATCTCTGGGTTATGAATGGACACTCAGCAGGTCCCGGCCATGAATCATTGGCTGGGACTTGCTGACAGACTCCTGCTGTGTACAATTACAGTGGGTGTTGGCGGGTAAAAAGCAAGCAGCGACATACCAGTGCCTCGCTTGCCTGCACGGGCCACCCATCTGCAGTACATTGCGGGTGGGTGGAGATCACTATAGTAGGAGTGTTTATTACATTGATTTCCAGCTTCCACAGGGATGAACCAGGTATGACACATACATACTTAACATTCGTCCAAAGCTGCATGTAATTATGAAAACATATTCATACCGAAACTTCAGCACGCCTACAACTGCAGAATGTACGTTTTCTCCATCACACAATGCAAAATAAAATAAAAGACACCACACATGGCTGTTTTACTGCAATGTTTATTATAGTTAACATTTTAAAAAATGCTTTGAAAAGCTACATACATGTATGTTAAATTAACTGTTAGATCATATTCTGAGGTCATGTCATTTCAAAATACTATGGTCACACACATTCACACCCTCCCCTGCAAGAAATATAAACTCAGAACTGATATGTTTATGACAATGCAGAATATTGGTGCTATAGAGAAAACACAAATGGGATATAATCAAAGAGAAAAATGTGTGCAAATGAACTTTGCAAGGTTTTGACCTATAAGATGAGCTACCTCTGGCACTGAGGCAGGACATGTCCTAAGAATGCTAGGTCTAACACTAGCCTGCGAAGCTGTCACCAATGTGCGCTTTGACACAGATGCCAGTCTTAATGCCTGGTGGTATGAAAAAGTGGGATGGGGGGGGGGGGGGGGGGGGGGGGGTTCTACACAGTATCCAAGTAACAAGGCACAGCCCTGCCACCTGGGAAATCAGCCCTTATTTCTAGAAGATTAGGGAAGTCTCATAATTGTAAAAGGAGTGGAAAAAAAAAAAAGAACAGGTGAAGGGGTTTTCATTCATATTTACATGCATACAAATTACAGACCACGCAATTACAGTCCAAGAAATTAAAAATAATGAACGTGCAGTGATAAATCGGGAATAAAAATATGGAATTGTGCATTTCTGTCCCATCAGTTCTGTCACACTTACAAAACACGTTTATAACAAATAAAATCTATGTCTCCTAGGACCAGGGCCCTACTGGCAATCGTTTGCCCTGTGCAAAATTTGTCCTCTTGTATGTCAAAAGTAGAAGTTTTCATTACAAATAGTAGCCAGTGTACACTACTAACTTTACCTGGACAGGGATCATATACACTTGAATGTAAAGATGAAATACTAGATGTGAGTAAATGTTCTCTTTGGTGCAAATGGCATATCGTTCTAAGATCTAACCTCTATAGGTGTGCAGACCCGTCCTATCTGCAAGGCAGCAACTACTAGATGTGAGTAAATGTTCTCTTTGGTGCAAATGGCATGCAAAGACTTTGGCAAAGCAGGCAGGAGATTATGTGAGGTATCAGATCTGCATCCTACCCCACTACAATTAGGTTTCCTGCTCTTGTAATGCTTCTTACACACACTTAAATGTTTTATATGGCAGGGATATGTTAGCCTTCCAATCAGCCATTGTATTAAAATCTGCTCCATAAAAATGACAGATGAGTTGCTATAGCCAACAGTTAAAGTGACAATTTCCTGCACGTATAACTAAAACTATAAGCTGCCAGGAGGGTGTCTGGTGCCCAGTGGTCCGCCTCCCAGCCTATGCATCGCATGCCTCCACAATAGATTTACTAACTAAATGCCAGCACTGTAGGTAAGTGATAAGTTATGGAGTTTGAAAATTGTTTTACTTAGGAATTTCATCCCCTGATATGCAATAATTAGTACAAGATATCTTCTAAAAACACAAAACATTTATGTGGTCGTTTAATTCAGTGAAATAGAAGTCAAGGTCCTGTGTTACTTGCAATTCTGAAAGTCTCTCTGTACAAAGTTGGATCTATAATATAGAGTGCAATGTCTAGGTGGCTTGAGCTCCCTTGCACTGACATGTCCAAGGATAGGCAGCTGGGATCCAAGGTGCACAGAAAAGACAAAAGTGCCACAGCACTGGTTTAGGGTCCAAAATGGGTTTATGTTCTCATAGAAGATAATCCAATGGGTTTGAGGAGTTTTAAATCAACCCCTTCTCATCAGGAACAAGCAATTGATTCTATTGAGATATAGGCTTCTGCAGCTGGTTGTTGCAGCCTGCCGAAGAAAGATGTATACCCAAAATTCATTGGCTTTGTATGGAGAAAGTACATTTTAGACTCCCAATTAATGGTGTAGCGTTTTCTCTCTTCTGTATGTTGAATCCCTGCAGGCATTGAATGGATTAATATTTTTGTTTTGATTCCTGTCTTGATCTAGTGCTATTTCTAAATCACACTTTAGAGCCTTAACATTTCACTAAGCAAATGGGGACCATTATCCAGACAACTACGTTTCATAAGCAAGAGAACCTGTCTAAACACGAAGGGATAATGGACTTGTTAATTTTCCTCACCTAAAGTGGTCTTAGAGGATTGCTCTATTATAGCCCGATGCAAAGGACTTTAACTGATGAATATGTAAATGGAGATTCAAAAGATTTCAGTTATTTAACCTTCATGTATTAGAGTAAGAAGTAATGTTTTTCAATATACAGATGACTTCTGTCAATTACCATGTTGGTGCCTGTTTTGGTCTAACATGATAGCTAGCTTAGAGCAATAGGATACACAGGGTCCCATAAATATCAAAGCTCTCCCTGATACGGGGATTCTTACATGCAAAAGTTGTGAGTGTTTGCTCTTTCTCATAAGGGAACTTGAATATTCCATAGAGTGGTCCTTTAAGCGGTTGTTTATTAGACCACACAAAGTCGCTGTGAGATTTCAGCATGTAGTTAAATGCATAAAGTCCACTAGCTCATGCAGTTGTATCATGAAAGTACACCAGTGTCTATTTTTATAATTTCATATACAATAGCTAAAAATCCAGGTGATGCAGTTTGCATGATAAAAAAAAAAAGTGTAGTTTCTACTTCTTATGTTAAAAAAAAAAAAAAAAAAAGTTTTAAATCCTAGTCCCATCTGACAGCGATAACAGTGGAAGGGCATGGCTAAGAGAAGTATATGGCTAGTCCTGTAGATAACGTTAAGCAAAGTACTCCCCATACGACAAAGCCAGCCACTCTGCAACATCTAATCAAAATAGATTCTCATGAGCATGTAAATGTACAACTTAGTTTTGCTGACCCAACCTCTCCAGTAGGTGGTTGCAAGATTTCACGTGCCTATTGCGTATGAATATCACAGTTCCTATTGCACTGGGAAATATATACTGAAACAGTTGTGCGAGCGACACATGCCAACTCTTCCACAAGTACAGATGTCCAAGGCCAAATGCTTTAACGTGGTGTTGTCCGAGCTGGCAGGGAGCAGAATGCCATGGATGCCAACGCTACCTGTAATCTATCGCAAACCATCCAACACCCTAGCGCTTTATGCATGCCCTCAGGAGGAGTCGGTGCTCTCTGTCTCAATAGCAGCTGTTCCCACAGCCTCCCGGATGAATGGGAGGCGCCAGGATGTGGGCCATCGCAGGAAGACGGGGGGTCTGAGAGTGTAGAGTGTGGAAAAGTGTTGGCCCCAGAAGGATGGGGAGAGTCGCAGGAGCCCATCTGGATTAGCCTTAAGGTCTTGGGGGTGAGTGAAAGAGGGGAGCACAGACTCGGACAGAGGGAGGGGTTCTCTGTAACAACCAAAAGGAACGAAAGGGAATTAAAAAAAATGGGAGGGGGGGAACAAAGAAAAATTAAAAGTTATACAGGTTCTCAATAGTAGGGGATAAAATGGAGATGGGAAATTAATGCTTAAAAATGGAAATGCAAGAACTCAAATGACCGTGGACAGACACACAGGATGGACTGTGACGTGGTTAAATGGAAGGCATAAGTGATGTTTGGAAAGAGAACATAAAGAGAGTATTAGTTCCCTAAATCATAAAGGATGGCAGCAAGATAAACACAGAAATACACTGCAGCACAGGTGACATTGATTTGACTATACGATTAAAAATGGGCATAAGGTCCTGGCTGCTTTTAATATTACATTTTTCAAAAGAACACCCAATTTACTCTAGCTTTACCTCCGATATAAGCGGCTATGCTTAATATATAATCACTCAAGCAGACAGTTTGCCATCTAGAAGGTGACTTATGAGAGCACAGCTCTAATTCAATTTTTTTTGCACAGACATGGTCTCAGAGTGTTAAAGGGTGAATACTTCAAACTTATCAAGGAGGCAGAATAATAAATGGTAAATGATTTAGAATTTGATACACAAGTGGGATTAAGTCTATCAGTTGAGGGAAGGTGAAGTATCTGCTTTGTTAGCTGTACCGATGCAGATAAAAGTTCAAGAACCAGCTACCTGGACACCATGGAACTGGAATGAGACTGGCTCGAGGATGTGGTGGCAGCACTGAGTTGGGAGAATCCACTGTGGCTTGATTCCAGGCTAGTCATGGAACCCCTAAAGACGACAATCAGAGAAAAGATTAAAATCAGCAAAGAAAAGATGGCTGTTTATTCATGTGGCATTAAAGTAGATGTAAACCAAAATTACTTAAACCTCAGATCAGGTTTTTAAATCTGCAGTTCCCATTAAAATTATACCAGGTGGGTGGCCTTTCGATTAAGATCCTTGTTCAGGCACTTCCTGTGCTCTCTCTGGTGTCGTCACCCTGTCAAACTCTCTCAATGAGAACTACCAGTAGCCATTTTACCACTCATTACACAGGTATGTTTCATACCCCCCCCTAAACTAAATTTTATCTAAAGTACTGTACAAGTAAAACCTAACTCAATTTCTAAAGCATGGTGTATCAAATGGTTGTCTTTTTTGATAAAATGTTTTCAGCTGCTTTTATTGTTTGTTGCATCTCAGTGTTGCTGATCTCCTACAGCCATTCCTGTCTACATACATGCAACCCAGCGATGGCTGCATGGCATTTCTCAGACTGGGTTTTCTGACTAACAAAAAAAGATTTTTAAATAAAAAGGAGGACCTGACCTGCATAGTTTGTGTTTTAACAGCTGCTTGTAATCTCCATTGGCAGAATGTGTGACAGAGTAAACCTGGTTACACACAATCCGAATATCAACTGGTTCAGCAGAAACCGACCGACATTCAGACACCGTGTAGAGTTTCCTGTCCAACGGAAGCTGGTCTCACGTCCAGCTTCTGTCAAATGGGCATGCTGAAAAACTAGCATCCTAACAGCGCTGGCCAATGTTTTCCAGTGCGTTCTGGTGGTGCTGGGGGGGGGGGGGTCCCCTTGTCAGAATACAATAGCTCAGCGGAAGACATCGCAGCACTAACATCACATTTGTTAGTACAACGATCTGTACATTTTTCTCTGCATTCAGCACGCTGGGTACCCCGCATTACAACGCAGAAGACACACTGGGAGACAGACACATAAAGGGAGTGCCTGAAAAAAAAGACCTTTATTCAGGATAACCCGGTGTTATTTTAATGACAGCTGCAGATTTCAAAATATTAAAAATTACTTGAAAATTAATGTGAAAGCGTATATGTGATTTTAGTAATCGGGTTATCATATACTAAAAGGGCAATGTTTATTATACACAGTACTTTAAAAAGTAATAAGCTTCAAAATGCAGCCCTAAACTGTACCTGAAATCCTCAGAGCCAATGATCTCGGTGTAGTACATTACTTTGCATTTGTGGGAGGAGACTTGTAAGGATGCAAGAACATCATCCACACGTGGCAGGCTGCTGGTGGCACAAGCTGGCATGCCTTGGAATTTCCATTGCAGGATGTAGAAACCCGGCCAGCGGGTCACATGAGAACCCTGTTGAAATAAAATGCATTTGAAACTGTGGCAACAACACACACATTAAATGAATGAAACCCACGTTCATAGTGTATATATATAATCCCATAACAGAAATATAATATATTGCAGCTTACCAGTCCCTTAGATGCGGTGTCTGCATTCATTTTATTTTTTAGACCTTTTTCCCTTTACTGTCACCTGGTAACCCTGTGAATAATATGCTCCCTGTCCCGTGGCGGCTAGACCTACTTCTCCACTAGATTTATAGAAGAAGCCATGGTGGTCATCAGGGCTGGACTTCAAACATGTCTGCTTTTTGCTCATCTCCATTACAGGATGGGGTGGGGGAGGGGGGGAATTTGTAGTACACAAGGAGGATAACAATGTTTTGGCTTCCAGTTCATCTCACAGGAAGTGACAAAAACACTGCATTTATGTCAAGATCAATGGCATTAAAGAAAATGAGTGAATCTACCATACCTTTGGACTGGTAAACTGCAATGTGTTTGTCCTTGGGTTTAGTTATCCTTTAATAAAGACTGTTACCTGTACGCTCTCTCCCTCCTTGCAGGTCAGCGAAGACTCCACCATACTGTAATCTCGGCCCAGCTGCCAAGCCTTGTCAATTAACTGCACATTGTTGCACACAGGAGATGTAATGCCGTGAGCTCCAAGAGTATCTCGTTTGGGCACTTGTGGCGCCCTCTTTGAGTGGTAAATGTTAAAAACAATGTCCCCTTTACAAACGTCAAAGTCCCAAGTGATAACAGAAGAGGCATCCACTATTTGGATGGATATCTGCAAAGGTAAAATAAAAAAGTTTAAATAATATCACCCAATTTTCAAGAAAATATACACTGTGCTATTACAAAGTATTTATTGTTTTACCCAACAGCCTAGCTACATGAAAAACCTCACCCAAGATCAGCTGTTAAATCATGCGAGCATGGGCCAATAGCATCTAGCCATACATATTGTAAAAACTGGAATATTCCTCTTAAGTTTCTGCAATGGAAGCAGTTTACTTTTTTAGCTGCACAAAGAGAAGGTTGCTGTTGTAGCCACAGAGGAAAATTTTACATCATGCAAAGTAGAATACCCAAAAGGAAGCCATACCATGGGAGGAGCCAGCTTCAATTACATCATAGGTTGGCAAAGAGCAGGTGCTGATCCTAGAAGCTAGTCAAGAGTGCTGGCCTTGGTTGGACAATAAAGTGTGACCAGCAGGTCTGGTCTTTTGATTTAAAAGTTGATCTGGCACAAGGTATCAAAGGGCTCGTTCACACAAGCAGCAAGTGAGGTGTAAAAAATAGGTGGTTGACCTGTGGTTTTACTGACCCCCCCCCCCTAACCTTAACACAACAGCCGGAGGGGGTTATACATGTGGCAGTAAAAATTATAACCAATTGCATTCAGTGGACAGTACCACCACCGGTCATGATCGATTTAAGTAAATGGGGGCTATGCCATAACTTCATCACAACCACATACAAGGTAAGTGGCACGTGGTGCAAGATTTCTTCTGGATTAAAACAGGCAGTAAGGAGGCCTCCCAGCTGCCTATCAATTGGCCTCTGAAAAGTGATCCAAAAGGAAAAGGCTGTGCTCCATCCCTGTCACTTTTAGGATCCCTATAGACCTATCTGGGCCATTGTGGTATTTTACGCAATTTATTTGGAATGAGCTGCAAACACATCCCAATGGCCACTAAAAGGACATAACCTTTTTTATGAAATGCAGAGCACCAAAAGCACATGCATAGTGCAGTGCCCTATACCGTGGCAACATTGGGTTAACATTCTAAATGAATAGCGCCACAATACAGATCACAAACCATGTATTAAAAATAGACTACAGTAATGCAGTAAAATGAGCATCTTACATACAAAATGTAAAGAACGTTCATATAATAAAAAAAAAAATGTGATGTGATAGACCAACACAGAGTGGCTCATAATTGTGAAGTGGAAAGAAAATGATAAATGTTTTTCAAAATTATTTTACAAATAAACATCTGAAAAGTGTGGCGTGGATTTGTATTCAGTCCCCTTTACTCTGATACCCCTAACTAAAATCTAGCAGAACCAATTGCCTTTTAAGTCACCTAACTCAGTCCTCATAAATTTCACTCGCCTGCATTTTGCCAGTGGATTTGGGGGGGGGGGGGGGGTACCACCGGGAACCGGGGTTGAATGGGAGTCCTTCTCCGATTCAACTCATTCCTTGAATGGGAGTCCAGCGATCGCGGAGGGGGAAGAGAAAAGAGAACCCCCCTGGATGATCAGAGCGCAGGGAACACAGCGATAACAGCTTTCTTTTCAATTGCTGTGTTCCCCCGCCACTCGCTGTCACATACTGCCCCTCCTCCTGGTCCTGGGACTTTGATAGACAGATCATCCGTCCAATCCCGGGACAGGCAATCCGTCAATCAAAATTCCCCGGCCAGGGGGCAGGGCTATAGGTGACGATGAGCGTCAGGAACACAGCAATTAAAATTAAAGTTGTTATCCCTGTGTTCCATCATCCGGTGGCTCTCCTGTTCCTCTCCTCCCCTGCACAGGTAGGCTGCATGAGGCTGTATTGGTGGGCACGGATAAAGTTGTTAATATTTATTTTTATAACTTAATTCTGCATAAAACATGTGTCATTTTATGAGGGCGTGTTTATGGGCGGAATTAGGGGCTGGGTTGGGTGGAGCAACTGGTGGCGAGTAACACTTGAGGCCTGGCTAGTAGCTCATGACTTAAAATTTTGATCCCTGACCCAACTAGTAAATAGAGTCCACCTGTGTGTAATTTAATTTCAGTATAAATACTCTGATCTGTGAAGCCCTTAGAAGTTTGTTTAATGAACAAACAGCATCATGAAGGCCAAGGAACACACCAGACAGGTCAGGGATAAAGTTGTGGAGAAGTTCAAAAAAAAATATCCCAAGCTTTGAACATCTCATGAAGCACTGTTCAATCCACCATCCAAAAATGGAAAGAGTATGGCACAAATGCAAACCTACCACAACATGGCCGTCTGCCTAAACTGCCAGGCAATGAGAGCCTTAATCAATCGGAGAAGCAGCCAAGAGGCCCATGGTAACTCTGGAGGAGCTGGAGAGATCCACAGCTCAGGTGGGAGAATCAGTCCACAGGACTTTATAGTTGTGCACTCCACAAATCTGGCCTTAATGGATGAGTAGCAAGAAGACAGCCATTGTTGAAAAAGTCAGAAGTCCCGTTTGCAGTTTGCAAGAAGCCATGTGGGGGGAAGGTGCTCTCGTCAGATGAGACCAACATTTTACCTTTTGGCCTAAAAGTAAACGCTATGTGTGGTGGAAAACTAACACTGCACATCACCCTGAACCCTGACCATCTCCCAACGTGAAACATGGTGGTGACATCATCATGTTGTGGGAATGCTTTTCTTTAACAGGGACAGGGAAGCTGGTCAGAGTTGATGGGAAGATGAATGGAGCCAAATACAGGGAAATCTTAGAAGAAAACCTGTTAGAGTCTGCAAAAGACTTGGGGCAGGGGTTCACCTTCTAGCAGGACAACAACGAATGAGGAGGATTTCGATTTTGTGGATATTTCAGAGACCTGGTTCAACAGCTCTCATAATTGGCTGGCAACCATTCAAGGGTATTCCCTTTATCGCAGGAATACAGAGGGTAAAAAAGGGGGCGGTATATGCCTATATATCAAGAATAATGTACAAGTGAATGTGAGAGATGACCACATCAATAAGGGAGCTAGGGAGGAGGTGGAATCCTTATGGGTAGAGCTCAAGGGATGAAGCTAAGGAGAAAATAATACTGGGAGTATGTTAAAGGGCCCCCTAATCTGAGGGAGGAGGTGGAGAGGGACCTCCTATCACAATTTGGATTATCAGCAAAGATGTGAAGTGTTATAATGGGGGATTTTAATTATCCAAACATAGACTGGGTGGAGGGAACCACGCATTCGTCTAAGGCCCGCCGATTCCTAAATGTCTTGCAGGACAATTGAATACAAATGCATGCCACACGTTTCACATATTTGTGAAAAAATTTGAAAACCATTTATAATTTTCCTTCCACTTCACAATTATATGCCACTTTGTGTTGGTCTATCACATAACATGAGAAAATGGGGACAATTTCAAGGGGTATGAATAGTTTTTAAGGCACTCTATATTAGTGGAAAGCTTTCACTGATCATACCTCATGTGGGGCACCCTTAAACACGCTGGCCGACTGGTAGATGGTCTCGGTCCACAGTCTGATATCCTCAGTTTCCAGTTCCTCTGGAGTCCGGTACAGAGCTTTGGGAACCATCCCACCCTCTGGAACCTCGCACTGAAACACAATACACAAACCAATACATCTAAGGATGCTGCAATGTGCCATGCAATGACAGTATTATAAATGTTCTTTTTCTTCAGGCACTTAACAAAAGACAGCATTAACTACATTAAATACATACATGCATTATATTCGCATTAAATACATACCCACTCCCACATACTGTGTACACTTTTTCTCAATGATTTATTGGTTATACTACACACAACCAAATCATGTGTCAATGGTACAACGTGATTTTGTTAGTATTAAATGCACCCTTCAAATTCTACAATGTCTGCTTCTATTTGTTTAAAACAAGGTAAAGCATCATTAACCACTTTACTACTGTGGAAAGGTCTGACCTGGTAGACTGAGGGCCCTTCTCGAGCCCAGCTTTAAAGCAGTGCTCTGCTTATTAGTTGTTCATGCACCAGGTGCGTGCACCAATGCTGATGATTAAGCTGTCCGCTAGCTCAGATCACTGGCAAATTTCTCAGTCAATCAGGGGGCGTCTGGGCCTTTTGATGGGCTAATCACAAATGTAAAACACTACTACTGTTTACATTTGAAAGCCCTTTTCTACCTCTCACATTGGAGGAAGAAAAATACAATGAATGAAATAAGGTATCGCCGGCAGCAGATTCAAGGTGGGGGGTTTGAATTATTGTCTCTACTCTGAGGGTTAGCTGTACATCTTTTTCATATGCTGTCTCTGACCTGTATATTAACACCTTAACCTCCATGACCCCTTTCACATCCTTCCCCCTCTGTGTATGAGCTGTACATGAATAATACATTGAAACAAATGCTCCAAGTTTTAACCATCTCAATATCAGCATTTTATATTTCCTTTTCCAAAACATGGTGGCAAAATGAGATCACCTTGTGGTGTCTACTTTCCAAAAAGGGGTCATTTTGGGGGTATGTGTATTATCCTTGCATTTTTATTTGATATACCTTCAAGTAGGATAAACAGTTTTTCCACAGATTTATTTTATTTTTATTATATAGTAAAAATTAAAAAACAGTGGTTATTACGATCTCTGAAGACGTAAATCACGAAAAACACGCCAGGGCGTGGCCACGCAACGTTACAGTCAGACACAGCAAGCTCTTCCCAGGACTCATCCAGCCGTACGTGCAGAGACAACGCCGGTCGTGGATGAGGCAGATGCTATGCTGAACTGAACAGACATGCCTATATGCTTTTTTTATCTGATTTTAATGTAAGTGCGACTTGTATATGGGGCATGCAAATGTGCAATAAAGGGTATAACATTATGTGAGCCTTTTATGTGTATCCTTATATGCTTATGCCTATTGATGAGATCCTGATCTTAATTGGAGGAGTAAGAGGTCGGAGTGCAAGGATTGACTCAGATTCTGAGGTGGTCCATCTGTGCATATATATGGTTTTAAACCTATTGAGTTTCATTTCCTCAGTTTTAACATTTCATGAGCAAACACCACTGTTTGATTAATGGTGGATATCATTGTTTTTAGGCTAGGTCACATAGCGCTGTTAATGTTGGATATCCTATCGACCATTTTTTTGTATTTTATGACATTGACCGTAGGTTCACAACAGCAGCTTTTAGTATTTATTTTCTGAGTGTATTCAACACTATAGTTCCTGTTTTTTTTTCCATTGAGCGCTAGGATCAGGAATATTATTTCTGAGCTGTGCATATTTAGTGGTTATTAGAGCTGCACGATTAATCGTTATCGCCATTTTTTCCCCCTTGCGATCTTGACAAAGTATTTCCAGATTCTTTCTGTGCAGAGAATTCTCTTTTCTGAAGCCAACAGCTGTCAATTGAAAGGAAAAAAAAAAAAAAAAAAACGGGCAGTCTGCCAAATATCACTTTTATAATTCTTTAGCAGTGGGACTTAAGTAAAAGCATTCTAACAATTTGCCCCTTAGATCAAAGGAATACACTTTGGTGAGTAAATGAGGAAAGTTTAACCACCTACCCACCAACCATTTGTTGGTTTCAAGTTTGTTTGTTTGTTTTTTTGCTAGAAAATTACTTAGAACCCCTAAACATACATACATACACATATTATATATATATATATATATATATATATATATATATATATATATATATATATATATATATATAATATATTTTTTTTTTTTTTTTTTTTTTGGTAGAGACCAAAATGATAGAGAATGGTGGTTGTTGCAATATGTTATGTCATACTGTACTTCCAAATGCAATTCTTTTGGAAAAAAGTTACTCTTTAATAAAAAAATAAAAAATAACCAGTAAAGTTGAGTTTTTTTTTTAAAGTCAGAATCGTGCAGCTCTAGTGGTTATTAAATACTGCCAAAAGAAAGCTCTATCTAAAAAATTACATAAAATAAAATCTGGGTATAGTATTGCATGACTGAGTAATTGTCAGTTAAACTATCACAGCACTGAAAAGTGCCCAAATAATTTGTTTCTTGTTTGATAGAGGGGAAGATTGAGACCCTCTGTCTTCTATATGACCCCCACTTTTACAAGATTTCTCCTTACATTCTGATTCTAAACACAGAAAGCTATGAAAACAAGGGGAGAACTAAAGCCAAAAAAGCAACTTTTCAGAATGAGTTCAGCAACAGCAGCCCTGTGTATGTCTATCATTACAGGTTAATTTTGCTGATCTTTTCACTTGATTTCACTCCTACTGACAAACTATGAAATCTGAGGGGATGATCATAAAGCTTGCCATACACATTACAATCTAACTGTTCAATCTTTGAACAACTTTCTTCAGATTTCAAAGCGAAGGACATACCTAAACTATTCAATTAACTCATAGCCACTCAGGCAGGGCTCTGCATTAGATAGTTGTTGTCAGATTTAAAGACAGAACAGTCAGAATCGAACGTGTGGGGTGAGTTTAAAGTGATTGGATTACAAAGTCACACTTACCTGCTCTGTGCAGTAGTTTTGCACAAAGCACCCCCGATCCGCCTCTCCTCCACCAGTGCTTCTGGCTCCTTCCCCCTGCCGAGTGCCCCCATAGCAAGCCATTTGCTATGGGGGCACTTGGGCAGGCTAGCTCCCAAGCCCCACTTTGTCCATTGACACACAGAGTGCGTCTCAGCCCCACCCCCTCCTAGCTGCTGTCTCTGAGCCAATGGGGAAAGAGCCTCTGCTCTCATTCACATCACTGGAATGAGATCAGGCTCATGCAAGTATAAGGGGGAGCTGCATGCAGAATGTTTTTTTTTTTTTACCTTAAATTCAGAGAATGCATTTAGAACCACTTTAAGTGTTTACTTGCTCTCTCTCTCGCTGTCTACATGGGCACCACTAGATCTTGTTAGGAGTTCCAGGCATCTTGAGACATTTGCTTAGCAGGGTTTATGGGCCAATTCTTTCCTACACTGATTATGGCAGTTAAGCAGAAGGAATTTATACCAGAAGTCAGCTTTGACCACAGCCATTTTCAGGCTACTTACCAGGCACTCCCCACCAAGGAAATCTGGAATTACTTCTTTGTCAATGTAATCCACAAGTCCTCCTGGGCCTTGATAGTCATTACCAGCATAGATAAGGAACTTCTTCCTTGTGTTCTCATCAATAAAAGGACTGACCTGGAACATGACAGCAAACATGAAGATCAATATTATGCAGTAAGCAAGCTTTGTGCATTGTCTAGTAATTCAATTCAACCACAATTATAGAGGAAGTAAACCCTGATGGGTTTTACTTCCTCTTTTTCCCCCTGCTTTTCCATGCAAAGTAAAAGCATAATGTGCTAATATGCATCACATACTAGCCCATCAAGTGGAACTTGCATGCAAACGAAGCCCACATAGTCCCCGCTGATGGCCGCATCCATCTTCGCCCCCTCTTCCTTCCGGCTCTGTGACTGTCCGGAATCGCATGACGTCGCTCATACGTGCGGAAGCAGTCAGTCACGGCACTTGCTAGTGCAGAAACGGCACAGAGGGCCGTTTCTTCACAGCACTTGCGCTTACAACGTCGGCGCAAGCGTATATAGTAAATATCTCCTGACCCGTGCAGGTTTAGGAGATATTTACAGTACCAACAGGTAAGCCTTATTATAGGCTTACCTGTAGGTACAAGTGGTGTAACTAGGTTTACAACCACTTTAATGTATTTGATTGAATTACTGTACTGAGTATATGATGAAGCTCTAAAAGGGAAAAAAAAAAAAAAAAAACATACCAATGTCCACAGAACAGGAAATACTCTGGGAGCCCGCAAGATCAACAGCCGCCCCAAAGTCTCTGGATAGTTTGCTTCCACCACTTCAATAATGCGCAATAAAGCCTTGACCCCTGGCCTCCACAAATGCCTCATATTGAGTCCTTCCAAATCCACAAGGCAGGTCCAGGAGCTGAAATTTACAGCAAAATAAATTGGAGTGAACATAACTACTGAATAAATAATTAAAGTTATAAAAGTTGACTTTTTTTATAATGCATCTGAGATCACCTGATCACTACCAAATGTAACCATACACGTGTCAGGTCAAATGCTCCAACGACTTAATATCTAGCACCTAAACCAATCTTCTACAGCTATAATGGATGCAACAGAACCATCTGTATGATGATCACATATGTCTGTAAACCCCCCAAAAAAATTCTGTAGTCTTGCTTTTTAGTTATTTGTACCTGCCAGTAGGAGACAGTACATCAACTTCCTCTCCTATGGTCATAATGCAGGCTACTTGTTCTGTCACCCTAGAATATGCTCGCTCCCGATATGGACTACCGGCTGATGTGCCGACTTCGTCTTTAAGCTGAACTCCAGGAATTCAACAACTTTGTAAAAAGTGTAGGCATGCTATGAGTTAAGTCCTATGAGGTGCATTCCACTGTCTGGACTTATTTACATCTAAGTGTTTAACTGTGCTCTAGGAAGATCGTTTCTGCAGCACTAACACTGGATGCTCTGGTCTCAGTTCTGCAAGTGTAGAGTCGATGCAGCTGCTATGCCCGCCTGTCCCCTTCTCCTGCCTAATCACAGAAGCCTTTGTATTATGTGAACTCATTCACAAAATACAAAGGCATCTGTGAATGGGCAGCAGAGGGGAGGGGTAGGCATAGCTGCTCTGTTTGCCTCTCCTCGCACAACCCCTGAGTGTATCCCCTGGGCATACAAAAACTTGTCAGATGTAAAGAATAGAGATAAGTCCAGGAGGTGGCATGCACTTTTTACAAAGTTGCAGACATGCATGCCTGCACTCTACGGTACAAAAGGACCATGGTTTCAAGAGGAGTTGGATACAGTCTAATGGAAAACCATGGCTAGGACTATGAGCTTTTAGTCTTTATTCACTTTATATGAGTGGAAAACATTTTAAACAGGTTTAACATTTAATGGATTAAAGTCTTCTCCTATACCCAAATAATGTAATAAAATTTGGTCTAGGTGGATAGACTCACAGGATACTCTGGAAGCCAATTGAGAACAATGAGCTTGGGGGGGAATTGGGGTGCACATGTTGGACGGAATAACCCGGGGGAGGGATCTTGGGGTCATTTGGTTCAGCCGATTTCTGGATATACCGAACAGGGTTTCTATACCACAGGGATCATACCGCATTTTACAGAAATTTAATGCACTCCACACTTTCCTTTTTCATTTTTATGTTTTTTGTTTCGTTGACCGAGATTTAAAAAAAAGAAAAAAAAATATATATATTTTCCTGTTAATTTACCATGATCACTATACTTCTTTATATACAAGGTTGCCATAAGAATAGGTCATGCATTTACATTTTCTATGTCATCAATTGTGTTGGAAGAGTGTAGCTGTGTTCCTGTACGACTTAACCTCTTTTAAGCTTCATTCTGGAGACCTGAATGTTCCTGTGATGTGATATTATGGTATGTACTTATTCAGTTACGACAATGACTTTTTGAAACGTGAATGGCAAATAAAAAACCTTTAGGCTACTTTCACACTGGGGTGGGCGGGCATTGGCGGTAAAGCGCCGCTATTTTTAGTGGCGCTTTGTCGTTTTAGCTGCGCTATTCGGCCGCTAACGGGGCGATTTTAACCCCCAATTGCGGCCAAAAAAGGGTTAAAACCGCCGGTAAATCGCTGCTGCCCCATTAATTTCAATGGGCAGGGGTGCTTTAGGAGCGGTGTATACAGCGCTGCAAAGATGCTGCTTGCAGGACTTTACCGTCCTGCAAGCGCACCGCTCCAGTGTGAAAGCCCTCGCGCTGAGGCTCTTTACAGGCGCTATTTTTAGTGATGTAGCGCCTGTTAAGCACCTCAGTGTGAAAGAAGCCTTAAAAAAAAAAAAAAAAAAAAAAAGTATATATATTCTTTACTGTGTCAAAAAACGAATCTGCAGTGAAAGTACACATTTTACAACCAAATCTACATTTGTAATTTACAACAGTAAACCAATCAGATTTTATATACATTTTTTTTCTTCCTCCAAATATCTGTGAATTATGGCCAAGTCCATAAAACAAACTCCTTTCAGCTGCAGATGCTTATGAGCCACCTAGTGGTATCAGCTGTTGACTACCACTACAGTGATTTACATCTAACCCTTATTACACTTCAGGTGTCCAATAAAGTATCCATAATAAAAATGCTGTATTCAGAAAAAGTGTTTTAACTATCTAAACCCCTCCAGTCGTTATTGACCAGAGTAATTTTCAATGCTGATTGAGAATTAATTTTGGCATTACTTAGGATACCAAAGGTAACAATTTTCTTTTGGGCAGTTTCTTGCAAAGTTAATTCATTTCCTATGCAATCTAAAACCAAAAAACATAAGAAATGTGCTTGTTTGATTTCACCCTTTTCTTTTCTATACCTAAAGGCTTCTCAAACCCCTTACAGGCCATTGTTCCTCCCAAGACCTTCTGCCATCATCTAGCTCCTTTGTCATGTCCTCCCATGCTCGCCTCCAGGACTTCTCCCGAGCATCTGCCATCCTTTGGCATTTCCTACCCCAACCTGTCTGACCATCTCCTATTCTATCCACTTTTAGACAATCCCTAAAAACGTTTCTCTTGAGAGAAGCCAATCCTACCTCCACCTAACAAACTGTACTCATCCCCCACAGTTACGACCTTTTGTATCATTTGACCCTCCCTTTTAGATTGTAAGTTCTAACTATCAGGGCTCTCTTAATTCCTCCTGTATTGAATTGTATCGTAACTGTACTGTTTGCCCTAACGTTGTAAAGCGCTGCACAAACTATTGGCGCTATATATAAATCCTGTATAATAATAATAATAATAATAATAATAATACTACAGCATCCACAAACACCACCCAAGCACTTGCCTGTAATGCAAAGTGGTCAAATTATTCCTTGACAAATATATATATATATATATATATATATATATATATATATATATGCCAACAATTACCCCTTTAAAGCAGAGTTCCAGCCACAAACATTTTTTATTTTATTTTTTTAAAGTCAGCAGCTACAAATACTGTAGCTGCTAACTTTTAATAAGGACACTTACCTGTCCAGGGAGCCCGTGATGTCGCCTATCCCCCCCTCCTCCCCACAGAAGTCGATCCGTCCATTGGATCGGGTGCAGGCGCCGCCATTGTAACTAACGGAAACCGGCAGTGGAGCTTTGCTGCTTTCACAGCCGGTTTCCTACTGTGCATGCGCGAGGCGCTTTGTGAATGGCCAACTTATGGGACACACACACACACACAGGTCCCAGAAGACAGCGAGGAAGGAGGAGGGCTCGCCGAAGGAGGAGGGCTCGCCGCAGAAGAGGACACGACACTCTGGGCCGCAGGTGACCTAGGGCAGAAGTACACTTAGTACTTCAAATAAGGTACGAAATAAAAATAACATTTTTTAAAAATATCCAAAAACGAGGGGTGGTCTTTAGTTTAAGACCACCTTTCAAAAGTAGGTGGAACTCCGCTTTAATATCCCTGATGCTTCCTAAAAATATGTGCTGTTTATATATTTTTAGGACATTATCCTGCTGGACACCTGACTTGTTATTCTTAATCAATCTAATTGAGCAATAAAACATAACAGGAATATAACATGCCTGTAATGTAATTTAGAAAAATGACAATCCTTTATGTGAAGGAAGCACTTAGTTTCCCTAAAATAAATAAAAAAGGAGAGAAAGTATAGAACGTTTGCTAGCAGTCATGTTCACAGCAAATTTGTACTTGCTCAGCCAGGAACTTTAACACTTGTACTGACAATGACGTACCACACATCATGGCTTTTAAAGGATTAAAGGGCCAGTTCACATCAACTATCTTTAGCCAAAAAAACATTCCCAAGCATTACAGAATCCTCTACATTAACACGCAGTGCTTTATTTAGTAAAAGAATACTTACTTTTAGGATGCTCAATTATTTTTCCCTTCCCTCTTCGTCCTTCAAATGAAACTTAAGAACACTTGGCTTCATTCCCTATACTTGCATGTACAGTTCACTCTTTCATTCTTGCAGAATGCTCAGCTGCAATAGGAGAGCGGTCTGCAGATGCATGGTTAGGGAACAAAGCCAAGTGCTCGTTCGTGAGTTTCCACGGCTGTACATCCAATGCTCAGTATGTCCTACCATCTGCAAGACAGAGCGGGGAGTGCAATGAAAACAGTGGGGTCCAGATACGGTCCCCAAGGTAGACACTGAAAGATACTAATCCGGAAACCATTAGGTAGCCATAGGCAATCAGTCAGAACCTTACAGAAGTCCATAACCTAAGGATACTAGCAAACCCTGGAGTCTCACTGAGTGGACAGGGTTTATACGAGAGTGCCCCTTGGGGCAGCCTCAACAAAATTGTTACCAGTGTCCAATCACCTGAAGGTAGCCTGCATATAACCCATAGTCTATGAAGTACTGTGTCGAGTACTGTACAAATAAGATAGTAAGCATTTTTACAAAATGAACCTTTGCTGTTAAATGTACTGAGGATGATGTAATATTTGGGGAAGTTTTGGCAAAAGGCAATAAAGGTGAACTAACTCTATAAAACAACGTCACAGCTGCAGCTTTGAAAACACCAAAACTAATTTTTGTGAAATAGAATATAGTCCTCAGTGTGTAAGCCACTGAACAGACCTTACCTGATCGGTCTTCCAAATATTTTGGTATTTTCTTCACAGCGTCTTAGTCCTTCCTCATTAATGGAGAGCACCTGTCAAAGGATTGAGAGTTAAAAATAAAGAAAGATCAAAATGTGCCCCCCACCATCAGCTATAAACTACTTTAAAAGTATAGAATGCAGCTGCTGACCTTTTTGTGCCCCCTGCTGCTGAACCACCCAGGAGCCTCTTCGATCTACACCCTCAGGCCCAGCCCTAGGCATGTACAGTATATAGTTTAACCACTTCTCAACCAGCCGCCAGTGCCGGCGGGCGCGATGACACACCGGGCACAGGCGATCGCTCGTGACAAAACGAGAACCGGGATGTGTGTGTGTGTAAACAGTTCTCTCAGGGAAGAGGAGACAGATCGTGTGTTCATACCAAGTATGAACACCGATCTCTCTCTTCCCCTAGTCAGTCCCATCCCCCCTACAGTTAGAACACACCTAGGGAACACAGTTAACCCCTTCCCTGCCAGTGACATACAGTAATCAGTGCATTTTTATAGCACTGTTCGCTGTATAAAATTGTCAAGGGTCCCAAAAAAAAGTGTCAAGTGTCTAATCTGTCCGCCGCAATATCGCAGTCCTGATAAAAAAAAAAAAAAATATCGAAGATCGCCGCCATTACTAGTAAAAAAAAATAATAATAATAAAAGTGCCATAAATCTATCCCCCATTTTGTAGCTGCTATAACTTTTGCGCAAACAAATCAATATACGTGTATTGCGTTTTTTTTTACCAAAAAAATATGTAGAAGAATACATATCGGCATAAACTGAGGAAAAATTATTATTATTTTTTTTTTTTTAAATGTGGGATATTTATTATAGCAAAAAGTAAAAGATAGTTCTTTTTTTGCAAAATTGTTGCTCTTGTTTATTGCGCAAAAAATAAAAACCGCAGAGGTGAGCAAATACCACCAAAAGAAAAGCTCTATTTGTGGGAAAAAAAGAATGTCAATTTTGTTTGGGTACAGGGTCGCACGACGGCGCAATTGTCAGTTAAAGCGACGCAGTAGCTTGGCTGTAGCCAAGATATTATATTTGAATAGATTTCTCCTTAGTTCCTGAGTGATGGTGGTATGTGAAGTCTCCCAAATAGTGACAAAGACGACAATAAAATCTCGACTGAGGGTTCTAACCTACTTATCACTGTACTCTGACTTTTTTTTGACACCACACTTGTATAGCAGAGGAAGGAAAGAGTGTGTCTAATCCATTAGCACGTCGAAAAGACCTGTGCTGATGAGCTTTGGGCTTGTGACAATGGCATCAGTTTGAGATGCTTCTGAATTAATTGACCTCAAATTGACATGCTTTATCCGGGTCAACATTCCTATAGACTTGGTAATGCAAACCTCATTTGAAGCAAACAAAAGCCCACAATACAGACTCAACCTCTGGTGCTTACTGGACTGCAGTCATATGTACTGCACAATTGCCATAAAAGGAAAGTGGAATTGAAGTGGAATTGAACACTAATGAAATGGGGGCGTTCGAACAATGTCTATCTGACTGTATATCCATTTCTATACTACATTTAACAAAAAGGAAGACAACTTACATGCCTCAGGAGTGACTCTTCACCTAGAGCTCTGACCAGTCCTTTAGTGTCCATCTGTCCAAGCCTAAGCATATATAGAGGTCGGCCATCTACATGGTGATACAAATATTACAGTAATTCAATTGAACAGAATTCCCAGCCTTGGGTAAAATAAAAAAATAAATAAAAAAAGAATCCTATTGGAAATCGTAATCTCACCAGTCACTTTTTTACCATAGCCTAATTGCTCAACAACCTCAAAAGTCACTATACCTTATTAAATGTTTACAGACAAAAACAGAAAATTGGCTTCAGCCACTGCACAATACATCTGTAAAAATTAAAACGTCCTGCTGGAGTGAATACAAAAAGTATAATACATAAATAAGGAACACAGTAACCTTTGTCGTGATGGTGCCAGCCTCCAGCATAAAAATCCTGCAGAACTTGTGGGGGGTTCCAGGTGCTCAGCAGGTAATCAACTTGGTGCTGCTTACGCCAGGTGAGAGACTGACAAAGGATTTCCCTGGATTTGTCAATGTTAAAGTCCCGGGCACGCAAGAATCTCAGGATGTGTTCATCTTTGGGGATCTAGAAACAGATTACACGCAGACGTTAAAGGTTACAGCGGTTTCAAGTGCTAAACCAGAAAATAGTTGTGTCTCTCTCAGCAATGGTAGGTTAAAAAAAGTGTATATAAACTCAAAAGTTAAATCTTAAAACAGAACTAAACCCCATCATTTAATGGTTTCCCAAAGCAGTTGCATCCAAGGCAAACCGGGAATGAGAACGTCACATTTGCTTGTGCCATCAACCAAACTGTTAAGCCTTCAAATGGCTGGTGTCATAACTGATCACATGTGCATCAACATGGCAACTACAAATCAAATGAAGGCTAAGATGGTAGCTTCCATGGCTGTATAGGAGAGGAGGGTTTAGTTCCACTAACTTTTTCCACTCCCTATTCAACTGCTCAGGTACAGTGGTGAAAGCATGTTCATAGGGTGAAAACCAAACATTAACTCCCATTGTAGAGGTAGCATAATCGATTTTGTCTGTGTTCCTGAAGGAAGAATACATAGAATGCTTGCCAGCTTCCACTTTTTCACACCAGGGCCATGCCCATCAATTTCAGCGAAGTCAAGACCATTGATATTTCTAGATGAGAAACTTACTGCTATCCTTTCAAATCAACATGAAAACCCCCGTTAGAATTACTGGTAACGGTATTTCCAGGAACCGTCCAGGACAGCTATTTGAGAGATGATCTGCTCCGCCCCCCAAATGGAAACACAAATCAGATACAATTTAAAAGGCCCCTCCCTTTCCTCTGACCCTCAGTTGTTTAGAAGATCAAGTAAACCTCCAACAAAAGTGCACTCGGCAGAGAAAATAAACAGAAACTCATAAAATACCACCACCACCAGGTAAACAAAGTCGACCAGTGAAAAACAGAATAGCGTGGGTATATAAACGCTGTCCTGGAAGGTTCCTGGAAATACCGCTACCAGTAAGTCTAACGGGGGTTTTCCCCCCTCACCTTCCAGGACAGCTACTTGAGAGGATAAGCAAGATTCTATACTTTAGGGAGGGACGACAGCCTGAAGCACTTTCCTACCAAAGGAGATGTCCTGGCTGGAAAGCATCTGTACTCTATAATGTTTGACAAATGCATGAGAGGAGGACCACACGGCAGCTTTAGAAATTTATTCCCATGAAGCCTCCGCTCTTTCTGCCCATGACGTGGCCATGGATCTCGTTGAATGAGCCCTAATTCTAGAAGGAGGAGTGCGACCTGGCGCTTTGTATGCCTCACAAATAGCACCCCTAATCCACCTAGCAATAGAACTTTTAGATGCTTTGGACCCCTTCTTGGGGCCACTGAAGAACACCAACAGTTGGGAGGAACTCATAAAACTACTGGACTTTTCTAGATAAAGCAAAAGACATCTCCTTACGTCTAAAAGGCTAAACCATTCCTCCTCCGCGTTCTTCGGAGAGGTACAGAAACTAGGAAGGACTACCTCCTGGGACCTATGAAAGCTGGAAGAAACTTTGGGTAAGTAGAAAGGATCAGGCCTAATCACTACCCTGTCCTCTAGAATCCTCAGGAAGGGGTCTTTAAAGGAAAAAGACTCCAGATCAGAATTCCTTCTCCCTGACATAAAAGCTAAAAGGAATGCGATCTTCAAATAAATTCATTTCAGGGAAGCCTCATGCAAAGGCTCAAAAGGAGCCCTTGTCAGTGCATTCAATACTAACAAAAGATCCCAGGGAGGAATATGTTTGATGACCCTGGGAGTATGTCTAGATCTGGCTGAAAGGAACCTGCTGACTAAAGGATCTTCCGCTAGTCTTCTTTCTGAAAATAAAGATAAGGCCGAGATCTGAACCCTAAGGGTGCTGACAGAGACCTTTTTCTACTCCCCTCTGCAAAAAAATCTAATACACAGGGAGTCGAAAAATAATCTAAACCGGCTTTCCTTTGCCGGGAAACAAAAGTTTTCCAAACTTTCCCATAGATCCTTCTTGTAACTAACTTCCGGCTATCCAGAATAGTTTGAATAACCCTCTCTGGACACCCCCTCTGCTGTAGTATGCGCCGCTCAGCCTCCAGGCCTTTAAATGGAAGGTCTGAGGGTTTGGATGCAACACCGGTCCCTGATGGAGCAGATCCTTATGAATTGGTAGGGTCCAGAGAGGATCTACAGAGAGAGGGCCTTCAGAGAGTAAAACCAATTCCTCCTGGGCCACCAGGGGGCAATCAGAACCACTTCTGCCTGGTCCTAAATAATTTTACGAACTATTAGAGGTAAGAGGGGAAAAGGAGGGAAGGCGTAGGCCAGAGCAAGATCCCACAAAAAGGAGAGAGCATCCGTCCAAGGACTCCGTGTCTCTCTCCAGCGAGAAAAGCGCTGGCAGTTTCCTGTTGAGACTGGAGGCAAAAAGATCCACTGTGGGAAGACCCCATCTCAGCACAAGCTCCTGGAACGTGCCTTGATGTTCTTCCCAACCGCTGGAACTGATGGTAACCCTGCTCAGCTAGTCCTCCAGCACATTCTCTGGTCCCCTGATGTGGACTGCCCTTATTGAAGTGACCTTGATCTCTGCCCAGGACAGAATCTGCTGTGTTAACGTTAAAAGCTACTTTAAGCGAGTGCCCCCTTGCTTGTTTAAGTACACCACAGTTGTGGCAATGTCTGAGAAAATTAATAGGTCTTTCGAATAGACCCTCTCTTCCAGGGACATAAGAGCCTTCCCCACAGCTAGAAGGACCCTGAAATTTGAGGAACGGCCAGTCTTCTCTGGCAACCAGGCTCCATGGGCCTGCAAGTCCGGTGAGTAACTGACGTCTGTGGTAATTTTTATCGGAGCATGTTGTGCAAAGAACTTCTCTCCCTGTAGACGTTCCCGATGCTCCCACCAGGAGAGATCGAGAAAATCCTTTCCTGGCAGCTGCACCAGCTGATCTAGAGAATCGTTCCTGCGATCCCAATGGAGCAAAAGAAACGTCTGAAGGGGCCTGGAGTGTAGTTGGGCCCAAGGCACTCCTGGGATGGCCGCGGTCATTAACCCTAATAACTGCATGATCCGCTGAAGGGAGGTCTGTGGGAGCAACTTGAAGGCCTGCACAGAGAGAAGAATTTTCAAAATCTTCTCTTCAGGAAGCTATCCAGAGTCTATTAGATAACCTAGAAAAAGTATGCTCTGGGAAGGCACCAGGCAAGACTTTCGCTGGTTGACTTTCCACCCCAATTTCTGAAAGGTCCATATAACCAACTGCAGATCCTGAACAAGGGACTCTTTGTCCCGAGCAAAGATCAAAAAATCGTCTAGATATGGGATGATTGACACTCTGCACCCGAAAAAAGGCCACGATTCTGGTAAAAATCCTGGGTGCCGCCGAGAGAACAAAAGGAAGGGCATTGAACTGCCAATGACTTGGCCCGTTCTCCATGAGAACCACAAACCTGAGGAACCTTTCGGTGACTTTGGCAGAATGGCACATGAAGATAAGCGCCCTGAAGAGCCAGGGTAATCATGAAGACCCCTGGTAACAACAGATTTCTTTACAGAATAAATGTTCTCCATCCAAAAACGTCTGTAGACTATGAATCTGTTCAGGACGCTCAAATTGATGACCATACGAAAGCCGCTGGGTGCTTTCTTGACCAGAAAGACACGAGAATAAAATCCCCAGAAAAGGCCACTTATTCTGGGGCTTATTCCCTTGGGAGAAGGGAACCGTATACTCTTCTCAGAGGACCAAGCTAGACAAGAGCTTGCCTTCAAAGGGTATGCCGCATAGTTTATTCTTGGAGGTAAGATCACCTTCCCAAGATTTAAGCCAGATAGCTTGTCTAGCCGAATTAATGAGGGCAGAAGACATGGCTGCATATTTCACGGAATCTGCTGCTGAATCAGCAATAAAGGCAACAGATTTGGCAATAAGCAGGAGAGACTCCCTAATCTCCTCTTTGGAAGTTTCGGATGAAAGAAGATCATCCAGACACTGAACCCATACGTCTAAATTCCTAGCCACACAGGTGGATGCTACCGCTGGACCCAAAGAAAAATACGAAGCAATGAGTCGGCCATCATAACCATTTGATCTTTAAGGACCCCAGTGTCTGCAAAAGAAAGACCTCTTGGACACCTGCGACATATGGGCATCTAATCTAGGACACTTAAAGAAAACTTCCTCGAATTCAGACTGAAAAGGAAACCTTCTTTTGTGTCCTCTAGACTGGAACAACCTTTTTTCAGGTTCTTTCCACTTAGAAAGAATCATTTCTTTAAGTGACTGGTGTACCGGAAAAGCTCTCGCCTTGCGCCCCTGTAGACCCCTATACATTTTATCCTGTACAGACTGGGCTTGCTGTGGTACCTCAATCTGCTCTGAGGTATATATTGACTTTAGTAGTTCATTAATATCTTTCACTGGAAAAAGATACTTAGTTGAGCTACCCGTATCCTCCTCTGATGCAGATTCCTCATCAGAAGAAGAAACCGGATTCTTACCTTCTTCCAGATCAGAAGAATTGCGCGAACTAACGGTCTCAGACACCAACAGAGGAAGGGATCTAGCCGAGGCTGAGGGCTCTTGAGCTATGGGTTTAGACGAGGAAGGACTTGGGTCCAGCTACCCTGTCACTTAAGGACCAAAAAGGAGGCCACTACTTCCTTCATGGAAGGCAATAACTCCTTAAAAGGGGAAGCCTCTGACTAGCTCTGGATGGAATACAATATCAGAAAGCCTGGCCTTACAGTTCCCAGATTTCTTCTTTGGCCTAGGAAAAAGCAGAAACAGACCATAAACAAAAAAGGCCCATACAAAAGTCCCCTGCTGTAGAGCTATCCACAGACAAGGGCTTAGCTTGGGGCAGTATGGGACCCGGATGCTGCCGCTGGTTCAATCCAAGCAGACGCTCCATCCTCAGACCTGTCCTCAGGCTCCATGAGGCAAGCAGAGATTGGTCGGAGAAAAAACTGTTGCTGAACTGCTAAAATGCGCCTGCTGGCGTTCAGCAGACCGTTCCCCAAGCAGCATGTCCTCAGCGTTCCATGCCGTGCTTTCTAAAGAAAAAAACGGTGCCCGGAAGTGCGCCACGTGACTTCCGGTTCCAGCGCCATCTTGCCGCGTCACCGGAGGTGAACCTCGATGAAGCACGAAGAGACAGTTCCACACAGCCAGAAGGGAGTTGCCACCATTCTTATCATCGGGTAGGCAAGTAACCCCAAAAAATAGGGAACCCTTCTGGTAGAAAGAACAGGACTATCACCCAGGACTTGGCCACAACTAATCCCAGATGATACCAGAGAAGGGGGGGGGGGGGGGGGGTTCACCAACCATAGTTACCAGACCTACGAAAACAAAAAACATGTCGGTGCTCCTGGAGGGTCAGAGGAAAGTGAGGAGCCTTTTAAATTGTATCCGATTTGTGTTTCTATGGAGGGCGGAGCTGATCATCTCTCAAGTAGCTGTCCTGGAAAGTGAGGGGGGGGGGGGGGGGACATCTTAAATATCTGGCAACCCTAGATTTACAAAACCTACGCTACAACCTTTTGACAGCACCCTTTTATCCTTATAACCCTTGAACTCAAACTTGACATTGGCAGGGTTCCCCTGGGTGGAGGCCTCTCGCTCCCCAAACTTCCCCCCCCCTTTTTTCTTCTTTCTACTGCTTACTTCCTACATATTCTCCTTAAATAGTTTCTTCAGTCCCCCGAGCCGGTTCTTCAGCAGTCTTCGGGGTCCCTGGTGCCACCATGCTAACTGTGGGAAGCCGGCTGTGACTCTTTGCTTTACAACCAGGTCCCCACTGAGCTGCGCCCTGTGAATAGTCCCACAGCCTTCTGGGAATTGTGAGGGGTCCCAAGAGGCTGCGGGCAGAGAGGAGATCCAAGTGTAAATGGGAGCAGGTACCTGTCAAAACCAGGTACCCGCTCTCTAGAAAAAAAAAAAAGTTGAAGGGGGATGAAACGTGAAACTTCCCTTCATGGGTGAAGTTTCTGATTTAACTCCTCAGATATACTCTCAAGCTCCTCCTCACAACCAAATCAGGCTGCTCTCAATATGATAAAAGTATACTCCTGAATAAAGAATACTTTCAGGGGTGGCCCACCCTCGGTGTGTTGTCAGGATGCCATTAGCGCCATACTTCAAGCTGCGGCTCCATTTTAAATCATTACTTGCTCAATAAACAGATGTTCTCCTGAATGAATGAATGAATGATTTGTATAGCGCTGCAACTGCGAACTGAATCGCCTCGAGGCGCTTGACTGCTCTTGTTGGGATGCCATGTTTAGAAGAAGAGGTGGGTCTTGAGTTTTTTCCTGAAGGCCTGATGGTTTTCTTCCATGCGGATGTTGTTTGGTAGAGCATTCCATAGCCGGGGTCCCTGTACTGCGAATCTTCGTTCTCCCTTCGATTTGTATCGGGCTTTTGGGATGAGAAGGCGGTTTTGGTTTGTCGATCGAAGGCTGCGATTTGGTATGTATTTTTCTATTTTCTCACAAAGGTATTGAGGCGCATTTCCTTGTGTACATTTGTGGGTGAGGCAGAGGGTCTTGAATGTGATCCTCTCTTTTACCTTGAGCCAATGGAGCATCCTTCGGGATGGGGAGATGGATTCCCAAGGTTTCTTTCCGGTGACTAATCTCGCTGCTGTGTTTTGGACAATTTGAAGGCACGCAATCCGGTAATCCGGTAATCCGGTAATCCTATGTACAGGGAGTTTGCGTAGTCGAGACGCGAATTGATGATCGTTCCTACTACTACCGATTTTTCCTTTTCCGGGATGAAGGGGATGAGTCTGCGTAGCATGCGAAGGAGATGGTGGGATCCGCTGATTACGGATCCTATTTGTGCCTCCATTGTCATCTCTGAATCAAAGATTACTCCGAGGCTTTTGGCTTTGTTGCTTGGAAGGCTGGTCTGTCCCAAGATGGTTGGTGGTGTCCATGGGGTCTTCGTCTTTGGTTTGCGTCGAGAAGTAGTTCTGTTTTTGATCCATTTAGTTTGAGGGAGCTAGTGGTCATTCAGTCATCTATTAATGTGAAACATTTTCCTAGTTCTTGGTATTGGTCTTTTTGTCTGGTGATCCGGAAGTACAGTTGAGTGTCGTCCGCGTATGAGTGGAAGCACAGATCTAATTTGCTAATAATTTCTCCTCCATATTTTATTGTCCGACTACTGATTGTCATGCCCTGGAGGGACAATTTTACCTTTTACCTGCATTGCCCAATGGCATTTTGTTTGCATTTGAAAACTTCAATAAAAAGTTATGTAAAAGAAAAAACTAGACAAAAAAGGTAATATTTTTTACATACAAACATGCTAATAGTGTATGTTAGAAAAACGTCCCGCATGTTTGGGAGATGCAAGGTTTACAGCTGCTCAATCCAAGCATAATTGCATTGCATGGAGATGCTTGTGACATAAAGCAGCACAAATCTCTAAAGAAACCAGTAGAGTTTCTGGTACATCATGACAAAAATATCAAAATCTGCCCCTTTTTAAATGTGACCGATTGTTACAGAAAATATAATTTTACAAGAAAACACAAAAAAACTTTTCTGAAGGGCAAAATGTGTCAGCAGATTACACAGATGTTCTTTATAAACCAGGGAATGCAGTATGAATCTGGGGATCTGGACATGTGGTCCCTTAACAAATCCCACCCAAGAACCCAAAAGTTTGATACATCTTAGGAATAGGGAGGACTCACTTTGCCTTTGTGGGTTTCCTGCAGCCATTGTCGCAGGCGGATAAGGCAGCTCTCCTGCAAAGGTGTGAGGTCTCCCAGGTAACGTTTAATATAATCTGCGTCCAGCTTGTCTGTAAAACAAAAAGAAATGTAACCCAAAAATACTGAGAGACTGACCGGCACAGATAGTGTGGTCTGTCTCACTAGAAGCCTTCAACTCGGTTAATAAGGATCAAATCCCCAATGCTGGCCATAAATGGAATCTATTCATGACATGGTTTGCAAAGCATGTTGGACTTGGAGAAAACCAGGCATTATTGTTTGATTTTTTTTTTTTTGTGTGGTAATCTATAAAGTATTTGTGAACGCCTCACTATCATAGGAAACTTTTACACATTAGAAATCAATAACAAACTGTATTTATTTAAAAAAAAAAAACAATACCTTAATTAAATGCTTTACATGGTAGTCACATAATCACGCAGCCTCCATTCCTCACTGTTCCCTAAAGCAGGTAGGCATGTCTGTGGGTGTCGGGTGAACATCACACACAGCATTGCCTCCATCCTGCTTGGAGTTATAGGATGCTGCGTCTTAGTCACAAATACAATAAAAAAAATAAAAAAAAACAAAAACAAAATCTTTGCTTTAAAAGCTGACCCCTGGGCACAAAAAGACTTTCATACAAACATTCTTCAAAAGCCACAAATATAAAACCACTTTGTGTGCATCAAATGCCTATACAAACCCAGATATTATCCCATATAGTAGTGACATCATCATTATGCTGCACATAGTCTGTGCAGAGAGCAGAGCTGTGGAAGAGACCTAGCAGGCCACACCCACTACAGGCTGCCTGCCAGAAAATAAGGGAGGAGGGGGTGGATACAAGACCAGTCACCCTAAACAAGGAAAGAGCAGTGGTGACGGGTCTTTATTAAAGGAATATCCTGCACATATGCAAAGGTTCACATTGGATTACTGCACAGATTTGAAATACCCGAAGTCTCAAGAATACACCTCCCTTTTGTATTTAGATAAGATCTGCTTATTCTAGAGTTCAATTTTAAAGTCATTAATGGCAATATCTGCTTATTACAGAGTTAAACTTTAAAGTTGTTAATGACAATAGAACTTTGGAATTTACTTTTTGTTGGAGGGGGAAAAAAAAAAAAATCTGTCCCATCACTAGACTTGTAGTTTAAGATATCAGGAACGTACCATCGGGAGTGCTGCTGAGAGGCTCAGGAGGACTGGATGAAGCGGGGTGACCATCCCTGCTGTTGTGCCCATCAGTAGAATTTACAATTGGTATGTTCAGAGCAGGAGATGTGGAATGGATTGAGGTAGAGGTTAGACACTCCTGCTTCTTGGTGGTAGGAGTCCATCGAGGCATGAATGTTATGCCTTCCTCCTCCATTTGCTTCAAGTAATACTCAATTATTTCCTTACCCTGGAAAAAAATTTTATTAAAAATTACAGAATGAAAAATATCTTCAGAGCATTTTCACTGGGAAATCAGGAATATATACCTTCTTTATATTGCTGGTATACTGCTTCATGGCAATCTTTTCCACTGTGCTTTCAAATCCAAAGAACGACTTGATGTCTAAGCTTGCCGATTGCTCAAAGCATGTCCATTCTTCATTGTCGGGGTGTACCTGGAATAAAAAGTAATTTTATTTTTACCACTTTTCAACTAAAACCAAGCAAGCTGCAAATTTCTGACATGTAAATCAAATCCGTCACTGAAAAAACTAAAAAGATACTATAAATTACATCTTGCGTCTATCTGTCCTAAAGCCCGTTCACGGTGTCTTTGGATATTTACATCCAACACACCAGTGCTGTACGTCATGGTTCTTCCTGATGGTCCCTACTTAAAGAGGTGTTCCCCTAAAAAAAAAAAAATTAAAAGTCAGCAGCTACAAATACTGCAGCTGCTGACTTTTAATAATCGGACACTTACCTGTCCCAGCGATGCGGGGGGGGGGGGGTGTCGGTGCGGTCGAAGCTCCGCTCGCCCCCCCTGATCTGCTCGATTGGTTGGCCGCACAGTCACCTGGGACCTGTCACGTGTCCCAGATGACTGACAGGAGGGAGCCCTTCCTGCGCCAAGGGGAAGTGATGTCACCAGCCCAGGCACCGAAGGAGGCAGACTACAAGGGACCCCCCTAGCAAAAGGCATTTAGAGGTGAGTAATAAAAAAAAAATTATTGGAAAAAATATTTTTTATTTTAGCCATTTTTATTTTTTAGGGGGGAACACCACATTAACTGTGTCCTGTAGTGACATAGGGTCTGGAAGGAGGAACCACAGGTTGAGAAGGAGGACTCAGGCATCAAAGACTCCTGAAAGCGTGTTGTATGTGAAAAATCCTTCAGACGGATTTGTACAGCAACAAAGTGACAAACTGAAGCAAGAAGGTCAGCAACACAGCCAGGCAACAAGTAATTTTGGAAAGCGAGCTCAAATATATAGCAATATAACCAGACAGGATACAGTGAAGTCAGCTAAAAGGAACCAAAAAGTCCCTCTACTTAACAAGTAGTACAGTGTTAAAAAGAGAATGCATCTGCATCTCCTAAAGTATAACCTAAGGTAAAACTTTTTTTTTCGTTTTGGTATAACCTTTTTTTTGGTTTTGGATAGAGTGGAGATGGATTAGAATATCTATTAGGCCTTTATTGCTGCCTGTGCCCCCCCCCCCCCCCCCCCCCCCCCCCGCTAGCTGTCCCGTTTATTATCATTGAAAGTGGAAGTAAAAAAAAAAAAAAATCCTACATTTTGGGTTGTCCCAAGAGAAGAAGTAATAGGAGGGGAAGTTTCCAAAGGGACACCTGGGGTTCTCAAGGAATTCCCCTAAACGTTCGGGGATTATCACTCACTTCTTGTTTGGATATGAGACAGGAAGTAAAAAGGTAAATCTCCCCAATGGGACACAGATGGCAAAAAACAAACTGCCAGGGGTAACAGCCCTCCCTCTTTTGCCCCGTACACACGGTCGGAAATTCCGACCACAAAATCAGTCAGATTTTCTCCAACGGATTTTGTCCGACAATGGTGTTGCATACACGCGGTCGGACAAAGTTGTCGTAAAATCCAATCATTCTGAACGTGGTGACGTTCGTTGCGTACGACGGAACTACATAGAGGCTAGTAGCCAATAAATTTGGTCTCCTAATTTGATCTGAGCATGCGTGGCACTTTGTCCATCGGAATTCCCTACACACGATCGGAAAACGTCCAATCGGATTTTGTCGAGACAGGATCTCAAATTTTTTTCGACTGAAAAAGTCCGATGGAGCCCACACGCAGTCGGATTTTCCGACAACATGGTCCGATCGGTCATTTTCTGTTGGAATTTCTGACCGTGTGTACGGGGCATTACTCTATGAAAAAAAAAAAATTTCCTATAGTTCTACATTAATTCTATTAAAAAAAACAGGCTCACTATTCATTTTGGGATTGTGGAAATACCCCTGCAAATCATTCCTTTATGCCCCTGGACTAATTGTGCATTCAGAACCACTGGCTCACAACACAGATACAGCCCAATATTATACAGCCATTTATTCAAACTACATTTAGTAAAACTACAGTAAATTACATAAGCACTCAATTACCGTATTTATCAGCGTATAACACGCACCCCAATTTAAGAGGAAAGTTTCAGGAATTTATTTTTTTAAATAAACCACTTTGAAGCAAAATAATGGTCAGTGAGCATCAATGCAGCCTGATTAGTGCCCATCTGCAGCCGCAATGAAGCCTACTCTGCGCCCATCTGCAGCCTACTCTGCGCCCATCTGCAGCCTACTCTGCGCCCATCTGCCACATCAATGCAACTCACCATCACTCCTCGCAGGAAATCACAGAGCCGTCATCCGTTTATTCGGCTCTCAGTCGGCAATCACATACACAGTCCCACCTCCGCCATCGGCATTGGACCAGCTCTTGTGATAGACAAAACACTGATCCAATGCTGGTGGCGGAGGCGGGACTGTGTATGTGATGTGCGAGCCGAGTTAGAGTCGAGCGCAGAGCTGAGTGGAGAGGAGATGACAGCTCGGTGATTTCCGGCGGCACTCGTCCCCTCCTTCCCCTCCGAGGTACGCTGTCAGCGTATAACACGCACCCGCGATTTCCCCCCTATTTTCAGGGGGAAAATGTGTGTTAAACGCCAATAAATGCAATAAATCCAGTGGGGGGACAAAATGAGCAGTAATGGGAAAGTAAAGTGGCTTTGCTAGGAAACTCATCATTGCCTCAGGAGTGCGCTAAACTCTGAGCGCCCACTTATACCACAATGCCCTGTACACAAGGCATGCATTTTCATGCGTTAAAGGGGGCTGCGCTAAGTAGCCATTCAAACTAAATGGGCTGCAAAGAGAATTTTCAGGCATCCCCTGCAACAAAAATGTAATTTTTTTGAGAGATTTCCTCATTAGTGCCCTGATGCTGCCACACCTGACTGAGTTAATTATAAAAACCACTCAGAACAGAGGCACAAACACACATGGATTTCTTCAGAACAAAAGGTAGCAATCTGCAACAGTTTGTTATACTTCTTGCACTGCACATAGATCACCCAGTGGGGAATGATTTTTTCATAACAAAACTGGAGTTACACTTTAATTATTAAGGTGCATACATGGGTGTAGGTTTCTCAACTAAAATATGAAGTATAATAAAATTTCATGATTTTATGTATGGTTTTTACTCTCCATATTTGGCCTCTATACTTCGATTCTCCTTTTTTTCTAATCTGAGAACAAGCAGCATGCTTTGCTGCATATACACTGATTTTAGTGTTGTGGGTTTTGCAACACTAATGCCGCGTACACACGGTCGGAATTTCAGATGGAAACAGTCCGATGGGAGCATCTCATCGGATTTTCCAACCGTGTGTATGCCCATCGGTCTTTTTCTGTCGGAATTTCCGACGGACTTTGGATTGAGAACCTGTTCTTAATTTTTCCGACGGATTTTCCGATCGTGTGTATGCAATTCCGATACGCAAAATTCCGACGCATGCTCGGAAACAATTTGACGCATGCTCAGAAGCAATTTGACGCATGCTCAGAAGCATTAAACTTCCATTTTATGGGGGGGCGTGGCCGAACGGAGACCTGAGTGGATGTGCCTGGGGTGAGCTCCCGCAAATAGAGAGCACACCCGGAGCCTCACCCGTCCACCAATACACCACTGACCCCATCGGGGGCCCTTAACATCCCCCAGACTGCCTGGACTCAGTGGGGGATCGCGAGCGCGCCATCCGCGGAGCTCCGGCCGCCCGGCAGGATAGGCCGCGGCTTCGGCCTACTGTGGAGAGCGGCGGCCATCTTGCTCCACCCGGAGACCGGGCCGGCGCCATCCCAGACGGATTGAACAGCCCTGGGACAGATCTCCACTCTCCCTGACCACCGGAGACATCCAGCCTGCCATCTGGGGCCCGACCTAATCCCTGTGTCACCCTAGGAAACCAGCCGGAGGGACCTGGTAAGTGTCGGCGGCCATCTTGGTACACCCGACGGCCTCTTCTGGGCCCAATCTGACCCCATCCACCCCCAAGATCAAGCCAGACTGGCCAACAGAGATCCCCAAAAGGGATATTAAAGGAGCACCCACCCCTACCTGGCCCCATTTTCAGCCTTGGCCCCAGGACTGGTGACCTAGAGTGGCGGCCATATTGCTACACCCCAGCAGCCCACACATCTGGGCCCCAGCCTAGCCTCACTAACCCCGGGACATCCTGACCTAGCAGACTGTGGCCATCGGAGGGGACACCCACAAACATCTACCCCCATCAGTACACGGGCTGCAGAAACGGCCCCAGAAACCACGAAAGGCGGCCATCTTGCTCCACCCAAGCTGCTGTATGCACGCACGCTCCTAGTCCCCCTCACCCCTATGTACCTGAATAACTACCTACACAGCCACGGAAGTAGTCCAGCAGGGTCAGCGCCCACCTTTGGCCCCCGTCCGTACAACTCTGCAGTGAAACATGACGATCATGTCTGGCTAAAGAAATGAGCTGCTGAGCCCCGTGACCGCCCGTAGCAGACAGGCTATACTTCAGCCACCGCACATCCCTGGAAAGCATGTCCACGCACAGCTCTCGATTTAATGAGTCAGCGGATCTACAACAGGGCACGATCCAGCGATACCTGCTCCGCACATCTCAGTCCGATCCCCGCACTCCCAAAGACAAGATGGCGCCCGCTCGAAATCCAGGGAAGGGCAAGCCTCCTCCCCCTGCTCAACCGGCGACGGACAGCGGCGAAGAATCAGATGAACCCCCGGCCAAGCACTCAGACCCTCCAACTGTAGCATCCGGATCGGGCACCTCTATCACCCCGCTCCCAGACACAGGCCCTAGAGATGTGGCCCATCAAGCCTCGGGAGAATTACCTAGATCTGAAGCCTCATCCCTTCTGGCGGCCTTCCGAGCGGAGTTTGAGTCCTGGGCGGTCAAAATGGAGACCTCACTCCACAAAGATCTCCAGTCCCTCCAACAGCAGGTCTCCACTAATCAGACAGAAATATCTGCTCTAACTGACACTCAATCTGATCATGCAGCCCGCATCACATCCCTCGAGCGGGCCTCCAAAGAACACCTGCACCGCATTCGACAACACCAACTACGCATAGAAGACGGTGAAAATCGGAGTCGCAGGAATAATATACGGCTACAAGGCATACCGGAGGCCACGGCGGGTACAGACTTGAAACCTTCTGTCACTGCCATCCTCAACCTAGTCCTGGGAAGAGAGGCCTCGTCCCCTATTGAAATAGACCGGGTGCACAGAGTGGGGGGACCCAGGAGAGAACATAGTGACCGCCCACGCGACGTCCTCTGCAGAGTTCACTACTTCACCCTTAAAGAAGAAATAATGCGCAAGGCATGGCGCTTGGGTCCCGTGGATTTTGATGGTTCTGCCATCCACCTATACCCAGATCTCTCTCGCAACACTCTCCAGATGCGCCGCATGGTCCGCCCACTGCTGGACCTGATACGTCAAGCAGGAGCAACCTACACATGGGGACACCCCTTCAGCATCAAGGTGTCCAGGGCCGAGCATAAATTTGTCCTCTCTGACCCAGATCAACTCCCAGCCTTTTTCGGCTTTCTGGAGCAAGACCCAATTGATGTACCGAACTGGCTGGACCCTCCGGACGAACGTGCCAGGGTACAAACACGTGACCCTCTCCCGCAAAGACGCAGGCATCCAAGGTATGGATCACACTCTATTGACCCTAGACCACGTCATCCTACCTCTCCAGAAGATTAGATAGATTCAAGCAACTTCTTAGACTTATCTCAATACTCACCATATGACTAGCACCATCCCAGTACAATACCTGTCTCCTGTCTCCTGGACTGGCCGAATTTTTTCTTGTTTGGGGAAGCTGTTTATATATTTTTTTTTTTTTTTTTTTTTTATCTCTCCCATCTCACTTGCCCCCTCGTCTATTCCACCTGACCACCACAAGATATGCCACGATAGGAAACGGAATGATAGGCTACCTACCCTAATGCCTCCAGACAGGTGGTGCACCAACATGGTGGGCCCTCTCCCTGCCCTTTGCCAGTGTAATGTAACAGGCTGGGGTTCGGGAGAGGCAATGGTACAGCAAGTTTCTATTGTTTGATTTAGCTATGCAAATGTTGAGTTTCTAACATGTTTTACTGCACCGGTCTAATCTCTAGGTGTTTAGTGGTAATGCCCCACCTGGATACGGGTGGAGAGGCCGACGGATGGACCGACCTGGTCTCCGGTCTCTTACCACTATCCACGTGGGCTCCTTTAGTCCTCTGTATATGGTCTCTCATACACCGAATAATTTCACCCTAAACTGTTTTCAGCATTGTTACACAGATTTGTTTTGGGGCCCCCCTGTTGGGGTCTACAGATAATATGCGTTTAAAATGTTTGCCTCCTCCCCGTGAGATATCTCACGGACCGATATTTCCTCTGTGAAGGAGAGCGGCTGGGCTGGTATGGAGCTATTTGCCCATGCAGGCCTCCACCCTCTTTCGCAGAATATCTGATGTGTGTTCTGCTGCTCAAATGTTTTGTTACACTGATGTGCCTTAGTAAAGCTATGCATGCCTGTTCTGCTACTGGGCCCACGGCTCAGATTCTCCTCCTCGACCCTCCACCCTCAATAGGCCGGGCACGAGCTGTGCCTATTTACGTGATTTTTCACGTGGTGTCCCGTTTTAGCGGACCCCTTAGATTTTCTAGGCTCCTTACATAGGTGTCCTCCTTACTTAAGTTTTTGTCCTGGTATACTCTTTGCCACCTTACAAGTTCCCCCTCCCCCTCACCTCCTACCCCTACTGTCTATAATCTAACCTCCTTTTCCGCATTCCACTATGGCCCACACAGTACTATCTCGTCCTCGCCTGAAATATTGCTCATACAATGTAAATGGCCTCAATATTGCATCCAAGAGAGGACAAATCCTCTACCAAATGCATAAACAACAGGTCAATGTATTGCTGTTACAGGAAACCCATTTCCACACAAACTCTACCCCTTCCTGCTCCAACAGATACTATAACAGATGGTTCCACAGTACAAACCCCTCTCAGAAAACTAAAGGCGTCTCTATTGCCTTCCACAAAACGCTTCCGATTGACTTGATAGACCAGCTTTCGGACCCCCAGGGAAGATATGTGTTCGTTAAGTTCTCCCTATGGGGCACCAAATTTACTATAGCCAACCTTTACCTACCAAACACTAGTCAAATATCGACTGCTCTGCGTTACATGAAGATCCTGTCAGAATTTTCAGAAGGTAAACTAATCATAGGTGGGGATTTTAACGCCCCCCTGGACCCACTCTTAGACTCGTCGACCTCTCGCTCATCCATCTCCTTTACTAAGCTAAGAGCATTCAAACGGGCTATACACGACCTCCATTTAATCGACATCTGGCGGGTCCTGTTTCCAACGAATCGCAACTATACCCACTTCTCACAGGTACATCATTCTTATAGTCGTATCGACTACTTCCTTCTTGATCATAGCTGCTTAGATTGGTCACCTGAATGCGAAATAGACTCAATGGTCTGGTCTGACCACTCACCTATTTACCTGACACTATCGATCCCTTCTACGCCGGTAAGGGAATGGACATGGAGGCTGAATGATTCCCTTCTCGCAAACCCTGAATGTTCCCACAAGGTTTCAGAAACCATTTCTAATTTCTTAATGGATCATGCCTCGGACACTACCTCGCTACCCTTACAATGGGAGGCACTTAAAGCTGTCCTGCGAGGAACCTTTATTCAGATGGGGACCCGCTTGAAAAAGGCTCGTTCAGCCGCAATAACCTCAGCAACTCAAAAGCTCCGGGACCTTGAGACCCAACATAAACGAGCCCCTACGCTGGCGACTCTCACCGAGGTCTCAATGGCCCGATCTCAACTCAAGGATTTATACGAGGCCTCAGCTCGTACCTATGCGGACAGACTTGCCTTCCATCAGTACCGATTCCGAGATAAATGCGGTAGACCGTTGGCTCGCACCCTTCATCCAAACACATCCTCCACATTTATACCTCATATTCGGGCCCCCTCTGGGGAAATGCTCAGCGAACCCTCCAAGATAACACAAACATTCAGAGATTTCTACCAAACACTTTACAATTTACCGTCTGACACCTCCTCTAGTCCAACCCACACTCCTGAACTTGACAGACAGTCCTATATTGAGGAAACTGGGCTCCCTACATTAGATGGCGATACTGTAGAAGAGTTGGAGCAAGTAATTACAGCGGATGAGGTAGTAGGAGCGATAGCGGCCACTCCATCCGGTAAAAGCCCAGGTCCAGATGGTTTCACCCCTAAATTCTACAAAACATTTGCCCCCCTACTGACCCCCTTTTTGACTAAGGTGTTCAACTCACTATCGGAAGGCTCAGTGTTTCCTCCACAAACGCTTGAAGCCCACATTACCATTATCCCAAAACCAGATAAGGATCATACGTTGTGTGCAAATTATAGGCCTATATCATTAATTGGAGTGGACTTAAAAATATATGCCAAAATATTAGCCACTAGATTACAGCCGCTGCTCCCCCGACTTATACACCTGGACCAGGTGGGTTTTGTAAGTGGCCGAGAGGCAAGGGACAATACCCTGAAAACCCTGCTTCTTACCGATTATGCCCGCACCCATGATATCCCTCTATGCCTCTTGACGGTCGATGCCGAAAAAGCATTCGACCGGGTCGACTGGCAATTCCTTCAGACGTCTCTGAAGCAGATAGGCCTGGGCCCCAAAATGCTATCCCGAATTATGTCCCTTTATTCCTCACCTTCCGCTAGAATTCGGGTAAACGGTTCATTGTCACCCACATTTGCCATCCATAACGGGACACGACAAGGCTGCCCCCTATCTCCCCTTCTTTATGTCCTTGTCATGGAACACCTGGCAATTGCCCTACGCAACAACCCCAATATCTCAGGTGTATCAATAGGCCCCTCTCATTCCAAGCTGGCACTCTTCGCGGACGACCTATTATTGTTTGTAACCCAACCCCATCTATCCTTACCACATATAATGCGGGAATTCACAAGGTTTGGCAAGCTGAGCAATTTCAAAGTAAACCATACTAAGTCAGAAATCCTGAACATCTCACTGTCCCAGGAGGTCCTCCGCCAAGTCTCCACTAAGTACCCGTTTAAAACAGGCTCCACCTCCATCCGTTACCTCGGAATCCAAATACCCACGGAAGCATCCCAACTATTCGCTTTGAATTATGCTACCCTTCTGCTTAGAACCAAGACGGACCTCTCAAAATACACAAAAAAACACCTATCGTGGCTAGGTAGGGTGAATGCCCTAAAAATGGACGTCCTCCCTCGGTTTCTCTACCTGTTCCAAACAATCCCCATTTCCATACCCTCCTGGTTCTTTAAGAAGCTCCGCCAACTATTCTCCTCCTTTATCTGGGGAGGGACTCGTCCCCGGATAAGATATGAGACTCTCTCGCTCCCCAAGACTCGCGGCGGAGCTGGAGCTCCAGATGCCTCTATATACTATAGAGCAGCTGTGCTCACGCGTATACTTAACTGGTTCCATCATTCCCCCACCAAATTATGGGTACAAATAGAGAGCCATATCAACTCAATTGATCTCTGCGCCTTACCGTGGACGCCTAACGAATTTCTGAAAGAGGTACCCCTGAGCGACCTCACCCGACAAACCATACAAATCTGGACCCGAATGAACTCCTCCAAGACCCTATCTCCTCTGAAAGGACCCATGACTCCACTGTTTGGGACTCCGGCTTTTCCGCCGGCCCTACAGGGAACGAGTTTTGGACCTTGGTGTAAGAAGGACCACAGACGACTTGCCCAAGTCCTACGGTCAGACTCTTCTCTGATCCACGACGTTCCCCCCGACCCGTCTTCTCATGCCTTGACGCATTGGCTGCAGAGGCAACAGGTGATGTCCTTCATTCGCACCTTCCCATCCCTGCCTGATATACTTACCGACTTAACGGACTTGGAGAGCATGCTGCTTCAGGCTACCCCCCCTACACACGTAGTCTCTCAACTATACTCTCTCATACAAATGGCCTATAATCCTGACCTCCCCCCATACACACAGGCCTGGAAAGAAGACTTGGGTCACTCTATTTCACCTGTAGACTGGCAAAAGTGCTTCATCCTGACTTACAAAATATCCTTAGCCTCCAAAGCTCAAGAAAAGGGATTCAAGTTGTTGACCCGTTGGTACAGATGCCCCTCGACATTACACCGGATAAACCCAGCGCTCCCAGATACCTGCTGGCGTTGCTTGTCCTCCAAAGGAACCTTACTCCATATCTGGTGGGAATGCCCCCCTGTGAGGAAGTTCTGGCAAAAGATCCTTGACCTGTACTGCAGACTCATGGCGACCTCAATCACACCCTCTCCTGAGGTAGCTCTGCTATCTCTGCTCCCGGGACCGCTTAAGTCAGTCAAGAAAGACGTTCTGCGTCACTTTTTGGCGGCTGCTAGAACGGTATTACCCAGACATTGGAAATCTACGAGCATGCCTTCCCTGGGGGACTGGGCAATTGAAGTGGACCGAATAAACAGTTTGGAACGACTGTTGTCACAGGAAACGGGTAAAGAGGAACAATTCTCCAAGACCTGGACCTCGTGGTCTATGTTTCGATACTCCTCAGAATTTATTCCATGGGCCATGGAGGACTGCACTGGCGCACCTGTGTAACCAGAGTGGAATGTCTCCCTCTTCATTCCTAAAATTCCTTGCTATCCCGTCCCCTCTATCCCCACCCTCTCTCTCTCTCCTTTTCTCCTTTCCCCACTAAAAGTTGCAGTATTACCCAAATATTTAATCCACAATCTCTAGTCTCATCAGACCGGAATGGTGGCGCACACAGAGCTTCCCTCCCGGAAAGAGCGTGTCCAGTATAGACACAAAAGCCCTAGGCTCACGCACCCTCAATAACCTAGAATAGACGCCGTAGGTATACAGGCTTGTATATCACATTAACTCAACTGAAGCTCACAATTACCTAAACCATTAGAAGGTTTGACACCACTGTAGCAAAATTTTATATGTACCTGTTTATGTGTTACTGAAAGACATGTGTTTATTATGTCATTGTTTTCTTCCTCAATTTCCTATCTCAATAAAATAAGATTGAACTAAACTTCCATTTTATAGCGCAGTCAAACGTTTTTTAAGGCGTGGTGTTATTGACCGTCAGAATTTGGTGTGACCGTGTGTAGGCAAGACAGTTTGAGCGAAATTCCGTCGGAATTCCGACGGGAAAACCATCAGAGCTTTTTCCGACGAGAATTCCGACCGTGTGTACGCGGCATAAGTCTTTGGTACAGTATTTTACTTCCTGGCATCTATGCTGAAACCAAGCCAAATCAAAAACATTATGTTCTCAACCATAAAGTGGCTGCATTGCTCACAGCAATCAAGAAGAATTTACTTCACATTTTGCAAAACTGCACCTGAAAAAATTCAGCTGTTATGAGCAATATATCCTCCTATCAGTCAGGAAAGACATAGCAAAACTAAACTGCAATGATATCACTCTTATACAGATTTATATCCGAACTCCGCTTTGGTGCATACGGACTAATCAACTGAATACGATGAAAACTAAAAACTTACAGTGTAACAGCAATACTCATGGACCACAATACGACTGGCAAAAGTTTCATTATGAGCTTCTATTTGCAGAGTCCGTTCTCGCCTGTTCAAGGAATTTTTCTGGATGAAGTAGACATAGTCTACTCCTGCGATCTAGAAAAACAGAAAAAACAAATGCCATCATATACAGATGCACAAAAAAAAAAAAAAAAAAAAAAACATTACACAAGAAAAACATCCCAATTAGTTCACCCATTAACGATTTTACAAATAGCTGAAGTAAATGTGTAAGGGTCTCCAAACTGCGGCCCTGGGGGCCGGATGCGCCCTTTGCTCGCTTATACCTGGCCCTTGGGCCATTATTTCCCTCCACTGTCAGCAACAGTGGGGAATAATTCCTCCCCCGCTGACACCATCGATGGGGCACTATTCCTCCCCCGCTAACACCATCGATGGGGCACTATTCCTCCCCAGCTGACATCATGGATGGGGCACTATTCCTCCCCCGCTGACACCATCGATGGGGCACTATTCCTCCCCCGCTGACACCATCGATGGGGCACTATTCCTCCCCCGCTGACACCATCGATGGGGCACTATTCCTCCCCCGCTGACACCAACGATGGGGCACTATTCCTCCCCCGCTGACACCATCGATGGGGCACTATTCCTCCCCCGCTGACACCAACGATGGGGCACTATTCCTCCCACTGACAGCAACAATGGGGCACTATTCCTCCCACTGACAGCAACAATGGGGAACTTATCCTTCCATTGACATCAAAGATGGAGCACCTTCACCCCCCCCACTGACACCAGTGATGGGATACTATTCCTCCCACTGGCAACAATGATGGGGCATTATTCCTTCCCCAATATCCAAGAAGGGGGACACTGCTCCCACTGACACCAAGATATGTTCTACTCACGCTGGCCACAGTCCAGCACTCCTAAAGTTTGAAGGAGAATAAACTGGTCCTTTGTTTAGAAAGTTTAGAGACCCCAGTTTTAGAGGCATCAATCATGTTAAGTTGTATTATAAAGCCCTTTAGCAAAATGCCAGGGTTGATGATTGAATACTAAGGCCCCTGTCACACTGGGGCGGTGGGTGTGTCGGCAGTAAAGCGACGCTATTTTTAGCAGCGCTTTAACGTCAATTTCTTGGCGCTATTCGGCCGCTAGCGGGGGCACTTTTACGCTAGCGGCCGAGAAAGGGTTAAAACCACCACAAAGTGCTGCTGTAGCAGCACCATGCCGGCGGTATAGCCGCACTGCCCCATTGATTTCAATGGGCAGGAGCGGTTTAGGAGCAGTGTATACACCGCTCCAAAGATGCTGCTAGCAGGACTTTTTTTAGTGTCCTGCCAGGGCATCGCTCCAGTGTGAAAGCCCTCGGGACTTTCACATTGGAGAGACAGTAGCGGCTCTTTCAGGGCGCTTTGCAGGCGCTGTTTTTAGCGTTATAGCGCCTGCAAAGCACCCCAGTGTGAGAGGTCAAAGAAGAAGTTGTAAACAGTGGTGTAGAGCTAATATAAGATTGAATGTTTTTCATTATGTGCATGTGAGTGTAACCACTTTTAAATTATAGTTATTCAGTTTAATTTCTACACAAAGTTTTTTTATTAAATCTTATATTAGCAATACACCACATTTTATATTTACTATTTTGCATACCTCACATATTGCTGCTTTAATATTTCAATATATACACAACTTGTTTAATGGTTTGCAGTTTGTATGATCCCAGCGCAACAAAATTGTGTCTCTTTTTTATTACTGAGAAGAAGTTGTTTATGCACCATGACAAAAAAGGTCAAAAAGGAAAGAAGGCGGCCAACAGAATGGCTTAAAAGAAAAAAAAAAAAAAAAAAAGTGTTGTAGATCAATTACATATTCTTTACTATGGAAGTATCAGGAGGAAAACCCTCATCTGGCTGCTGTGGGATTTATATATCTGAAGAAAGGGTGCTTTCATTCTTGAGTGTAGTAACCATATTTGTTATTGTGTTTAAAAAAAATAAAATTAAAAAAATCCCCATAATGGGCAATTAGAAGTCCTGTGCTTATGGATAGGAATTGGATTTAATACCAAATCACTGCACGTTAACCTCAAGCTACTAAAAGTAATTCATTGAAAATACCTGCCACCCAAGGCAGTATCAATACCTTTTGAATAGGGTCACATACTTTTCCCATCAATGACTGACTGGTCTCATCGATCAAGAAAGATATTATATAAAATGCTGTATAAAGTGTTTAATTAATTTGGTTTATTCTTATAACTCACAAATATCAGGCTGTATTTTACTGGCCATTTGTGCAGAAATCAATATAAAACCTACGGGGGGGTTTAAACTTTTTCCCAGGAATGTAGGCATAGAAAAACCTCATCTACAAAAACAGCAAATACACATTCTGCAATCCCGCTGTGCAAAAACGCAAACACTTGTGGTATATAAGAAAGGCGAGATGCATTTCCTTAACTTCCAAGGAAAAGCAGATGGAGGAAGTCGACAAGTTTGTTCTTATGAATTGCCTCTTCCTACTTAACATTTCAAAGATTTCCATTCAGGGAAATTAGAAAAGAAATTGTTTTTTAAGTGATAATTTATACCATGTTTTTATTATTTTATTTAAAAATTGAATTGGTGCTCCCTAATAATAAAGTCCAGAAATACGCGCTTGCTTGTTGACAGCTCTAACTAGAAACCCATATTTATGTATTTTAAATGCTACTGAATAGCAGAGGCTATCTGTAGCAGAATCATTTTTTATTTATTTATTTTGGTTAACAAACACAGATCAGGTTCCCTTAAAGCAGTGGTTCTCAACCTTCCTAGTGCTGTGACCCCTTGATAAAATTTCCCAAGTTGTGGGGACCCCTAACAGTAAAACTATTTTCGTTGGTCATTTCATTGCTGTAATTTTGCGACTGTTATGAATCGAAATATAAATATACAATATATTTTCATTCATACAAATTTAACATCTTAAAGCGTAGTGATTAATCACAAAAACAATCTAATATACAGCGCAAAATATTTATTTAAAATGAACATATAAGTTACAAATCAATAAAATGCCGAGAGACTGGGTAAGTGCCAGGCAGATGGCGGGCGGGGGACACAGTGGGAGCGTTTGATAGGGCCACGTTTGATGTACAAAAATGCTTTTATTAATTAGCATCTCTGACTTACCAAAGTCACTGGTGTTCCGTCAGAATCAGCAACCAGTCTGTGTTAACCGGAAGTGATAATTTGTCGCCGCCATCTTGGTAGACTCTTCCTCAGCAAGTGGACTTTGGTGGGTGTAAAAAGATATCCGCTTGCCGACTTCCAAGTGTAGCCTTACTGTTGATATGTGTATACCAAGATGGTGGCGACGGAACGTCACTTCCGTGCGGTCTCTCCTCTCCCGGAAGGGACATCTCGCTGGCCGAGACGGACAAACTCCGGTGTAACACAGTAACTTCGGGTCTGTCTCGGCTAGCATTCGCGACCCCCTGGCAAATCGCCAATCGAACCCCCAGGGGGTCACGACCCCAGGTTGAGAACCGCTGTCTTAAAGCATGTTATACAGCACAGTGCTTGTGCTGTGTCATTTGGATCCATGCAACATCCAAAAAACTTGGCTGATCCTCCCTGGCTAAACTGACCACAGTGTATCATGGCTGCTGAACCATGGTCAGATTACATGCCGCCGTCATCCGCAGCCCTGCTCTGTGTCCTATTCCCCCCTCCCTGCCTGTCTGCTACTGTCAGCGCCCGTCCCCTTCGCTCCTGCTGCTCTCATATTAAAATCTAAAATGCTCCCATCCTCTCTGTATTGTAACAATAAGTTCCCCTGTGTTTATATAATAAATATGCTCATCTGTACCGATAACACAGCGGCTCCCTGCGATCACGTGACTCCTCGGCTCACGCCAGCGGCAGTGCTCAGCACCGCCCACTGGAACGGTCAGTCGGGCAGAGGGGAGGCGGCATCTGAGCGCTGAGAGCCGATGTGTTTTTGGTACAGATAAGCATAATTATTATAGGACACAGGCACAGGGGAACTTCTTGTTATAATACAGAGGGGATGGGAGCATTTTATATGAGTGGCTTAACAGACACTTTAATGCATTAATGTAAAAAAAACTTCTGTGCTGCAGGAGCCGCTGTTGTGTCTTCAGTGTGAAAGCCGGACGGTCAAAAAAGTCCTGCAACCCGCATCTGTGGAGCGGTGTAGTTACCGCTCCTAAAGCGCCTCTTCCCATTAAAAACAATGGGGCAGCACTGCAAACCGCCTGAAAAGCGCCACTGCAGCGGCGCTTTGCAGGCAGTTTCAACCCTTTTTCGTCCGCTAGCAGGGGTTAAAACTACCCCGCTAGCAGCCGAATAGCACTGCTAAAATGACGGTAAAGCGTCGCTAAATATAGCCTGCGACGCTTCAGTGTGAAAGTAGGGTCTCAAGAAATGATAGACTGTCAGTACATCAGGTGTGATAAATGTTCAGAGATTGGCACCATAGCTTGTAGACGAAGGCCAAATATACACTTATTTTGGTTATTTTTACCAAAGATATGTAGCAGTATAAATTTTGGCCAAAATTTTTGAAGAAAAATTACAAAATTTCTAAATTTTATATATGAAACTAAGAAAAATGCATTTTATTTTTTAACAAAGTTTTCTGTCTTTCTGCATTTATAGCGCAGTAAAATAAAAAAAAACACAGAAGGTGATCAAATACCACCAAAAGAAAGCTCTAGTTGTGTGAAAAAAAGGACCAAAATGTCATATGGGTACAATGTTGCATGACTGAGTAATTGTCATAATGACATTCAAAGTGTAAGGACCGAAAGCTGAAAATTGGTCTGGTTAGGAAGGGGTTTTAAGTGCCCAGTGGGCAAGTGGTTAAGTTTCCTCCTCCCCCCACCCTCCCATGTGACAGTGCTAAGGTTCATTAAAGCTTGGTACACATTGGGGTTTTTTTTTTTTTTTCATAAAAAAAAAAAAAAAAAAAAAGAAGAAGAAATAACCTAATAAAAAAGACCTTGAGGAGTGTGCTGTACTAACCACCTACCATAACACACCAGTCAATGCTCGCAGCCATTGGTTTTCCAGAATGCTTGTTTGACAAGCCAGATAGAATACAGCCTGCTGTACACACTTGGCCAAACGTCAGTCCTTTTCTGTTAAACTGCCGATACCAGCAGATTTTCGGCCTGTGTGTACCAGCCTTAAGTTTTAAATCTAATCGAATCTGGTTTACTACAGCGAACATTCATGATTATTTTAGAAGAGAAGCCTCACCTTTTTAAGCAGCCGGGGAGCATCTACATCCAGTTTGCACCGTCTCTCCACTGCATGCACAGCTCCATCCTCGCTGAGGAACTCATTCATGATATCGCTGCCCACAAACATGGGGATGAGATGACATGTGGGGAAACGACGCTCATAGGCCTGAGAAAGAGAAGAAACATTATTTTACGGAGAAAATAGTGCTAATCCTTCACAAAGTTGCAGATTTCCAAATTTTAGGTTTAGCTACATCAATTCATGAACAGTGAAATCCACGAATTTAAAAATTGGGTTTTAATTGCAAAAAAGGTTTTTGGAAGAATGCGAAAAGCTATCCATACCAATGATATGACACATATTCAGAGACTATTTAATCCCTGCTTTAAGCCATAAACATGACTACTTGTATACATACAACTGTATAAAAAAAGGAATAAACTAGGTATCTGCACTTTCTTGCCTGCAATCATTGCTTACTGTGCAACACATGTAATCAAATTCTGCTCTCAGAATGTAAGCTTTGCATAGTTTTCTGGTACCAAACAAAGATTTACTGATAATAGAAAAGAGGGTTATATACATAACAAGCACAATGTTCTTCATAGGCAGAACAATATAAAACTATACATAGCTAGCAAGCCCTTGCAGGGGTATATTTTGCATACTTGGTGTAAACTCAAAGTGTAAGACAGCCTAAAATCTACACATACCCTGGCAGAATTTATGATTTCTTGGCCATTTTTCAGAGAATATGAATGATAACACAAAAACTTTTCTTTCACTCATAGTTAGTGTTTGGCTGAAGCCATTTATTATCAATCAACTGTGTTTACTCTTTTTAACCACTTAAGGACCGAGTCGCTTTTTGAGATTTGTTATTTACAAGTTAAACATTTTTTTTTGCTCGAAAATGACTTAGAACCCCCAAACATACTTTTTTTTTTTCTAATACCCTCGAGAATAAAATGGCATTTGTTGCAATACTTTCTGTCACACCGTATTTGTGCAGCGGTCTTAAAAGCACACTTTCTTTGGAAAAAATAAACATTTTTTAATAAAAAAAAAAAAAAAAAAAAAAAAAAACAGTAAAGTTAGCCTAATTTTTTTTTATATTGTGAAAGATGTTACGCCGAGTTAGGCCTCATGCACACAAGACGCTGTTAAAACGCGCGTTCAGAGGCAGTTGGACACTTTTTTCAACTGCACCTGAACGCATGCAATGTTATCCTATGTGTCCATGTACACAGTCTTGTTTTTTCCCGTTTTTATGCAGTTGCGTTTAACCTCGTTTTTCCAGAAGCAAAAAAAAATGCGTTCAGACACTTTGCTTTTCCACGTTTCAGACGCAAAAACGCAGCTAAACGCGGCTAAATGTGGCTAAACGCAGGCACCTGCGTTTAGCCGCGTTTGCAAGCCTTTTTAAAAGGAACCCAATTTTTTGGACCAGAAAACTCAGAAATATGATGGTAAACCATAAAAAATAGAAAAATTGGTTTAAAATGTCGTAATTAGTTTAGATAGTTCATAGAGCATATATACTCACTAATGCATACATGTTTGTGAAATATCCAAAGGACATTCGCTTTGCCATCAATGGATGGGTCCAATATCGACAAGCTCTGATTCTGGACCTCTCATGCAAATTTGCGACGACATTGCTCCCTCAATAAGAGCAACATCAGGAGCATTTCCTGACATATATTCAATATGGGATCCATTTAAAAAAAAAAAAAAAAACACAGAAAGAGAGGCAAATGCAAATGTACAACTGCTCTCTCTGCTGCTGCTGCTGCTGCTCACTCTGATCAAAATGGCAGAAATAGTTAATACATGCTTTCTGAGCTTGGGGAGGGTCTATATGATGTTATCTTTACAAATGCTTATAGAAGCAAACGCGTCTAAGCGCGTCTAAACGCGGCATGAAAACACAGCAAAACGCGCGTTTTTAAACGCAGGTTTCTGCTTTTTAACCACTTGACCACTGGGCACTTAAACACCCTTAATAACCAGACCAATTTTCAGCTTTCGGTGCTCTCACATTTTGAATGACAATTACTCAGTCATACAACACTGTACCCAAATGAAATTTTTGTCCTTTTTTTCACACAAATAGAGCTTTCTTTTGGTGGTATTTAATCACCGTTGGGTTTTTTATTTTTTTTTTGCGCTATAAAAGAAAAAAGACTGAAAATTCTGTAAAAAAAATGAATTTTTCTTCGTTTCTGTTATAAAATTTAGCAAATTTTGTCATTTTTCTTGATAAATTTTGGCCAAAATTTATACTGCTACATATCCTTGGTAAAAATAAGTACAAATTGGGGTATATTATTTGGTCGTTGTGAAAGTTTTAGAGTCCACAAGCTATGGTGCCAATATCTGAAAATTGATCACACCTGAAGTACTGACGGCCTATCTCATTTCTTGAGTCCATAACATGCCATAAAAGTACAAATACCCCCCAAATGACCCCTTTTTGGAAAGAAGACATTCCAAGGTATTTGGAAAGAGGCATGGTGAGTTTTTTGAAGTTGTAATTTTTTCCCACAATTCTTTGCAAAATCAAGATTTTTTTTCTTATTTTTTATTTTTTCACAAAATTGTCATATTAGCAGGTTATTTCTCACACACAGCATATGCATACCACAAATTACACCCCAAAACACATTCTGCTATTACTCCCGAGTACGGCGATACCACATGTGTGAGACTTTTACACAGCGTGGCCACATACAGAGGCCCAACATGCAGGGAGCACCTTCAGGCGTACTGGAGCACCCAGGACAATTCTGACATTTCTCTCCTACATGTAAAAATCATCATTTATTTGCTAGAAAATTACATAGAACCCCAAAACATTATATATGTTTTTTTAGAAAAGACCCTAGAGAATACAATGGCGGTCGTTGCAACTTTTTATCTAGCACGGTACTTGCGCAGCAATTTTTTCGAACGCGTTTTTTTTTTTGGGAAAAAAAAGTTTTGTGCTTTACAAAAAACAAAACTGTAAATTTAGCCCAATGTTTTTGCATAATGTGAAAGATGAAGTTACGCCGAGTAAATAGATACCTAACATGTCACCCTTCAAAATTGCATGCGCTCGTGGAATGGCGCCAAACTTCGCTACTTAAAAATCCCCATAGGCGGCGCTTTAAAACTTTTTACTGGCTACATGTTTTGAGTTACAGAGGAGGTCTAGGGCCAAAATTATTGTTCTCGCTCCAACGTTCGCAGCGATACCTCACATGTGTGGTTTGAACACCGTTTTCATATGTGGGCGGGACTTACGTATGCGTTCGCTTCTGCATGCGAGCGCACGGGGACAGGGGCGCTTTACATTTTTTTAAATTTTTTTATTGTTCATTTTACTTTATTTATTTTAGTTTGACACTTTTTTTCCCCCCAAAAATTTTTTTGATCACTTTTATTCCTATTACAAGGAATGTAAACATCCCTTGTAATAGGAATATGGCATGACAGGTCCTCTTTACAGTGAGATATGGGGTCAATAAGACCCCACATCTCACCTCTAGGCTGGAAAGCCTGAAAAAAAATAAAAAAACGATCCTGGCTTTGATCGTAGCGAGCATTGCAGGGTATCGCAGAATATCGCAGGGTATGGCAGGGTAATGGCAGGGTAATGGCAGGGTAATGGCAGGGTAATGGCAGGGTAATGGCAGGGTAATGGCAGGGTAATGGCAGGGTAATGGCAGGGTAATGGCAGGGTAATGGCAGGGTAATGGCAGGGTAATGGCAGGGTAATGGCAGGGTAATGGCAGGTAATGGCAGGGTAATGGCAGGGTAATGGCAGGGTAATGGCAGGGTAATGGCAGGGTAATGGCAGGGTAATGGCAGGGTAATGGCAGGGTAATGGCAGGGTAATGGCAGGGTAATGGCAGGGTAATGGCAGGGTAATGGCAGGGTAATGGCAGGGTAATGGCAGGGTAATGGCAGGGTAATGGCAGGGTAATGGCAGGGTAATGGCAGGGTAATGGCAGGGTAATGGCAGGGTAATGGCAGGGTATCGCAGGGTATGGCAGAGTATCGCAGGGTATGGCAGAGTATCGCAGGGTATGGCAGAGTATCGCAGGGTATGGCAGAGTATCGCAGGGTATGGCAGAGTATCGCAGGGTATGGCAGAGTATCGCAGGGTATGGCAGAGTATCGCAGGGTATGGCAGAGTATCGCAGGGTATGGCAGAGTATCGCAGGGTATGGCAGAGTATCGCAGGGTATGGCAGAGTATCGCAGGGTATGGCAGAGTATTCGCAGAGTATGGCAGAGTATCGCAGGGTATCGCAGAGTATGGCAGAGTATCGCAGGGTATGCAGGGTATGGCAGAGTATCGCAGGGTATGGCAGAGTATCGCAGGGTATGGCAGAGTATCGCAGGGTATGGCAGAGTATCGCAGGGTATGGCAGAGTATCGCAGGGTATGGCAGAGTATCGCAGGGTATGGCAGAGTATCGCAGGGTATGGCAGAGTATCGCAGGGTATGGCATCGCAGGGTATGGCAGAGTATCGCAGGGTATGGCAGAGTATCGCAGGGTATGGCAGAGTATCGCAGGGTATGGCAGAGTATCGCAGGGTATGGCAGAGTATCGCAGGGTATGGCAGAGTATCGCAGGGTATGGCAGAGTATCGCAGGGTAATGGCAGAGTATCGCAGGGTATGGCAGAGTATCGCAGGGGTATGGCAGAGTATCGCAGGGTATGGCAGAGGGTATCGCAGGGTATGGCAGAGTATCGCAGGGTAATGGCAGAGTATCGCAGGGTATGGCAGAGTATCGCAGGGTATGGCAGAGTATCGCAGGGTATGGCAGAGTATCGCAGGGTATGGCAGAGTATCGCAGGGTATGGCAGAGTATCGCAGGGTATGGCAGAGTATCGCAGGGTATGGCAGAGTATCGCAGGGTATGGCAGAGTATCGCAGGGTATGGCAGAGTATCGCAGGGTATGGCAGAGTATCGCAGGGTATGGCAGAGTATCGCAGGGTATGGCAGAGTATCGCAGGGTATGGCAGAGTATCGCAGGGTATGGCAGAGTATCGCAGGGTATGGCAGAGTATCGCAGGGTATGGCAGAGTATCGCAGGGTATGGCAGAGTATCGCAGGGTATGGCAGGGTATCGCAGGGTATGGCAGAGTATCGCAGGGTATGGCAGAGTATCGCAGGGTATGGCAGAGTATCGCAGGGTATGGCAGAGTATCGCAGGTATGGCAGAGTATCGCAGGGTATGGCAGGGTATCGCAGGGTATGGCAGAGTATCGCAGGGTATGGCAGAGTATCGCAGGGTATGGCAGAGTATCGCAGGGTATGGCAGAGTATATCGCAGGGTATGGCAGAGTATCGCAGGGTATGGCAGAGTATCGCAGGGTATGGCAGAGTATCGCAGGGTATGGCAGAGTATCGCAGGGTATGGCAGAGTATCGCAGGGTATGGCAGGGTATCGCAGGGTATGGCAGGGTATGGCAGAGTATCGCAGGGTATCGCAGGGTATGGCAGAGTATCGCAGGGTATGGCAGAGTATCGCAGGGTAGGCAGAGTATCGCAGGGTATGGCAGAGTATCGCAGGGTATCGCAGGGTATGGCAGGGTATGGCAGGGTATCGCAGGGTATGGCAGAGTATCGCAGGGTATGGCAGAGTATCGCAGGGTATGGCAGGGTATCGCAGGGCATGGCAGGGTATCGCAGGGTATGGCAGAGTATCGCAGGGTATGCAGGGTATGGCAGGGTAATGGCAGAGTATGGCAGGGTATCGCAGAGTATGGCAGGGTATCGCAGAGTATGGCAGGGTATCGCAGAGTATGGCAGGGTATCGCAGAGTATGGCAGGGTATCGCAGAGTATGGCAGGGTATCGCAGAGTATGGCAGGGTATCGCAGAGTAAGGCAGGGTATCGCAGAGTATGGCAGGGTATCGCAGAGTATGGCAGGGTATCGCAGAGTATGGCAGGGTATCGCAGAGTATGGCAGGGTATGGCAGAGTATGGCAGGGTATCGCAGAGTATGGCAGGGTATCGCAGGGTAATGGCAGAGTATCGCAGGGTAATGGCAGAGTATCGCAGGGTAATGGCAGAGTATCGCAGGGTAATGGCAGAGTATCGCAGGGTAATGGCAGAGTATCGCAGGGTAATGGCAGAGTATCGCAGGGTAATGGCAGAGTATCGCAGGGTAATGGCAGGGTATCGCAGGGTAATGGCAGGGTATCGCAGAGTATCGCAGGGTATGGCAGAGTATCGCAGGGTATCGCATGGCATCGCATGGCAGGGTATCGCATGGCAGGGTATCGCATGGCAGGGTATCGCAGGGTAATCGCAGGGTATCGCAGGGTAATGGCAGGGTAATGGCAGGGTAATGGCAGGGTAATGGCAGGGTAAGGCACAGTATTGGAGGGTATGGCATTTTACTGCTGGGTATCCATCCATCCATGCTCAGCCATCCCTCCATACCCTGCAATACCCAGCAATACACTGCAGGCTATTGCTGTGTATTGCAGGGTATGGAGGGATGGCTGAGCATGGATGGATGGATCGGTGGTGGCAGAGCAGGCTGTGGGCACTACAGATCCCGCCCACAGCACTGCTGCCACCGATCCCTCCCCCTCTCCTCTCACACTGTACCGATCGGTACAGAGAGAGGAGGGGATAGGAACCGGCGTCATCAAATGACGCCGGTTTGCTTACATGTGATCGCTCCGTCATTTGACGGAGCGATCACGTGGTAAACGGCCGCGATGAGCGGCCGTTTACCGTGATCCGTGATCCGCCGGGTCCTCTGGACCCGGCGATCACGGATGTTCTCGAGTGCGCGCCCCGGGTGCTTCAAAATTGCGCCTGCTCGTGGAATGGCGACAAACTTTTACCCTTAAAAATCTCCATAGGTGACGTTTAAAAAAATTCTACAGGTTGCATGTTTTGAGTTACAGAGGAGGTCTAGGGCTAGAATCATTGCTCTTGCTCTACCGATCGGATTTTGACTGACTGGCGCACAGGAAGCAGGAGGTAGCCTGGGGAGGAGGTGTAGGAGAATCCGAACATTGCACTACCGGGGCTGCAGATCCGGGAACAGGTGATCCTATCCCCCTCATCACTACAGCATTGCCAGCACTTTAAAGAGCGTTTTTTATCCTATTAAATGAGGCTTGGTGGAGACATCTTGGAGAGAGGAGAGAAGCCAGTGAGAGGTATCCACAGCAGCAAGCACAGGAGTAAAAGAAAAAAATCAAGACCCCCCGGCTGTTATAAAGTATTTCAGGCTTAAAATTTAAGCCCTTAAGGTGAGGGTACACCTGATGGGGGAAGAGAGCACAATCTGCATGAAGTCACCTTGCACTTTAATTATTTTTTCATTTTAGACAGTTTTTTTCTGTTTTTATTTTTAATTTTTTTTCCAATAAACTTGATTGCTTTATATTGAATTATTCACGCCACATTGTTTGGAATCCATGGAGCACGAGCACTTTTTGTCATTTACAGACACTATTTATATTTTATACTTATATTATTTGTTTTGCATTTGATTAGCACTCATTGGGACAGGACTGTGATTTCTTATCATTAGCAGCCTGCACAGCAGTTTCAGATACTCAGTGGGACAGGTTTGCGATTTTATATGATTAGCAGTCTGCACAGCAGTTTTAGACACTCTGCAGAGCACAGCGCGACACATTTATATACACCTGTGTGTCTGCACAGATATTGAGATATTTATTTTTTATATATATATATATATCTAACAAATACAGGTTTTTCTATCATTCACATTGTGGGAAGGTGTGGGGAGTATCAGCAGCTATAGCATTCAGTTTTTAATTTTAAGCAGCGCACAAGGTTTCACCCATTCTTCGGGGCAGAGTCCTGCTGTCTGTGTCAATGGACGCAGCAGCAGGACTCGGGAGTGCACCCACACGAGTGCCCCTTGGGAATGCGGGTCTCCGTGAGGACACTTGAGAAGAGGAGGAGCCAGCAGCGCTGGCTGGGGGACTACGGAAGAGAAGGAATCGGAGCCCCTCTGTGCAAAACCCTTGGAGGCAAGTATGACAGGTTTGTTATAAAAAATAAATGAATTAACCTTTACAAACCCTTTAAGCTTATTGATCCATGTGTAAGAATATGTTCACATAAGTGTGGGTTCTGAGGGGTTCAGCATTTGCACAGGCGCAGAGGCCTGTTCATTTGAATGGGCTGCTGCACCTTTGAGAAAACACAGGAAGAAGGTCCTTGCACATTTTCTAAATCACAGCCGCAGAGAAAATGGCATGTTGCTTTTGCACCATGTGATTTCCTGCACTGTATGTGAACCCAGCCTAAAGGCTGTGCCCAGCATTCTCATAAGAGCATGTGAGATGCCCCTATAACCTCCTCAGATAAGACTATTGCAGGTGTTTGGGTACAGCCGAGCTAACAAAAAGGGTATCATTGTATTTATTAGAGGATATAAATGAATTCACAATTCAGTGAGCTCTACTGGTATATCTAGGATTCTAGGCAAACAAGCAATGTAAGTGGTTCATTATTTTATCTGAGCTAAAGCTGTGCTGGAATTTCTGCCATCCTCACAGAGCTCCAATGCTGTCACTGGCCCCTCTGGCATTGTGGCATTGTGTTCAGTACAGACTTGATAGTGTATGTCAGCAGACGTTATTCTGGGGGGGACGATTACCCGTGCAGATTTTCCCTTCCTTCAACTGTTCACTTGGCTATGCTGCATGTCACTCCGGGCACTTATTCTCCTTGACTAAATGGGGTCAAAACAGAGAAAACAGCTGTGCTACTTTGGCATGCCGAGTAATCGCAGGCAGTGCGGTGTAATATGAAATAAACATCGCTGATCATGTAAGAACTATATTAGATGAGGTATGCCCTTCCAGCAAGTTTCACATCCATTATTTTTCCATTTAAGAGAACTCTCAGAATTCTAGTAAGCATTGTGTGTCTAAAACACCCACACAATATAATCACATTATGTTACAAAAACTAAAAGCCTTTCCATTGTGTTCTCAGTGCTTCTATATTCCAGATAACCACACGCTCATGTAGTGTATGGATAGTCAAACCTTTTTTGTTTTTGGAAAGAATAGGGAAGGGTTAATACCCCTCCTACTCCAGGAAGAGTCAAGTACCCTACATGGTCCCTGTGCCTTCCTTCACAGCCCTCCCCCTCTTCTGGGAGTGTCCAATTACTGTCTGTGCTGACCCAGCTCCTCCACATAACATTTCATCTAACTACCAGCAGAAGAGCGAAGGGGAATGGTATAGTTTAACTTGAGCATGGGCTCCGAGTCTGCTGACATCACATCCAGGATGGTGCCACCCAGCAGAGCTTTTGGGTGTCTACACGAGGGAGGCTTTTACGTGAAATGCAAACAGTCTTAAAGTGTTAAAGTCAAATATTTTTTTAATTAAAATAACAAACATGTTATACTTATCTGCACCTGTGCAGTGGTATTGCTCATAGCGTCTCCAATCCTCCTCTTCTGGGGTCCCCTGTGGCGATCTTCGCTCCTCTTCTTCTGCAGGACCACCATAGCCAGACGCTGGCTACAGGGAAAGCTAGACACCCCCCCCCCCCCCCGGCTCTTCCAAGCTGTGTCTATGGAGCCACGCTCCATAGACTTACACAAAACTTAGGCACCCTTCCCACTTCCTCTGACAGCAGCAAGAGCCAATGGCTCCTGCTGCCCCAATGCAGTGTAAAGAGGAATTAAGGGGAGAAAAGGTGCAGCCCTGCTTTCTCCCCTCTCGTCCCCTTCACACAGGGGGAGCACAGATATACTGAAAACTTTTTTTTACCTCAATGCAAACAATGCATTAAAAAGGGGTTGTAAACCTTCAATTCTATGCATTAACGTGAAAAACCTTCTGTAGTGCAGCAGCTCCCCAGAGACCCCCTTTTACTTACCTGTACCCGATCGTTCCAGTGACAGGGATGCGCACAGCAGCTCCAGCCGCTGTCTCGGGTACTCATTGGATAGATTGATAGCAGCAGGAGCCATTGGCCCCTGCTGCTGTCAATCAAAACCATTGACACGGAAGGCGGGGGCGAGTCATGCTGTCTGTGTCAATGGACGCAGCAGCAGGACTCGAGAGTGTGCTCACACAAGTGCCCCCAAGTGGGGGCACTCGAGAAGAGGAGGACCCAGGAGTGTCGCTGAGGGACCCCAGAAGAGGAGGATCGGGCCACTCTGTGCAAAACCCTAGGTAAGTACAACTTATTTGTTTGCTTGTTTTTTTTTTTTATAAAACCTTTACAACCCCTTTAAGGTAAAAAATGTTTTTAGCTTAAGTAACACTTTAAGGAAAGATTTTTTCTGAAATGAATGGGTCTAGTAACACATCTGTAACCTCTGAGAAATACTGGACAAGCACGCAACAAAGCACAGTTCAAAACTTCCAATTTGCACGCTTGAGCTCCCTCAGATTCAAAATACTGAAGCAAATGCATTAGCATGAAAGCATTCTCAGTAGGTCAGCACTGGCACATATTGCAACATTTTTAGATTACCGGTTTTATTTTGTACTATCCAATAATGATAGCCTTAAACTGAACGCCCTGTAAACCTGGACTGAGCAGAACCTGGGAGGGCAGCCCAGTATTTAGGATACAACACAGATCAAGTTTCAGCTGGCTAACAGTGCTCTAGTCAGACTTGGAACACTTTAACATGTAACTTCACCTATAACTAGGTAGTTCAGCAGCGCATGCAGCGAGTACACTGACCCATAAAGACCACATAAATAAACCCAATGAACTATTTTTTGCTTCCTTTTCGGTCTGATAAAATGTACCATAAGAAAAGTTTTGAAATATGTGTTCAATAAGTGCACAAAAATACTGGTTGATCCTGATAAAAAAATAAATAAAAATAAAAAAAATAAAATATAAAATCGAGAGCGGTGATCTCTGCAACGTCATCATCAGACCTGGTCAGCTCTCTTCTGTGGACTATAGAACAATTCTCCTTGTATTATGGAGAAGAGGTGAGGGCGTGGTGTTCTGTAGTCCTAAAACACTTTCACTCCAAGGGTGACAACGCTGCTCCTTCCATAGATACAGAACAGTGAGTGAACGTCATTACCCTAGGACACGAATACTAGCTGATCACCAGGTGAAAATAAAAATAAAAAAGGAACACAGCCAACACATCTAAGGAAGCATCCAAGGATGGTAAGCTGCAAAAGAATACATTTTAGGGCTCTTTCACACGGACGTGTCCGGAGCCCGCTCTGCTCAGCAGGGGATCGCTCCGTCAATCCCCGCTGAGCAGGAAGAGGACAGGTCTGTGTCTGCACTCTGTGCAGGGACGGACCTATCAGAGCGCCGCTCTCCCCTATGGGGGATCGGATGACGACGGACCGTAGAGTCCGTCGTCACCCGATCCGCAGACGGATGGAAAAATAGGGTTTTCCTCCTTCACACTTTTTCGGATCAGAGCGGGTCGGATATCAGCGGACATGTCACCACTGACATCAGACTCTCCAGAGGTCTATGGAGTGTCCATTCAGATCCGCCTAAAAAACTGACAGGCGGACCTGAACGGACCGTCTGTGTGAAAGGGGCCCAAGTTCTTGGGTTTCAGTATGCTTAGAGGGATGTCTGACTTGCCATGTCTACTGCTGACCTCAATCTTCGGTGTGTATACTTCTGCATTTAGGGCTAGTCCACACCAACAGCGATGCGGCTGCTGTGCAGTGCGATCCGACTGAGCTCAGCGCAGTGATAATCGGGCCGTTTCCTCTTATTTATTTTAAATGAGCGTTGAGATGTCACACAGACATCTCAAAGTTCATCACCGGCTGCGCAGTGTGAGGCAGTGGATTTCCTCACACTGCGCTACAAAAATTACTACATGCCGTACTTATTTCAGCGCATTGTGCCTGCACATCACCGCAGGAGACAAGGCATTTTGTGGTAGGATAGCCACCCAACAGTCCCACCGCATCTGGTGTGAGCCAGCCCTTAGTATAACTGGTGTGTGTAGTTTCCTCTGAGGTGCAGCTAGTATACAAGAGCAACCTTTGCAACACTTACAAGTGACACTCCTACTAAAATCCCTGAACAGAATGTATAATACCATTTATTTATTTGTTTTAGTGTATTGCCCACAGACAGAATAATGGTTAGCTGGGTATTACAAAAGAACATTCAAATGAAACCAATAGGATACGGTACAGGAAATCTGACTTTTTTTTTTTTTTTTACTGCTGCAAAATCCTTTTTATAACAATTGCGTGAATGATATCTAATTGGATAATATACTCAGGCCCCTTTCACACGGGCTGTGTCAAGTCCGATCAGCAGGGGATCCATGAACAGATCCTCTCCTGAATCGAGTAGAATGGAGCAGATTCGTGTCCATTCATGTTTTTGCAGCAATTAAAACCGGGTGCTTTCCTGACCAATACCAGATCTATGGGTGGTAGGATGTAAACAGACTTGTGTTCCTTTACATCTAATTCGTCATGTTTAGGTCTGCATAAAAGTGAAGAGAACACAGACCTTTCCCAAAAGTTATTTTCCTGAACGTGGACAGACCCGGGAAGTAATCAGATGCAAGCCCATAGACCAGTCATTCTCAACCAGGGTTCCTTCAGAGGTTGCTAGGGGTTCCTTAACCACATGCCGACCGCGCCATAGCCGAAAGACGTCTACAGCGCGGTCGGCTTGTTCTAAGTGGACGTCCTATGGACATCCTCCCAGAAACTTGCTCCCGCGCGCCCCCTGGGGCGCGCACTCGGGAACATCCGTGACAGTCGGTCCCGAGGACCCGGCAGATCACGGTAAACAGCCGATGATAGCGGCCGTTTACCACGTGATCGCTCCGTCATTTGTCACATGTACACAAACCGGCGTCAGGTCATGACGCCGGTTCCTCCCTCCCCTCTCTGTACCGATCGGTACAGTGAGAGGGGAGAAGCGGAAAGGGGGAGAGAGGGGACCAGCGCTGTGGGCTGGATGTGTAGTGCCCACAGCGCTGGTCAGTGCCTGCCAATACTCTGCCAATACTCTGCCATCATTTTAATAGAAACAAATAACTTTTTTTTTTTTACTGAATTTTCTGTATTTTTTGATTTATAGCGCAAAAAATAAAAAACCCAGCAGTGATTAAATACCACCAAAAGAAAGCTCTATTTGTGTGAAAAAAAGGACACAAAATTCATTTGGGTACAGTGTTGTATGACTGAGTAATTGTCATTCAAAGTGTGAGAGCACCGAAAGCTGAAAATTGGTCTGGTTAGGAAGGGGGTTTAAGTGCCCAGTGGGTAAGTGGTTAAGCTGTGGCTGAAGAACCACCTATTTAAAGATGATTACAGAGTTCAAGAGTTCCTTTAGCGGTCTTTAAGGGTGGTATTTTAAACACCACTTTAAGGGGGGCATTCTTCATATTGACCACTAATATAAGGAGCATTGTTCCTATCGAGTCCTGATAAATTGGTTTAAGTAAAGGTTCCTTGAGACATGAACATTTTTTTGGGGTTCCTCTAGGGTTAAAAGGTTGAGAAAGCCTGCCATTGACCAACATAGAGCTTTCCAGGAGCACCTGATCAGATTGCTCATCTAAAAAGAGTTTCAGCTCCTCTGGCTGCACAGCTCAGAGGCTTCTCATTGATTGCAGATATATGCAATTTTTAAAGCAAAAACTGTCTGATAATAGAGATCTGAATCTGCATTCCACAAGTTTGCTTTATTTTAGGACACATAAGGCACAAAAATAAGGCCAGTAGAAAATCAATGCGATTGTGTTACAATATTATGTTATCCATTAACAAAACGATGACCTGGACAGTGCGACTTTAAAAGGAAGTACAGCCAAAGCTTTTTTGGCCATACTTCTCTTGTGGATCACAGGAGTACAACTACTTTTGTCCTCCTATGACCCACAGTCAGCTGGTAGTGGGCTATTGTTCGCTATCAGCTGACAGGTTGGAGCCGCTCCAGGCTCTGGAAGTATCCTGATTAACCCGGTTGCCTAGTTGACAGCTTGCTCCACCTTTCAGCACATGGCTGAGCGCTGGAGCCAGACGCTTCCTCCCCCTCCCCAACCCAATGCTCCAGTGAGTGCTGGAGAGGCAGGGCGGAGAGCAGAAACTATTATCTGAGAACTGAGCAATCAGAGGCCATGAGATCACTCAGTTCTTGGTCCTACAGCCGACGTGGGACAGATGCTAAAGCATGGAGGTGAGCATGCGTTTTTTTTTTATTAATCCCATGCTGCTCTTTTAAATGTATTCCTAAATGGACACAAAGGATATTTGTGAGCATGCCCAGATAATGTATTGTAATAGTAGCAGAACATCATCCCTGCTCTGTACATACCCTTTATAGACAGCAGAGCTGTGGGAGGGACCAAGCAGGTCATCCCACTACTGGCAGCCTGCAGAGAACTATAGAAGTGGGCGATACAAGACCAGTCACCCTGCACAAGAGGAGAGCGCAGCAGTAACTGGTCTATATCACAGGAAATTTCTGCATAGAGGCAAAGGACTGGAAAAGCGTCATGCTGGAATGATGCGCAGATCTAGAAGGAAACAATAATTGGTTCTCTATTCAAGAATATGCATGCTACTTATATTTAAAGCGATTGTGAAGTCTTGTTTAATAAAAAAAAAAAAAAAAAAAAAATGTAAAACATGTTATATTTACCTGCTCTGTGTAGTGATTTTGCACAGAGTAGCCTGGATCCTCCTCTTCTATGCTCCTGGACCCTCCCTCCTATTGAGTTCCCCCACAGCAAGCAGCTTGTTATGGGGGCACCCGAGCCGAGTCACATCTCTGTGTGTCCATTCAGACATGAAGACCCGGCCCCACCCCCTCTCTCTTCTGATTGTCTGACTTCAATTGACAGCCATGGGAGCCAATGGCGCCGCTGCTGTGTCTCAGCCAATCAGGAGGAGAGTCCCAGGTGGCTAAGACACTCGTGGACATCACTGGAGAGAGATGGGGCTCAGGTAAGTAATTAGGGGGTGCTGGGGAGGCTGCTACACAGGTTTTTTTATCTGAATGCATTAAGAAAAAAAAAAAACATTCTGCCTTTAATCCATTCTTTTTTTCCCTCCTAGACAAAAAATTGTAATTAACTCTTGCAGTGTAGGGCGCAGATCCACTGCAAAAAATACTTTTTAGTCGCCCAGAGTTGGACTTTAACTTTATTGCTACTGCAAAGGAGCTGATTCAGCCTGGAGTTCAACTTTAGCTTAAGGCTTAAGAGAAAAATCCCTCTTTTCTAATGTTTAGAAGGATGCCCTAAACCTAAAGGAAATAGTTATTTAAGCTCCAAACCAATGCTGGAGGTGGCAATGCCCACTCCACAGAGCAGTGCTGGTGTACGAGACATGGCAAATGGTTGTTGTGCCCTGAACCATCATCCCTCCCAGGAGCGGTTTTGTACACAGTGGTGGCCCTGGGAAGAGACCAAGGCATGAATTCTCATAGGACGATGCCCTATAACCACATCAGAGAAAGTCTACACAAAAGGAAGCCTTTGGTGTCAATAGAAAGCCTGCAGCCATATTAAACAAAGTGCGCTCTACTGGCACAGGCAATGTAAGAATTTCATTACTTTTATTCCAGCTAAATTAAGAGTTGGCCAAAGCTGTGCTGTTTTTTTTTTCTGCCATCCGCACAGAGCTGTCAAATGTTGTCCCTGGCCCTTCTGGCATCCTGCTCGGTACAGACTGGTGTATGGCTCTGAAGCTGTTATTCGGAGCTCTTTTACCCATGCAGCTTATTTTCTCTCTTGCACTGCTCACTTGGCTATGCTGCCCGTCACTCTGGGCACTGATCCTCCTTGACTGAATGGGGTCACATTAAAGAATGCAGTTGTGCTGCTTTGGCAGGAGAAGCAAGTTCAGTACAAATTGAAAGTCATAAACAGAAGCAATGATGACCACATCACAGTAAATGGTGTCATTTCAGATTATTTCTCTAATTTTCTATTTTTTAATCTTCCCAACAGAAACACAGAAAGTAATAAAAATAAATCCCCCCCCCCCCCCATCAGATTCTAATACATTACCATTCCAGTTAAGGCTGCACCTTCTGTCTTGTACAATTATACCGGCTCCTCTCCTGTATGGAAATTGCTTAATGCGATTTCACCGCACACGGGAGTTTCTCATAGTATGCAGCAAGTCAGATAGAGCCTGCCTCATTTCCAGGCTGGAGGACTTCCAGCATCATCTAGCTATTCTCTCCCCAGCCCTACTGCCCCTGGCCCACTCTTTTCATTTATTGGATTTCAATGTTCAAAATCATGGGGGCTTAGCATCACACATGAACATTTCCTAGGGCAGACTGCATGCAAAGACAACTTGCCTAGGACCCCCCCCCCCCCCCACAGCTACTCTAGATGGACATCCACCCCTTTGAGGAATTTTGATATTTGCATAACTCAAGAGCCAACCCACTGCGTCCATCAGGACTGAGTGTTCGAGAGGAGTACCGAGGCAGGGTGCTGTGATTTTTTTCAGGAAACCAAATACTTCACCCTGCTGGCCCCTCCCGCCAGTCATGATCTGTCTGCTGTGAATAGAGAAGCACAGAGACCCAGTGATGACATTACAGCCCTAAAACAGCTGAATGGCACCCCCAAAAGTGCTGTATGAATTGGGGGGGCTTTAAGAGCAAAAAAAAATAAATCTAATTGGCCCTTGTATATGAATGTGAATTGGGGACCTTGGATTGTGGGCTCCTTGAGGGTGGGGACTGATGCGAGTGGGTGTGTGGAGCGCTGTGTAAATTGACGGCACTGTATGGGTACCTTAAATAAATGATATAATAGATGAGCATCTTAACCGCTTCCCGACCGCCTGACACAGATATACTGCAGAAGGGCACGTACAGGCAGAATCACATACCTGTACGTTGCCCTTTAAAAAGGGGGCTGGTGGGCACGCATCCGTGGCAAGCTCCCTGAGTTGGGGATACCCGCGATCATCTCAAGGAGAGGAAGAACGGGGAGATGCTAATGTAAACAGCATATCCCCGTTCTGCCTAGTGACAGTGTCACTGATCTCTGCTCCCTGTGATCGGAGCAGAGATCAGTGACGTGTCACACACAGCCACGCCCCCCACAGTTAGAAGCACGCCCCTAGGACACACTTAACCCCTACACTGCCACCTAGTGGTTAACCCCTACACTGCCAGTGTCATTTACACAGGAATCATTGCATTTTTATAGCACTGATTGCTGTATAAATGACAAAGGTCCCAAAAATGTGTCAATAATATCCGATGTGTCCACCATATTGTCGCAGTCACAATAAAAAAAAAAAAAAAAAAAAAAAAATCGCTGATCCATTACTAGTAAAAAAAATATTAATAAAAAATGCCATAAAACTATCCCCTATTTTGTAAACGCTATAACTTTTGCGCAAACCAATCAATCGTTTATTGCTATTTTTTTTCCAAAAATATGTAGAAGAATACATATTGGTCTAAACTGAGGAAAAAAAAAATTGTATTTTATTTATTTTTGGAGACGTTTATTATAGCAAATGTAAAAAATTGTGTTTTTTTTTCAAAATTGAAACTCTTTGTTTATAGCACCAAAAATAAAAACCGCAGGGGTGATTAATAACCACCAAAAGAAAGCTCTATTTGTGGGAAAAAAAGGGCGTCAATTTTGTTTGGGAGCCACGTCGCACGACCCGCGCAATTGTCAGTTAAAGCGACGCAGTGCTGAATCGCAAAAAGTGCTCTGGTCAGAAATGGGGTAAACACTTCCGGGGCTGAAGTTGTTAATGAGACACAATGTACGGGGATAGGGACAATTGTAGACATGCACCCACTCAGGTTGAACTGGATGGACTGGTGTATTTATTCAACCTTACGAACTATGTAACATATACATTATACATTCACATCAGTCCCTGCCCTCAAGGAGATTACAATCTAAAGTTCTTAACTCACATTCATACATACACATGCTAGACATTAATGTATACATTTGCCCTACTTACATTACTTGTGCTAAAAAAATAAAAGTTGTTCTGCAATTCTGTGTATCTTTTATATTTGCCAACTAGTTCAGCTTTAGACCATGGTACAAAAGTACCGCTAATATGGGCTTCATGCAGTCCTTTTTTCAATGCTCAGTCCTGACAAGTGGAGGCCTATCAGTTTGTTATTCCAACAAACCCACTGCTGGTCAATAATAGCAACATACATAAAATCAATTCAAGAACTGGCAAAGGGCATTAACAGGTCCTCAGCCAGCCCACATCTCCTTCGGGAGTGCACAGGGTTAAGCAGGCTGCTCATTTCCTATACCGTATATAGACTGAACACTATGTACTGCATTGTGTCTCACAATAGGCCTCCCAGAGGATCTGACTCAGGAAGACAAATTATTGCACTTGTGTTGTCAAACACAGCTAAGCTTCCCCCTCAGCTCCATCCTCCGTCAGACTTTTTCAAGTCACGCAGAAGCAATTTTACCATCATGATCTCTCATAAAACAGAGTAAACCACAGACAAAAATACAATAGAAGGTTAGAAGTATATATCTTCAAGTGGTAATGTACGGGGCTGCACTTTTAGGGCTTGTTTACACCTGCCCCAACACAGTTACAATGCATGTACAAAGCAATCTGTCAGGTCCTACTGCTTCAGGTCACACCATTGCCTTGTGTTAGTGTGCACTGAAAAAAAAGACATTTCATTTTTGTACAGAGCATTTCAACACACTAGAACGCAATGTAATGTTGCGCATAGAGTTAAATGAAGTGCAAGTTAAATAACATTTAAAAAAAAAAAAAACAATGCAGCACACGCAAAATGTGATCATTTTAAAGAGGGGGGATTATTTTCTATGCCCACTGTATGCATGCGCAGCTCAGGTCACATTAATGGCACCAGCTCTATGTGTCCTGATGAAGGTACTCCCATGGACGGGGGGGGGGGGGATTAAACCACACCACGTACATATACAGCGGCAGAACGACCCTTAAGCGCAAAATCACGCAACTGTACGCAATTTCTCTTATCAACTCTGGGGCACACCGCCAGAGCTGTGCTTCTGCTGCAATTGGGCAGTGGTAGCCAATCAGCAGGGCCGCCGGCTACCCGCGATCGTTCACAGGAGAGGCAGGAAAATGGAGATCTTGTGTTTCTGCTAAGTAGAAACACAGATCTCCGTTTTCCTCCAGTCACAGCATCTCTCCCCCCCCCAGTTAGAAAGCACTTCCTAGGAGCACACTTAACCCTTTGATCGCCCCTTGATGTTAACCCCTTCCCTGCCAGTGTCAACACATTTTTTTTTAAGCACTGATCACTGTATTGGTGTCACTGGTCCCCAAAAAGTGTCACTTAGTGTCAGATTTGTCCGCCGCAATCTCGCTAAAAATCGCTGATCGCCGCTATTACTAGTAAAAACTATTTAAAAAAGTCCAATAAATCTATCCCATAGTTTATAGATGCTATAAATTTTGCGCAAACCAATCAATATATGCTTACTGGGATTTGTTTTAACCAAAAAACATGTAGCAGAATACATATTGGCCTAAATTGATGAAGAAATTAGATTTTAATTTTTTTTTATTTATGAATGCATTTTATAGCAGAAAGTAAAAAAGTATTTTTTTTTTTAGTCGGTTTTTGTTTGTTAATAGCGCAAAAAATTTTAACTGCAAAGGTGATCAAATCCCACCAAAAGAAAGCTATATTTATGGGGAGAAAAAGGGACAAATTGTATTTGGGTACAGTGTCGTACGACTGCACAATTGTCAGTTAGGCCCCTTTCACACTGGGGCGTTTTTAAGGCGGTACAGCGCTAAAAATAGCGCCTGTACACCGCTTGAAAAAAAAACAGCCCCATTCACTCCATTGTGAAAGCTGGAGGGCTTTCACACTGGAGCGGTGCGCTAGCAGGACGGTAAAAAAAAGTCCTGCTAGCAGCATCTTTGGAGCAGTATTGGAGCGGTGTATTCACCGCTCCTACCCATTGATTTCAATGGGACACCGCGGTAATACCACGGCAATACCGCCGCAACGGTGGCGCTTTGCGGGGGGATTTTAACCCTTTTTCGGCCGCTAGCGGGGGTTAAAACCGCACCGCTAGCGGCCGAATCCCGCAGCTAAAACGACGGTAAAGCAGCGCTAAATATAGCGCTGCTTTACCATCGCCGCGGCTCCCGCCCCAGTGTGAAAGGGGCCTATAAGCAACGCAGTATCACAAAAAAAAAAATCGCCTGGTCAGGAAGGAGGTAAAACCTGGATAATCTCAGCCTGGCCATACATTTGTTTTTTTTTTTTCCTTTTTTGTTTTTTTGGGGATGGGGGGGGGGGGGGGGGAGGAATTCATTTTTTTGATAGGGGAGGGGGTAAAAAATAGAGAAAGGGAATTTACAAGAATAAATTAAAGGAATACAAGGTGTACAGATAGATAAAACTACCCAAGATGTTTTAGGAAGACACTGTGCGATTGTAATGAATTGTAATGTGAAACTTATGAAAATAAAGAACGAGCAAACCCGGAGGGAAGACCAGGTGCAGGATCAGCGCATCGCTGAAGGGCTTCGTTTGACAGGCAAGTACCATAATGCGCCAACATCCACTGCATGCTAGCACATTATGGCATAAACCTCCTGGGGGCCCCCATTAAAAAATAAATATGTAGAGGATTTGACTATAATGAGCAACAGAAATAAGTTCTACAGAAAGCTCTGTAGCCCAGCCTGGGTCACATTGAGTATTCCGATTAGCAGCGGTTTCATGCGATTCTGACCATTGTAAAGCAAGATCTTTATGTTCCTGCTCTCAGGAAGCTCACAAGTGTTTTCGGAACATGCTGTTCAGCACAGTCTTGCAAAGATAAAGCTGGCCTCCCACATTCCTCTTCCGGAACCACCCACAAGCATATCCAGACTGCAAATACTTTCCAGTCACCACTGCGCACATTTGAATGCTGTGTTAAATTAGAATCATTTAGGAATGCAGTTTTAAAGGAATTCCTACAGCTAGCACGCAAGGTCATTTGTCACAGCTGGTCATACTGCAGACAGGCCTCGCAATGACAATTCATTCACAGTACATATTTCTTAAAAAGCTCAACTCCAGGCACAAATGTTCATCTATTTCTCAATAGGCACAAAGGATATAGGTACATGTATTTTGTGTGCAACAAATGCCTTTACAAATCCAATTATACAAAGGTTCAGTGACATGATCACTGTGCCGTACATAGCCTGTGCAAAGAGCAGAACAGCAAACCCCACCCACTACAGACTGCCTGCAGAAAACGACAGGAGGGGGGTGGAGACCGGACCAGTCACCCTACACAAGGAGGGAGAACACCACCGATCATTACAGGAAGATCCGACACAGAGGCAAATTTGGACACTGAATTACTGCACAGATCTGGAAAAAATACACAAAGCACTCCAAGATTCAAGGAAAATACACGCGACAAAGGCAA